>VXAU01000868.1:0-15004 GCA_013399695.1 Formicarius rufipectus | reverse complement strand
TTTTTTTTTTAGGGAGGGCTTGTTTTTTTTTTTTTTAATTAATTGGGATATTTTGTGCATTTGCCTTAAAATGTGAATGGGATTACATCCGGTATAACAACTGGTATGATCATCACTTTAGATAGGGCAAAATTTTAATGATAAGATTGAGCTATATCATTATTTTGCAAAAAAAAAAAAAGTGCAGCTCACCAGAAGAACAACAAATAACTCTGTGGCTGCTCAGTGTTAGTCCTTTTTTGTTTTTTAAAAATGAAAATATTCCCACTGTATATGGCCAAAATTCAAATCTAATCTTGTCTCTTTATTGCTGTGTTCTCTTGCTTGAGCTGATCTCAGTCAGCTCTGTGGAACACAAACCAGTGTTTTTCTGTTTGTTGTAGGCTGAAAAGCAATTCTGGACTGAAACAGGAGAAACTCTTGAGGGGAAGATGAGAAGCCTGATTATTATAACAAAGTTTTCAATGTCAATGTGGAATCTAAAGCCTAAAACTCACAAATTTGCCCTTTAGCATTAGGGCAAAGCTAAATCTTAATTGGCTCACCTCTAAGTTTAGCTGCCCCTCTCTCAGGGTTTAGTTAGTAAGTGCTGATTTATTTGCTTTGAAGGGAATTTCTGCAATATGAAAGGTTGAGTATCTCCAACTGCTTCTCCTGATGGTTAAATGTCTGCTTATATACAGCAGTCAAAATTCACTTTACAATTTGCTTACGGGAGTCAGTTTAATTCCCAATATGAAATATTTTTCATCCTCCTCTCTATGGAAGTTCTGTCTTAAATGCATAAGAGGGAAAATGCAATTTCAGAAATTATTGGAAATAAAATGCAATTTGGATGGTGGGTGCAGAGGAGTGGTTAAAGGCAGGTTTAATAAACTTTTGGAGTTTAAGCACTTCTAAAGATACTGCAGCTTTTCTTGACTCATCCAATGCTTTTAAATGGTCTTAAAAATTACTCTTGTAATAGCAATTTTAGATGCTGCTTGGCATAGTATCATATTTTTATGTGCTTTACAGTGTTTTCAGGCACAAGGATGATTTTTAAAGACTCTTGTCAACTCCCAAACCCGCTTGTAAAGTGGGAAGTTATCTCGATGTAAAAGCATATATTGCCTGAGAAGAGGGATGGGTCTGCGTTTTCCTAAAGCTGTAAAAATCAAATAGCAATCCCCAGCCCTTGCAGGGCAATTTTTCAAGCAGCAAACTCTTTTATAGATATTACATCTGTTTAAAAAAAAAAAAAGTGGGATGGGGGGGAAGAATGGCAAAATAAAGCTCCAAAATAAATTACCCTTTCCGGGGGACTGTTCCTCAATGGAATGGGAGGTTACAATAATGGCCTTAATTGGTTTGTGTCCCCCCTGGAGCTCAATTATCCATCAGCCTTGTGTGTTGTCCTGCTGCAGACAAAGCCAAAACCAAGTTCAGACCATCTTGCACTATGGGGGTTCTGAGCTGGGAGTCTTAGAGCAGTGCTTACCACCTCTGGTCAAAGCCCAGAACCTCCTCAGGTTTGAGAAGCATCACAGGATGCATTCAAATCCAACTTGGGTTTTCTGCGGGGCCCTCCCGGGTTGAACCGTTGGGGGTTTCTCCCAGGGAGAGCTTCAAATAGCCTGTGAAAGCCCCTCTTATGCTCCTTTCAATACTGAGTTCAATGTAAAGGTTATGCCAAGCTTACCCGAAATGGCACAGCTGTGGAGTTGAAACAAGGCTGGACATTTTCCCCTTAATCTGGGTTGCTTGGTGACTCACTGTAAAAGTATGGCTCTATTAGCAACCTCAGGCTGGAAAGTGGGATGTTTAGACATCCTTTCCTGGTTTCCTCCCCACCCCACACTGTGGGTGTTTCCCATGGGATGGCAGTGGAGGCGAGTCCAAGGGCTTTCAGAGGCCTTTGTGAGCAATTGGGGCGTCTCTGAATGTGAAGTGGAAGTGGGAAAAGCAGCAGATACAGATGGGAGGTGCTGTAGCTCAGCCAGTGCTGAACTGCAGTCCTTTCCTCTCAGTCCTGGCAGGTGCAGCCTGGAAAAGCCACGGGCTGGATGGCTCGCTGGGCTCAGGACATGCTGGCTTTGTGGAAGGCAGGCTTCTCTTGAGCCAGACTTTGTCAGGAGCTTGTCCCATCACCAGTCAGGCTTTATGTGGTCTAAGAGTTGCAGTCTGTGTGTCACAGGGCAAATATGACTTCATGGAGCTCTGTTAATGAACGACCTACTCCATCTGAAGGCATTAGAGTAGCCTTATATTCTAAATATATATAAATACATAAAATATGTTATCTGGGAACTTTGTTCTTTAGTCTAAATCAGATACAACAAAAGGTAAATCTCTAACATCCTTCTACAGCATAAATTCATCCAGGGAAGGCGGGGGGGGAAACAATCACAGAAGCCAGGATTAATTTATGCTAGAAATGTTTTTCCCTGCCGTTTTTTTGGATTGTGGAATGCTCTTTATTTTTATCATCTCAAAGCTCTTTCTGTCAAGCCATGCTCCCTTGGGTAGGGTGTGCTGGTTCCCAGCGCAAGAACAGGCAACTCAAGAATCTGGAGCTCTGCACTCCGAGTGGAATAGATATTGTCAAGCCCTTTAAGGTTACGTTTTTTGAAGGGGATCATCCTTCTTAGTCAGGGCCTGCTGGAACTGCCTTGGTGGCCCTTGCACTTCTGGCAGAAACTTCGGAAGTGACTCAGTGGAGGTCTCTGGCTTTGTGCCATCATGTGGCTTGTGTGGTGCACACACCAGCTCTTTAATTTCCAGCCAGTGATCAGGCGGAGATCGTGTCTGTTTCCTTGATTAATGGCTTAATAACTTGTTATTTCAAGTGGCCACAGCATTAACAGTGACTCAGGTTTGAGGGTTGGACTTGGTGGTTCTCACTGTAGAGGCTTTTTGAGTGTCTGTAGAAGAAATGAGGGGGGGAAAGGTTTTTGAATACTTTAGAATCATGGAAGGGGTTTGGGTTGGAAGGGACCTCAAAGCACAAACAGTGCCCATGCTCCGTGCCCCCCAGTAGGGGCTTGGAGTAATCTGGGCTGGTGGAAGGTGGAGATGGGGCAGGGGGGGAAACCCTGCAAAGCCTCCTGGGGATTTTCTAGGCTGGTTTTCAGCTTGCTTTGGTTTTCGATCCCCTTCCAGAAACATGAGACAGCCCCTTTCCTCCTCCACATCCTGATCCTAAGCCTTTAGAAGGTACGAGGATAACATTTTAGTAGGCACAATAATCTAACATCCCTGTGGTGTTCAGAGCTTTGGTCTTGTAGTTGAACTCCTCAGCAGAAACACAAAGTTGGAGGAAATCCCAGTGCTGTAGAGATGCCCTCTGGGAATTTCACCCAAGTGGAGATGTGGGCAAATGTTTCACTGGTTTGATCTCTTCATAGGTCATGTGTGTGCTGGGTAATTATGGTCTGTAACGAGCTGTGAGCCCTCTGAAGTCGATGAGTGTGTGATTTTTCACCACAAGCTGGGGAGCAGCATTTATATCAGTTTGCCCTTGCCTTTAATTTACCACCAGGTTTCAGCTGCAATTTGTGTGCAAAGGGTTTAGAGCTCTCAAAAAACACCTCAGAACTGAGATACTTGGGTGTTTCTTCCCTTGGCCAGCACCGATCAGAAGGTGCATTCCATGCACAAGGGGTACTGCCATCCAGTGGAGCAGAAGGGGTCTCAGTTACTGATTTATTGTGCAATCACAAAAAGGGTTGGAAGGGTCCTTAAAGCTCATCTCATTCCAACCCCCTTGGAAGGGACACCTTCTACTAGGCCAAGTTGCTCACCTGACTAGTGAACAAATGTTAGAAGGTGTTGGAAGTATTGTAATATGTTTTTACTGATAAATTTCTACCTTACAGATTATATTTTTAATTATTCTCCCAAGAGGTTGAGATGATTTGGTGTTCCAAAGGTAGTAGTTGCTTGTACTGCTGCTAATAAGAAGGTAAAAATAATGGAATAAGTATTATTTATTGCTCTAACACAACAAGAGAAAACACAAGAATTTCATATTTTTGGTACTGTTTTAGTCAGAAGCAAATGGAAATCAGCTGGTCACACTCTCCCAGCCAGTCCCAAGTGGCATGAGAGCAAGGGAAGCGCCCATCCCTTGCCTTGCTGTGTTAGTGGCATTCCGAGGCTCTTGGGGAAGGAAAAAGGGCTTCCTAATGAACTTTGGTTTCTGTGTCCTTTAAAGGGGGCAGTGTTTTAACTATGTGGAGTGTGGAAACCCCACATGTTGCCTGAATACAGCCCATCTGTGGTGGCTGTGCTGTGAGGCTGCACCCATGCATTTGCTCGCTCTGCATGTACTGCTCTGTCTTTGAACTTACCTGTTGAGTGAACCAACAAACTCTCACTTGTTTTCTTTTGTTGTTCTGCTCCGCTTCCACTGATGACTCTAAACTTTTGACTCCAGACTGGCAGTATGAGGGTAAGATGGCCAAATGTGACTTCCTGACCATTGCTCGTCTGCTTTTGATTTGTGTTTTGCTTAGAACATTGTTAAACTTCTGTTTGCTGAGTAGATCCTTTTGTTGCAATTCCGTTCAAATTGTGTTTATTTCTGCTGTGAAGCTTTAATTATGGTTTATACTTTCCAATCATTCTTTTGTTATTTCTTTGGGCTAAATTGCCCTTGTTACCTCTTTCCTGTCACAGTTGTGGTTCACTGATGGGTTGAGATAGATATCCTGATGGGATTTCTATAGCAAGACCTGGATGGATTCCTTAGTGGAGCCACCAAGCTGTATCCTGGTGGCCTGAGGCAGCAATTCTTTGCTGTCAAGGTGGGAGGCCCCAGCACAGGTGCACAGAGGGTTGTGGACTCCCCATCCCAAGGGCAGGTTGGACAGGGCTTGGAGCAACCTGGGCTAGTGGAAGGTGTTCCTGCTAATGGCAGGGGGTGGAATGGGATGAGCTTCAAGGTCCCTTCCCACCCAAAGCATTCTGTGATCCTGCGATTTGGGGGGTGTATTTAGGACGTGGAAAGGAAAAGTGACATAAGAGAAAACAGAACAAACCATGGAAAATTTTTGCTGTTGAAGTGTTTGTTCTAAACTTGGATCATATCTGAGCTGTTAAATCCTTTGTTATCATGTTCTCCCTTGCTCTAGAAAGTTTCTGCAAAGAGCTCAGATTCTGATCATCTGTAACATACTTATTTAAGTGAATGCTTTAGCATGCCAAATATGCTGACTTAAAGGGGAAAAAACGAATAAGAGCAAACGTCACAAAATCCTGCTTTTGGAATGAGAAGTAACTTTGCTTTTCATCTTTATAGATTGCAAGTTGGCCAGAACTGGCCCTCCAGCCACAATAGTTCCCATCGATGAAGAGAGTCGCAACGGTGAGTGCCCCCTCAACTGTTTCTAATACAGCTATAATTGTTGCCAAGACACCAGCTTGGCTCATCTAATTTCTTGTGGCAGCATGATGGCACTAAAGGACAGAGTTCTGGTCAGTTCTTGGTTTTGGTGTGGTTGGGTAAGGCTAGAGCCTCACTCTGCAGTTTGACAGGAGTGTTAGCCATGCAATGGTTTGGGTTTCCCATGTGGCTTTTGGCTTGTTGGTTTGCTCTAAGTTTGATAAGGTGAGTTGATGAACACTCCTGAATTGCAGAACTTGCTTGCATGTAGGTCATGGAAATTTCAAAAGACAGTGAAAGAACCCTTGGTTTCATTGTTTTAATTCTCCTTCATTCTCAGGTGGTTGATCTGTGGTTTCAGCATTGCATTTATGTGATAGCATGAAGTGGTTCCCCCTGTTAGGATCTGCTGTTACTCCTCATGTTGTTACTACTCTTTCCTGCTTTTTATAACTTTGTTTTTCCTAGCTAGGCATGGTTTTACACTGTGTGTGGTTATGCTTTGTCACATGCGGTTGCTTGAAATGGTGAGCGAAGTTATGTCATGCTGGTGGAACCTCTCTCTCTAATTATCCTTGGAGGACCTGCTGCTGTTGGAGCTGCTCAAGGTCAGATGGATAAAAGAATGCAGTTTTACTGGTTTAAAAAAAAAAAAATCCCAATTGTTAATACCCCTGTGTGCTGGCAAACTCTAGTGCTGGGTTGGTTGTTAAAACCAGGCTGATTCCTTCCTCCTGTTGGGGTTTTTCTTGCCATCCTAAGCATCCAGGGGAGGGCTGTGGAGATGGCTGGGCTCTCTTAATGGGATGTGTTGGTTCTCAGCAAGCTGCCGTTGCATCCTGATGTGTGTCCTCCTCCAGTGGTGTGATCCTTTGGCTGAAATGGTTTGGCACCCAGAGCTCATTTCTGTAGCCTTTTATCCTCCTTGCTTGTTAGAAGATGAATCTTCATAAACACTTGGGGTTGGGGAAGTTGTGGACTACTCATCCCTGGAAGTGTCCAAGGCCAGATTGGAACAACCTGGGCTAGTGGAAGGTGTCTCTGCCCATGGCAGGGGGGTTGAAATGCGATGAACTTTAAGGTTCCTCCCAACCCATTCTGGGCTGTAAAAGGTGATGAGGAAAATCAGCTGAAGCAGCGTGTTGTGATAAGAAAATGTTTTAATCCCAGTTTTTGATAGGTTAGGAGCTTTGTTAGGAGAGCACACACCCTGAAAGTTAAGCTCATGGAGGTCCATGCCAGGATCCCCTGTTCTGAGCGTTGTTTTGTGGCATGCTGAGTTCACTCATTTCTAACTGACAGCAAATCTCATGGAATAGAAGTTATTTTCCAAAATAGTTGTTGCTTGTTTTGCTGGTCAGACACACAGTTACTGGGTCTGACCTTCCAAGACCTGCTGGGGAAACCAGCAGAGCTGTCAGGATGGGCAGCTCCTCACCATGGATTCATGTCTTTTTTATACCAAGTAATTTTGGGGCAATGGTATGTTAGATTGTGTTCTTCAAGGGGAGAACTTGATGTTTCTCAAGATACAAATGATTTATTTTGATTTTCCCTTTGCTTATTTGAATGGGGTGATAATGCTTGAGTTCATATTAGCAGTAAAACTGAATTTTTCTGGATGTTTCTTATAGGCAGGGAGTTTTCACTCAATGATTGGAGTTTTTGTTTGGTTTTGTGTATTTTTTTTTTTTTCTTTTTTTCTGGTTTGGTTTGGGTTTGTTTGTTTGTCTGTTTTTTAAATTTGTGACTTTAATTTGAGACTTGGTTTTAAGTTGTTTTAAAGACTGAATGAGACTTATTCAGAACTCAGAGTTTGTCTTTGCCACTGCACCCCAAGTTTTTGGTGGCCTTCCTGGGGAGCTGCTGGTGCTTTTCCCCTCCAGATGAGCATCCTAAAATCCTCGAGAGCTTTGAATCAGTGGGAAGGGTTTTCAATGGAAAAGCAGCCTCTTGGCAAAGCTGGAAATTGCTGGATATGACTGATGAAATCAGATTTAGGAACAGAATGCAGAAGTGGGGGGAGAGGAAATGAGATGTGGGGAAGGTGTTTTGGTACAGCAACCAAGACTAAAAGTCCACAGATAGGGAAGAACATGAGCAAAATATGCCTGTCCTGGGGAAATTAATGAATATGGCTCTGCTTTGATTTTATTTGGGGTTTGTTTTTTTTTTCCTCTCCTTCACCCCAACAATGGTATAAGTGCTGTGATGACTAGTGGGACATCTGATTACTTCCATCAACACACAGATCTCCACGTTCTTTGGGAATGTTTGGTATTTGTGCCAACACAGGGAATTTTGGGAATCAGCTGTTGTGGCTATAGGTGAGTTGGGTATTATTTTTATTTATCTTCATCTTCCTGCTATCTTGGCAACAATCTTTTGTCAGCCTGACTTCCCGGGGAGGCAGAGAATGTGTGATTGCTCAACAAATCCCCATCAATAACTCCCTGCAGGGAGAGATAAATGGCAAATGGGGCACAAATAGGCAGGAAATAAAGCTGTGAGGTTCCCCCCCACCTCATACTGTTGGCCTGGTTTATTTTCACTCTAATTGTATGAAATGCTGGAAGAATAGACCTGATTTCCAAGGCACGTTGACAGTGTCACCACACATTTCCTTGCTATAGTAAACATTTTAACTTGTTTTCCCAGGACAATTGATAGGGAATGAAGAAAATGTCTCTGGAGGCACAGAATCTGTAGCCTCTCTGCTGAGATGGGCTTAGTGTGCTAATACATCTGCCAGGGACTGTGTGTGATGCCTCTGAAGAGTCATTCCTTTATAAAATGTTCAGTGACTGCAGGTTAGGGGCTGGAATGGAAGTAAAGAGCCTGAGCAAGGAGGAAGGATCCTCTTTCCACCTCCTGCCTGGATCCTGTGCCCATTCCAGCCTGGCTGCCTTAAGGCATTTTGTGTGAGGAGAAAAACTTCCTTAGTAAAAGAAATTTTCTGCTCTGAAAAGCTGGTGTGGCTGAACTCAGGTATACCAAGAATGGCTTGGGTGGGCTTTAAGGTTCCTTCCAAGCCAGACCATTCTCTGATAAGAGATCTCTACTTGTGGATCATCCAAGGCATTCCTGTGCCATGTAGGAATATGTTGGTTTGATTTGGAGAATGGGATTATTTTGGGTTGTAGGAATGGACTGGGAACAGTCCAGGAAAGTTTCTACAATAGCACCAGGAAAGGGCTTAGTTGAGAGCTGCTGCACTGCCTGGTTTTGAGGTGGGAAGCCTGGATAAGTGCCAGGGTGTCAGGAGACACCCAGTTGTAGCTGATGTGGTTTGTTCTCCTAGTGGTACT
Organism: Formicarius rufipectus; assembly: GCA_013399695.1. Taxonomy (NCBI): domain Eukaryota; kingdom Metazoa; phylum Chordata; class Aves; order Passeriformes; family Formicariidae; genus Formicarius; species Formicarius rufipectus. The sequence goes on along the minus strand of VXAU01000868.1, from coordinate 6,331 downwards.
TTTCCAAATGCTCTGGTCCAAGTACTGTCCTCAAATTTCTCCAGCAAGGAGGAAAAAAATGAGCTAATAATGTACGTTAGGACTGTACCTCTGGTTTTGTCCTGTCTTGCATACTTGATTGTTGGAGATGGGAACTTCATCTTCTGCTTTCACAGATGCAGCCAGTTAAGACTGAGGATTATTTGGTCTTAATCAGCTGTCCTGAGGATCATTATTAAATGCAACAACAGGGACGTTTCCAGAGCATTACATGTTTGTATTTGAGGAAAGGGTAAATAACCGGCTGTTCTTGTCAGATGAGGAGGCTCAATGTTGAGAGGAGGTGTCAGAACTGTGAGTTAGAAAATGCTCTGTTAGTCAGCTAGTAAATGTCTTCCAGTGAGATGAAATATGGAGTGTTTGCTGTCATAACTTCTCCCTGTGGGCTTCCCCCCATTCCCCGTGTCAGCGCCCAGCTTGTGTTGGGGCTCAGTTTACTGCCTCGAGGTGCTCCCAGCCAAATGCAAACTAGGAAGTTGCACTTCTTCCCTGGCCATCTGATTTACTTTAAAAATTCATGAGATGGGAAAAGAGGCCTAAATTTATGGAAATTAGTTGTTGTTTCATTCAAGCCTGTTTGTTCGTTTCTATTCCAAAATGAGACGTTCCTCAGATTTTTATTAAGCATTTCATTGGGAGCTCATGCATCAATTCGGTACCTAATGCTATTGTTATGCCACAGGTTTAAATTCACGCTCATGTTTTAATGTAGGACAAATGTGCAAAGACTGAAGAAGCTGTAAAATGGATCAGCTTCCTATTCTGCTTCTGTCCCTCAGCTCATCACCAGTACTTAAGCACAGCTCTTGGTAAAGATCTCTACAGTTCTCCTCTTTCATTAATGTTTTTTGGTGTTGTTTTTTTTTTAATTTGTCTTTTAAGACAAAAAATAAATTCCAAGTGCCAAAAAGCAGGAGATAATTTGGAGTGGAAGCAGGGGAGAAAAGTCACCCTTTTAGGGACTGATTAATTCTTAGGGATATAAAATGAAGTTAGTGATGGCATTGGAAATACTTGTTTTTGTGCTGTCAACTGTCTGTAAAAACATCCTGATCTGGTTTTGGTGCCCTTGAAAGAGGTAAAATAGTCCTTAAATTATTTTCAGGGATGAGGGGGATTTTCCCTTCTTTTCATCAAGTACCTCATGTACCTCTGAGGGTTCTTAGGACTTGTGTGTGGCCATCAAAGCTCCTTGTCAGGTAACACCCATCCAGGTGTCTCAGCTCCAGGTAGATCTCCTGAGATGTATCTTGGAGAACCCACAGGCCCTAATTCTACTGCAGCTCATTGGGTTCTGGTCACTAAATATTGAATAAATTGGCAGGGTGGGGAGGAATTAGAAGATCAGGCAAGCCCACAGCTCTTTCCTGGCTGTGATGCTTAAAAGGACAGAAATTGGGAATTTAATTCCATTTTGGAATAGGCAGAGTTGTTGTGAATTGTGATTCTGCTCTGCAATACCGGAGCCTCTTCAGAATTTCCTTTTTGAGTAGAAATTCTCCTCAGAGTGACTTCAGTTTTTCTGAGCTGCTCATCTATGCCCATTGCAGTGCTCAGAATAAATTACTCAAATTACAGAACACAATCCATTCTTATTCCCAGAGGTCAGTTTACCTTTTCCAAAGAAGAACTGTGTAGTCCCACTAATTATTTCTTCCACATAATTTTGAAACTCCAAATGTTGTTTTAGTAGAGATATTCTTTGACTGTCTTCTCCTTCACAGTCCCAGTAAAGCAGTGCAAGAATTGGGGTATTTAGTATATGCTAAGACTATCTAAAATCAGTTTTCCTCCAGGAAATGTAAGGTGATGGGTGAGATCAGAACTCCTGTAGTAACATCCCAACAGTGGGCAGGGATACCTCTCACCAGCCTAGGTTGCTCCAAACCCTGTCCAACCTGGCCTGGGACACTTCCAGGGATCCAAGGGCAGCCACAGCTTCTCTGCCCAACCTGTGCCAGGGCCTGACCACCCTCACAGGGAACGATTTGTTCCAAGTGTCTCATCTGAGTGGTTGGAGCCACTTCTAGTCCTTTCAAAACCCAGTTAACACCAAGAGACATTTTTAGCAGTGTGATGGGATCCCAAACTGATCTCATTTCTTTCTCTTCCTTGTCAAAGAAGTTCCCTCCCCATCTTGCCTTGATGGCAAACAAAGTCTTTGGGTAAATTGGACAAAGCTAAACAGAAAATGAGAGCTCACTGTGCTAAAGGACTGTGGACCTGCTGAAAGAGGGAAGGTTTGCACACAAGTCCAAGTGTCCAAGGTGCCCTCCCTGCTGCCTCTTCAGCACAGCAGGGATGTAAACAATCTATAGGACATCTAATAAATGAGACACTGAATTATTGTGTCACTAGCCCAGCCAAGAAGTTCTCCCTCCTGTGCAGGTGGAACTCGCTGGGCATCAGTTCCTGCCCATCCCTCCTGTGCCACGGCTGTGCCCCCCGAGCAGAGCCTGGGCCATGCTCTGCCCCCTCCCTGCAGGCACTGCCGGGCATGGGGAGGCGCCCTCTGGGTGTGCTCTGGAGGCTGAACAGGCTGCCCGGAGAGGGAGTGGAGTCTCCTCCCTGGGGATATTCCAGAACCATCTGCACACAGTGCTGTGCCCTGTGCTCTGGGACGGCCCTGCTGGAGCAGGAGGTGGCACCAGATGACCCTTCCAACCTGCCCCATCCTGGGTTCCTCTGTCTCCATCGGGAGGTGCCTGAGGACCTTGGGATCCTGTACCACCCAGGACAAAATTCCCATCAGTGTTCTGACAGGCTTTTTCTGAGCCAGGCCTGCTTTTGAAAAATTGCCTCCATCTGATGAAACCTCAACTAAAGTTTCCATTTTGAGCAATGATAAAATCCCAGGACCTTTTCACGCTGAGGGGAGCAGGAGTGGCTTTGCATCTCTCCTGCTTCCACAGGTGTCTTGAGACGGCTGCTGGGAGCAGGGATCTGGACCAGGAGGCTCATGGCCTGTCCTCAATACTTTCCTAACCCTTCCTACCTTAAAATCAAAAGAAAAGGGGAGGAGAAAAAAGAGCCCTGTAAATGGTCAAGCCCCAGCTTTGTTTAATTGCATTTATTTCACTTTGATCTTGAGATGACACATAACTGTATAGCAATTCAAGGTGAATTTTCCTCCCTTATCTGTCCTGGCTTTTTAAGCGGATAGCTGTGAAAACATCAGTAATTTCAGCTTTATTCCAACTTTGAAGTGTTAATAGGAATAACACAACTATTGCTTGTTTTGAGCAGCAGAGCGCTCAAAACAGTAAAATAATTCAATAAATGATGGATTTCAAAGCTTTGCTGGGCCCAAACACAGATTACATTTGTTGGTTTATTTTATTACAGTCTCCTGCGAAAACTCCTCGAATCCTTTTAGATTTCTGAAGTCATGTTAATCAAGCCAAATGTTACAGTCCACAGCTCTGGAATTTTTTTCCTCCTCTATCCACTCACCATTTTTCATTGTTATACTGCTAGTCTACACTTTATCCTTTTGAAACAACTGTTTAGGAAAATACAGCCTGATTAAAATAAATCATTAAGGCTCGATGTTCTGGCTGCCAGCCTCTAATTCATCCCATTAGCACAATCCTCAGGATCATTTTTCCCTCTGCTAAGCCTGTCCTCGTTCTGGAGAGGTTCTGGGGTGCTGTGGTCAAATGTGTGCTCTGGAAGGGTCTCCTGAGGTTTAAGAAGGCCAAGGGCTGGTGCTGCACCAATTGGGATGAATCCAGGCTGGGATGGGCAGAGGGAACAGTCCTGGGAGAAGGATCTGGGGGTGCTGGTGGGGCAGAGGCTGGACATGGCCCAGCTCAGAAACCCCCCGTGCCCTGGGCTGGTCCCACAGCGTGGGCAGCAGCACAGGGGGTGGATTCTGCCCCTCTGCCCCCCTGATCAGGTGAGACCCCACCTGCAGAGCTGCCTCCAGCCCTGGGGAACAGCACAGCAAGGACATGGAGCTGCTGGAGAGAGTGCAGAGGAGGCACCAGGATGGTCAGAGGATGGAGCAGCTCTGCTGGGAGCAAAGGCTGGCAGAGCTGGGATTGTCCAGCCTGAAGAGGAGAAGCTTTGGAGGGACCCAACTGTGGCCTTGCAGTGCCTGAAGGGGCTGCAAGAAACATGGAGAGAGACTATTTCCAGGGGTCTGGAGTGCCAGGACAAGGGGGAATGGGTTCCCACTGGCAGATGGCAGGGAGAGATGGGACATTGGGAAGGAATTCTTCCCTGGGAGGGTGGGCAGGCCCTGGCACAGGTTGGGCAGAGAAGCTGTGGCTGCCCCTGGATCCCTGGGAGTGTCCAAGGCCAGGTTGGACAGAGCATGGAGCAAGCAGGGCTGGTAGGAGGTGGGACTGGGTGGGTTTTGAGGTCCCTTCCAAACACAAACCATTTTGCAATTCAATGATTTTTATTTTTTGGTGATCAAGTATTTACCCAAATGTATATTCACTCTTTTCAGAACAATAATTACACGTGGCTGCTCCCAGGCATAAAGTTTTATTTCTCAGGATGGTTTATGAGGCCAATGAAAAGCCTGGCAAACGTTGCTTCTGAAACGCACTGCGGGGTGTTGGTGTCAGGCCTGTTGTTTTCTCACTGTCACCACAGGAGGAAGTTTAACAGAGCAGCTCTGTGATGAATTATCTTCCAGACAAAGAATTAATAGTTTTTGAAAAGGGCATCCCTGAGGAAAGCAGTAGTGGGGAGAATCACCTCACTTTTCAAGCATGCCTGTATGTGTTTTGATAGTTTTTGTTCATTCTCTTTTTCTTCCCAGAGTTCCTGCCAGCATAGGAAGGGCTTGGGGGAGATGATGCTACCCTGACAAACAGAGTGGCCTGAGGTGGAGCTCAGGGGATGGTCCTTCCCCTCTTTGGGGTTTCTGATGGATAGTCTTCATGTGTGATGAGGAGCTGCTGAGGGAGCTGGAGGGGCTCAGCCTGGAGAAAAGGAGGATCAAGGGGGACCTTCTGGCTCTGCAAGTCCCTGCCAGGAGGGAGGAGCTGGGCTCTGCTCCCAGGGAACAGGGACAGGAGCAGAGGAAATATCAGTGGGGGCTTAGATTGGATATTCAGGAAAATTCCTTTCTGGAAAATTCCTTCCTGGAAAGGACTGTGCAGCCCTGGCACAGCTGCCCAGGACAGTGGTGGAGTCCCCATCCCTGGAGGGGTTTAAAAGGTGTGTGGATGAGGTGCTTGGGGTCAGGGGTTAGTGGTGGCCTTGGCTAACACTTAGACCTGATGGTCTTGGAGGTGTTTACCAACCTTATTGATTCTGTAATCTCCTGTTTGCTCACTCTTGTTAATGCCTTGGTGTCTCATTCCTTTTACAAACAAAAGTCTTAGTAGATCTCTTTGGGGAATTTTTTTTGGGGGGAATGATGCAATTAAATGTTGACTGTTTCTTTTCAAGTTTTGGGGCCATGGTTTACTCCCACATCTGCCTCTTTTAAGGTCACTTTTTATTTATTTCAGTTGCTAGAATAAACTCTGCCTGTCCCACAGATCAGAGACACCTGGGGAATTCACTTCTGGCTTTCTCTGTCTCCTGAAGGCTCTCCATCGCTTGAAGTGTCCAAAGCCAGGTTGGATGGGGCTTGGAGCAGCCTGGGCTGGTGAGAGGTGTCCCGGCCCATGGCAGGGGGTTGAATGGGATGGGCTTTGAGGTCCCTTCCAACCCAAACCAGTCTGGGCTTCCCTGATATAGTCACTATACCAGTATGCTTTCCCAAGGACACTCAGTTATGCTCCTTATATGTTTCCTCCATCCCAGACCAGTCTGTGGGAGCTGTGCCCTGACCTGTGTGTTTCTTCCATGTCTGGTTTTGGCTGAAGAGGCTTTCCCGTGAAGCAGGACTGGGCTCTGCTGGGTGAGCCATGATGTGCAGCCATCAGACCTCCTTCAGCTCTTTGTTGAGATTAAGAAAACTCTGTCTTTATTTCCTTATTCTTTAGCAACTAATTTGATGCAAAAGTTGGGGTTTTTTGTTTGTTTTTCAGGGTTAGAACTGAATGAGTTTTTTCCTAAACTCATCAGATAGTAAGAAATTGCCCCCTGGAGAAATTAAAACAGGGTGACCGAATGGTTGATGTTTACAATGTGATGTTCTGCATGCTCATGTTTTCCTTTTGTTCTTGTTTGGTTGTTTTGTGTTTTTTTGTTTTCTCTGTATGTATGTGTGAAAGAAGAGGTCTGTTGGTTTGTGTTCTAAATCAGATAAGTGAAAATCCATTTGTCAGCCGTTCTGTGGTTGCTTACTTTACTAAGGATGTTTTCTGGGGTTTATTTCCCCCCC
>VXAU01000867.1:343481-402633 GCA_013399695.1 Formicarius rufipectus | reverse complement strand
AGAACCTGAACCTATAACATTATTCCTAAGTTTTATCTGTCCCTAAGGAAAAAACAACAGTTTATCTTCTAAAAATAAAGTGTATGAAATATGTACTCTGACATATTTAAAGGACCTAGATTCATGTTCCACCACTGGGCATATTTCATGGCAGTGTATGCTTTGGTTTGCTGGGCTTGCTGGATTTGAGTCAGGTGATTTGAAGCTGCCTTGTCAAATGTGGGGTGTTTCTGTTAGAAATAATTGGTCCAAAAATGCACCTTCACAGCATATGGATTTCTTTGGAGAGTGTCAGAAGTTCAATAAAATTCACTATTTTGCTACTGAATAATTAAAACTTATGCTTTGAAAGGATAATCTCGTCATCATCCAAGACAGAAAACCTGTCATTCTAGTTAGCTGATACCATGATCAAATGCTTTTCTGTTTCTATTTATAAAGTGAGTCTAGCTCTCATTTGTCTGTTTTCAGGGAGGATAAAAAGAAAGGCCTGACACTTTCCTTGTGATTCCCACAACTTCTGAACAAATAAAAGTTTCCCTTTACCTGTCTTGCTGTATTTTCAACAAGAGCACATTATGTTGAAGTGAATGGTTTTCAGCTGAAAGTTGTGGATGTAATACATTTAGCTGCAGTCAACTTTGTTCAAACAAACATATGCAGTGAATAATGCCATGCTGTGAGGTGCTCTGGATAATCACAGATTTACTGAGAACAAAGCTCTCCTGTTTTTGCTAGATGGTCTCTGCACATAAATTAACACCTTTATTGCTTCATCTTCAGAATTAACTATGTGAAGTTTTTAACCACCTCCTTTTGAAAGTCTCATGAAAGTCTCTGAAATTATTTTCTACTCAAGATCACTTAACATGGATACATTTCAGTGTATAAAAGATACATTTTCTGTACTGGCCTATAGGCTATTACTGATCCTAACTTTCTTGGCCAAATTCCCCCACACCTCTTTCTGACTTGCTGATGCCTCTATTTATATCATTAGAGAAAGTAAAACATAAGCATGAATATTTTCACATAGTATTTCTGAAATAAGTGGTCCTGGTTATAGTAGCCAGGATCAGTTTGTAATCGTGTGGGTGTTTATTCTAAACCCTCTGTGTCATTTTTTCTCATGAACTGCTCACAATGGCCCATTTGCAGCAGCTGCCCAGGGCGCACTCAACCCCTCAGGCTATAAGCTGGGTATTTAGGAACTTGTGTGGGATAAAGAAGTTTTCCTGCCTTCACACCCACCTGAGGGGTCATGTCTGCTAATGGGCCATTAGGGATGCCAAAAATATGCCATTATTCTCCTCACAGAGTAAATCACCCACTGTGAAACTCTCCACCCTGGGGGAGGGACTGGGCATTCCCATCTGAGCCCAAGCAGAGATAAGCTTGGGGTTTTGGGACTGGGAGCTCTTTTCAGATCCAGAGGAGGAGCAGAGCCTCGACCGGACTGAGACTGCCACCAGACTGCAACCATCATTTGCACCAGCAGGTTTCTTCCTTTCTTCTTACTTTGAACTCAGGAGGGCCACATGGTGCTAAGCACAGGGGTTGGTGAGCTTCATTCTGCTCGAGCCCCGCTGTGCTGGGCTGTACATCTGTTTTTGTGGCAAAACCAAATTTTCCTTCTGTATCAGTGTATTTTGTGATCTTTTATTAAATCGTTATTCTGACTTGCAATCCCATTCTGAGTTGGATTCATTTCTCCTGCCAGTTTAACTCTAAGCCAGCACACAGGCATACTAGGAAATAAAATGCAAACTAATGTAGCTAGTACATGATGCTAACAACAGGGCTCTGTGACTTTTTAGAGCACTCTGAAGAAAAATGAAGACTCCAGCTGAGTTCAAGGTGAGAGCCCATAATATTGAACTATACAGAATTTTCAGCTTGGAGACTCATCTTTATGACACAACATTGATTTTTCTGAGAGAAAAAGGAAGGCATACTCTTGCCAATATTAATTCAGCACAGTAAAATTGATTATATAAGGAAGACAGTGCTGGGAGCTGAAGGAAGGAGGGTGGAGAATGAATAGTCACAGGTGTGACCCTGGGCTTGGTATACACAATCCCATTGTGGAAGGACAAGTGCATTTATTTGATGGTGGGTGAAAATTTATCTGGGGTTGATTGTAATTCCAACTTGCCATATTCTGTGATTGTGATTATTGATTTTAAAAAGTCATTCCTTATTATTCCATTCATAGTAAAAGTCAGTCTAAGGTTTCCTCTGACACAGACTTGGGCAGAAGATACTTGTAAAAAAATAAATTTGTTAAATGTTCTTCAGTTTCTTAATTCTTCAAAGTATTTTTCCCACACAACCACTTCATTTTTGTTGTCGCTGTGGCCACTAGGCAGGAAATCACAGGTCACAAGAACAGCTGAAGACCTCCTACTGGTGATCAGTCTCTCAGGTGAGTGAAGTTGTAGCTGAGACTGGGATAGAAGAGTTGACTGGGTAGGTCTGAGTAAAGCAATTGGTATGGAAATGCCCCTCAAAGCTTGTGAGGCTGAATGCCCTGCCTAGCAGCTGAGAAGGAACTGCTGCTGCCTCACTGATTTCTCTGTGACGTGTCTCTCTCTGCTTGTTAGTGCTGAAATTTTAAAACTCAGAAAGCAGGTGTTTCAGTGGAGTTATTCTTTACCATTAAGGTTAATTTCTAGGATACTGTTTGTTACTCTGTGGGGCAGTGAGGACTGTGACAGAGCATTCACAATGAATGTTGCTCCATATGATAGATGTTTCAGACTACAGACTTCAGATGTTTAATGCACATGAAGGCTTTAATCTACGGGAACATGTGCAATGTGGTTGTCTGATACTGTGCAAGGGATGGGGTATTTAGCAACTCTTGCTAAAGATTCATTGTGTACCTTGTGGAATAATGTACACTGTTTTGGAAAATGTCTGGTGGTGGAAGTTTGGGTTTTTTTCCTAATTATAAGAATAAAAGAACAACTTATCTACTGTGCTTTAGATGACATGGGTCAGAACAGTGTTTTTTGGTGATAACCAATGTGGTATACATGGTGTAATTGTTATCAGTAATTATGTTGATATATTGGCTCTACTTTTGTTGATTTCCTTTTAAATTTCATTTGTTTTATTAACATTGTTCAGGCACTGACTGTAATATGAAGGAAAATGTGCAAAGTGGTGATATGTGCCTAGCAAAATTTTCTTTAAAAACAAAGGAAAGGAAAGAAATCTCTGTTCTTTGCTTGTTACAGCCTGGAATATGGATGCTCTGAGTTTGGAAGACCACACAGATAACAAACTGTCAGCCATGCTTTCACAAATCTACTGAAAAATTAAAAAGACACAGTATTGCATGTAGAGACTAGGGTGGTTCAGTTTGCTGCCTTTTATAAACATTTTATCTACCTTTTATTGGGTTCAATAGGTGTTAGATTAAAGAATTCATATTTGGAATTGTTTCCTTCTAACCTTCTTGGACATTTCTTTGAAATCTGTTTCTTATAGTTATATTTGCAAGTATATATTCTGTAAATATTTTTGTTATTTTGTGGAAGACTTAAAGGTCTCACTGATGATTAGGATGGCACTGAATAGTTTACATGCATTGATTTCAAAGCCCCAGAAGATCACTTTGTCATCCAGCAAATGTAGGAGCTAAGGGACCTGACAAAATTTTCAACAGGAAGCACATGCGACAGTCAGAATAATTCTGCTGTGCTCTGAAAGTAAATGACATAAGTCTAATAGCTTGAGGTTGAAACAAATTAAACATTATTTCTTGATAAAATATAGTAAATGTGTATTTCACAGTTTAAAATGATTGTTTCTCATTTCCATTTGAATGTCCTATTTCATCTTCTTGTGGCTGGATTCTTCTTTGTGTTATATTATGATCGATAGGGCTAAATGAAAAGAAGTATCCCTGTGGACCACATATTGCAAAAAGCAAAAATGAAATTAAAAATACAGTTTTTGTTGGTTCCCACTCTACATCCCATCAGGTGTCATCAGTTAGTGGTAGGCTAGACAGGATGTAGACTACAGATTAGATGTATAGAGAAGGGATTACACATTTGTATTTCAACATTAGCCCACGAAACATTACACAGAAAAAAAATACATTCCATACCTTTTGCCTCCTAGAAACATATCAGAATAATGAAACATCATTGTCTTCAACTATGTCTGTAACTTTTGTAAAATGTTTGTAGGAGACATTTTACAGGGGCAAATTGTGAAAAGCAAGCATATATGAATATTTTTGGGTTTATGTATGTAAGCTAGCATAGAAAGATTTTAAAAGTTTTAAAACTTACTTCACCAATAAAGCTGTCCAGTCTTACAGTCCGTTTTGAGAATGACCTCCACAAAGAGAGGTTAATTGGTTTTGCCCTGGAGTTACAAACTGATTTTCTTAAAGCTAACATTGGCAAAAAGTTGATAATTAATTACACCATGTTCAAGAAAACACTTGTTAGCATTTATTGTACATGTTGATGATAAAAGTATTTTGTTTTTTTAAATACTTGGACTCTCATGGAGAATGAAGAACAGTGAAAAAAGATCTTGTATATACAACTTAGAATGGTGTAAATTTTATGCCCCCCCATGATTAAATACACTAAAATCCCACATAAATAGAGTTGGACTTGGACTTTCAGTTCTAGGTGACCTTTCCTGAAACACTCAAAATGACATTTAAGGTGCAGATGGTATAAATAATCCCTTCTGTTTACTAAGCTTGCTTAGGTTTTTTTGTAAACCTGAAGTTTATATCCAGCCTACAGCTGAAGCTAAAAAAACCCTGATGACTGGATAAGTGTGCTGAGAAGGGAAAGGAGAGAAGAGATGAAACTGTGGTATTTTTGAGCTCCCAGCTGCAGATGTGGTTTTCATAGGCAAGAGGGAGATCAGGTTGTTCAAAGCCCCATCTAACCTGGCATTAAACACTTCCAGGAATGGGGCATCCACAACTTCTCTGGGCAACCTGTTCCTCACAGTGAAGAATTTCTTCCTAATACTTTATCTAAACCTACTCTCAGCTTAAAGCCCTTCCCCCTTGTCCTATCACTATAGGCCCTTGTCAAGAGTCCCTCTCCAGCTCTCTTCTAGCCTCCTTCATGTACTGGAAATTTCTCTAAGGTCTCTTCTGAGCCTTGTCCTCTCCAGGCTAAACAATTTTCTCATCCTGTCTTCAGAGGAGAGGTGCTCCAGTCCTCTGATCATATTCATGGTCTTCCTCTGGACCCGATCCAGCAGGTTCACTTCAGGGATAACAAGACATTTTCATGTTCAAATAAATTTTAAATCATATTTGTCAAGCATATCTCTTTCTTAAGGGCATACTTCAATCAAATCAAGAATCTGAAAGAACCTTATAGAATTTGTTTAGTGTAGAATTAAATAAACATGGTATACTATTAAGCTCAAAAGATATGTGTTCTGGTGCAAGTGTCATCTATCTTTTCAATAACAAAGCATTAAAGCTGGACTAAACAGTGAGGTGTACAGTCATGTTTTATAGGGTGTCCCCCCACCCTAGATAAATAAAAAAAGCACCTAAATCAATACTCATGCATGAAAAATAACAATAACCTGATGGGTTAGTTTTATTTGCCTAGGTTTCTGAGACAATAGGATACAAGATGATAATATATGCAAATTCCCCCATACAAATACTATGACATTCATAAAATAGAACTGGTAATCTTTCCTGAATAGTCTGAAAGCTGAGATCCTCAGGAAGTCTCTTTATTCTACAGCTGAGGCTTTATCAAGACTATATGATATTGTTGAAAGAGTAAAGTTGCTATGTCCAGAATGAGTAATCCCTCAAAATAATAATTAAAAAGCCACACAATAATTTGGTGTGATTTGGTTTTTTCTAGTTCTGCACATTTTTTTGTACTAGGAATAAAATCGTGTTACTCTAGGGTAGCTATCTATTTTAGTTTTTATTCTCACCTGTGCTAATGGTGATTAGAAGGCAAATTAATCACAAAATTACATATTTTTATTATAATATATATTTATTATATTTTATATTTTGCCACAAAACTACAATAATCAGTGTTTGGTCTGCTTTGACACTTATGTTAAGGTTGTCTATGGTCCTTAAATACTTTAATTGTAACTCACACATCAATCAGTCCAAGCTTATTTTGAAAATCCTGGCTGTAAAAAATAATTTCTCTTCAGAGTATTAATGAACAAACTAGGAAAAAAGCAACCCAGAAATTTATGTACTTCTTTTGATGTCAGAAAAACAAAACCAAAAAAACCTAAAATTGCCACATGAAAAGATTGCAGCTGGCATGAAACAATAGAGTAATTTCAAATTTTAGAAGAGAAATTAAGGAAAATTGTGATGGGACAAAAAGTATAAAACATTATCTAGCAACACACATTTTGCACGAATGCTTCCTGGCAGCCTGTATTCTTATTTTTGCTAGCAAAAATAGAACTCCACAGTAACAGTTAACTATGGTGTTTTAGATACTGGCATTGACTACTGCTATTCAGTACTACTTCAAAGGCATAGAACTTAAAAGTTACAGATTCTTCAGCCCCCATTCTAGAATCATTCTTCTGCAGCATCTTCTGCTATTTGCTTGTTCTGTTTTAGAAATTTAAAAAAAAATTAAAAGATGGAAAAAAAGTCTTCAAAATATTGATGTTCAGATGAATTTTGACAGCCCAAAAGTAGTGTCTAAAGACAGTATTTTTCAGCTTTAAGGCAGTGTTTTGTAGCTCTTTGAAGACAGTTTAGTCTGATTACTTGGGTTAGTTATACAGGATGAAAACATAGCAAACATGAGCATTGAGAGACTATTATTTTCCTTGGTTGGCACATTAACTTCTCTTGCTGTATGTCAGAAACTCTTGCATAACTTTTCCTTTGCAAATTGTGGTCCTTATACCGTAGATGGAATGGGATACAGATGCAAAGATACTATCAGATGCAAACACATGGTAAGACGATAAAATCGAAACATGAAAGCAGAGAGGATCATAACTTTGATGTTTCTGTGACTAAGTACAAGTCTCTGGACATCTGTCCGAACCTCCAAGGAGAAATACAGGCTACTGCACCCCTTACTTCCCCATCATCTACTTTTGTATATGTAGACATTCGTACCTTAATACTAAAGACCAAAGGAAACTCAGAACACTGTGGCACAGGAAAAAATGAGGACGCAGGTGTTCCTAATGCCTTAAATCCTCTTGTCCCTACAGATCACTGGAGTATATGCAACTCTGACATGTGAGTTTATTATGGTGATACTTACTACATAAAGGATGCAGTAAGAGGGCAACTATTGAGTACACTAGGAGTTATCTAAAAACCAAGATGGCTGTTAGTTTCTGAGTGATTGTTAAGATCTTGGCCTTAAAATCATGTAAGAAGAAACATTCCGCCAACTTCAATGGGATTTTGAAAAAACAAAAACAAAAACAAAAAAAACCAACCATAAATCAGATAGAAATAAAATTAAAGTTTGAAGTATTTTTGACCTTAGATGAAGAGGAATATTTTAGTCCCTGAGAGGGACTATTATTGGGCTTTGTGCTAAAGTTCATAAGGCCACTAATTAGGATACTTCAGTCTGTTTGCACCTGCCAGTAATTGTAACTGAGCTGTTGCCTCCTGTGTCTACCAGCGTTACCTCCCTCAAAAACTGGCCCCACCCCCTTTACTCCTGAGGCTTGTCTACATGGCCGAGCAGCTCGGACAGTGACAGCGAGTTCCTCCAGGATTCGAACCGGCGTCCTCAGAGGAGGAGCCGGCTCCACAGGCGGGGGCCTACGCCACTCGGCCAACGCCCGCCGCCTCTCAAGTGTAACATCTCGGATTAACATTAAGGAAAAAAACCAACAAACAGAAAAGCAATAATGTCAGGTTGTTGAGCAATCCTGGGAGCCCACGTGGGTCAGAGCATCAGGGGAAGACCTCGCCTTATCCTCTCTGTCACCAAATGACACAGACATGGCACTGCAGCCACGCCTGCAACACGAACTGAGGCAGGTATCTGTAATCATAATGTGGCCATGTATAACTCTATTTTGAGAAATTGCTTTAGAGGAATGAGGTTATCTGCCTTTAATTTTCTCAAGATATTAAAGTGTTGTGCAGTTGTCCTACTTCCTGCAATAAACTGCTGCAAACTTAATGCTCCCTATATTGGAAATTGTCCAGGCATAAATAAAAAACCAATCAGTAAGGGATATTGTAGGCCATTTCTCTTTTTCTGACCTAGGCCCTCATTTTGTGAGACAGAAAGATTTCTGTGTGCATTAGCTGAAACATATCTCGAAATCATGAAGTACCCATCTGCCTTGTGCTCATGGCTTGCTGTTTCTAAGAGAAGGACTTTTCTCCTAACTGTAGAGGTGCTTAGTACATATTTAGGCATAATTCCTCACCTGCAAAAGGGAAAAAGATGTAACAAAATGGAGGTTTTTAAGTATTAACACACATGTTCTTGTATGCTTATACAAGTAAAATAAATTTGAGTAGGTGGTGTTGCAAGTTTGAACCACTGCATCTATAAAACCCCCAAACATGACATGATGGCTTCTTAAGAGAAAAAAAAAGAAAAGAAGATAATTTTTATTTCAGGTGAAAGTATGAGGGCAGAAACTGAGTCTAAGGTGCATTGCTGGAGCAGAGGAGACAGTGACAAGTAAGGCAATTTGTCAGTGATCCTTCCTGGCTCCTGCCAGGTACCTTAGGATGTTGCCTAGGTCAGATGGCAATTTAGAGCAATCCAGGAGTTGAAATGTAGATAATTACTCTGGGAACGCAATTAATAATTGTTCTGCATTGCCTCCAGTCTGACAGCAACTCTCCCAGCTACCCTTGGCTGCAATGTGCTAGGCACTGCCAAACTAGAAAACAGAAAGGCCAACTCTGGTTTGAACAGAGAACTTGGTGATAATTTCTGAGTTTCCCAAAAATTGTGGAGATTTCAGGAAGGGTCGCAGGATGTGTAAAATTATCTACAGTTCATTTGCTGTTGGGACTTTAGCTGAGCTGTACTGTGAACTTAGAGCAACTTCCAATTAAAAACACCAAGTGAACACTGACAGCCCGTTCCCCACAGTGCTCACAATGCCTTGCATGGTTAGTTCTGAAGGAATCACAAGCTAGGATCTGGCAGCTGAAGGTTGGACAAATTTGTTGATATGAAGAACTTGTTAAACTGTCCCCAATGAGAATGAGCACCTTTTCACTGGATATATTCACTATTACATCTGGGCAGGGTGCAGCTCTGGATGTCCCTGCTTGCAGGCATCATCTCCACTGTAATTAACCTTAGATTCTAAGTACTAAATAAATAAATAAATAAAAATTAGTTGAGATCCCAAACATTCATAAAAGCCTTCTAAAGTCTATAATAGTTTGTTTCTGTCATTTCATTTCTGTATTTTATATCAATCACTAAGGCAGAAACAGTCTTAGGTCTATGCGAACTACCCTGAGTGCCCAGCGGTCTAGTAGAGCTCTTGAATGGTTTTACTTTTGAGAGATATGGTCTCTGACATTCACAATGGAAAGGTCAAATGACTGTCCTGCAAGCACAGTCCCACTGGATATAAAATTTAGAATACAAATTGCAGTTTTATTTGATCTAGGTATGTATGGGAGTGAGTCAGAATATTGACAAGAAGATAAAGTATGTCATTTGACTATTTGCTGCATTTATTTCTGACATTCAAAGGGAGATAACTTATCTTCTTACAAGGACCTACGTATGCTAGATCAATAAGAAAAGGGAAAGTCGCACTCTCATTATTTGCATTTGTTATAAATAATTTGGTCCAGGCCATCAAAACAATCAGTTGGATATACTGTTTCAATTTTTCAAATATTAGTATTTAATCACAATTTCTAAGT
Source organism: Formicarius rufipectus (assembly GCA_013399695.1). Taxonomy (NCBI): domain Eukaryota; kingdom Metazoa; phylum Chordata; class Aves; order Passeriformes; family Formicariidae; genus Formicarius; species Formicarius rufipectus. The sequence goes on along the minus strand of VXAU01000867.1, from coordinate 392,744 downwards.
GTTGTATAGGATATGGTAGGATTTCTCTCTATAACTAGGCAAGAAAACATCTGTAATGGCTGAGCAATAATTAGCTGTGGTTTTAAATTTAGAAAGTATAAGTAATTAGATTAGATGGAATTAAAGGGCTAGTGCTTTTCAAAATAAGTAAGGCTTAAATTTTGTGTTATCTTATATGTGGGTATCTGTGGAATAACTGTGTGCAGCCAGTATTTGATAACTTGTATAATCACTTAAAATCTAAGCCTCTACAGTTACAGCTACTAGAGAAAAACAGTTTCTGAAGGGTTTGAGTTGTACATAATATCAAAGGCTCAGGAAAAGCACTTGAGCTACTATGAAAGAAATTAGTTACTTCCCTGACCACAGGAGTAAGGATTCTGAATATGAGTGTCAACACCTGTCCTTATCACCACAACTGAGAAAAAAAGGGATAATGCTCATAATTGAAATTTAGCCTAATCACAAACAAGGGCGCAGACAGCACTCCTGTGGTACCCTGGAAAGATATTTTACAGTTTCTGACAAACAGTCCCATTAATTTCAGATGCGTAATTGGTCAGAACAAAGGCTGTGTATTTAAGGAGAAATAGAATGTATGCTTTTAAATGGTTTTCATTGTTCAGTGATGCAAGATCCAATAATCTTTCTGCTTATTGTGACCCCTCTCATATTTTTTTTAGACAAATCAGTGAGTGAAAAGAAAACATTATCCTTTTTAGTGCTGGTTACTGCCTTTTTAAAAAGAAAAGGTGATACATTAGCAAACAGTCTGTGTGTGGGCTGTTCAGTACTACACAGCTTTTTGGTGATTGATGGCACAGGGAGTAAGTTTTTCAGGCCTAGCACTGAGGGACAAATTTTGGAAATTTTCCTGTACTAAGTCATAGTAAGAATTTGTAGTGGATCAGTTTGACTGCACTATGTATGTATGCCATACAGAAATTAAATTAATATATTTTATTTCCAATGCAAAAGACAAATTAATTCAGTTTATTTCATATTGAAAGAACAGTCTCCCAAAAGGATTTGTTTTAGTTTAATCAGACAGTTCTAAAAAGTAATTGATCAATTTTATTGAACGTCTTCATGTGAAGAAGCCCTTTCTTATCAATGAGTAGCTGTATAAAAACATAGGAGTATACCCCATATATTAAAATCAGTAATCAAATCTATCTAAGTAATTAAAAACAAGAAATGTTTATCTCAAAATAATACTGGATATAGGAATATACAAGTATCAAAATGTTATCACAGTTCAGTGGCCTCCTTCAGCAGAGTTTAGGCCATCACTATCTCAATGACTGAATGCAAAGAACCTTGGCTGCCCAACAAAATCGATTGTATGACTGCCTCTGAGAGTCTATGGAGTAATACTGTTTTTTCATTTGCTTCCTGAGGGCGGTATCTGGAGAGATATGGGCTATGGTGGGAATGTCTGATCTCTGCCCGTGGCCTGGAGAGAAGCAAATATAGTGGTCTGTTCACTGCCTGCCAACCAACCAATTCTTTCACAGCTGATCTGTGCAGGGAAGTTCTTCTCATAGGAGCAAGAATACCTCGGAGGTTTCTTTAGACACCTGCTGATGTTGCTTTGTATGTCACTGTGTCTGCACCAGCTTGGCCTGTCCTTGTCTTGCACAGCCCCAACAGGACAGTAAGGCATTTGGTCGTGGGGGCTGCTGAGCCAAACAGGCTCTCCCACCACACTGCATCTTGTCGTGCCTGTGTTTGCTTCAGCCCTCTGCACGTTGTCCAGGGCCAACTGCAGAAAACACTTTCTTAGTATCAGTTTTCCTGTGTTTTTTGAGAGCAACTTACCAGAAGTTTCCTACTTTATGCAAGTTAATTCAGAATTCCCTGTACTCATTTTGCTCAGTGTTTACTTCATGGCTCACAGTTTGATTGATACTTTTGCCCTATGAACTTACTCATAAAGAGTGATTACTATTGCATACCGTTTCACTCACAGTAAAATATCACCTGCTTTTAAGAATAAGTTTGTTGAGGTTGCACCCTGCTGGTTTTGGTCTTGCTACTTACACTTCTCCTTTGGGTGTAATATTTCCACAGTAAACAGAGTAACCTTATTGCAATTCTAATAGAATTTGAAAATATGGAGAAATAGCTTATATAGCTAGGAGTTCACGAGTGTTTTCCTTCTAATGCAGTGGCTGAGGCCATTATAGCTGTTAGTCTGTGAGATTAACAGCATTGTAATGACCTTACAAGCTTTCTAAAAGATCTATTTATAAAATAAATTATCTACTGGGGAAAAAAAAAAAAAAAAGATAGCTTATCTGTTATTGTTTGATACCAATGCAAAACTCTTTAATAAAAATTAACCGTTTCAATGTCAGACTTAAAAATTATTTTCATATCTTGATCAGGGAAAATTTGGATTGGGAAGAGTATTGGCATATTTATCTTTAAACTGATTTTGGAGTCTAATACTTTCTGGCCAGACTGTGAGGTGTCATACTACTTTCTGCTAAGGTATGGAAACCTTCCAGAGATGTGTGCCCTGGTTTCTATTTCTCTAAGACACACACATTCTGTCATGATCTTTCAAAGTATGACCATGTCAACCAGTTTGACTAGCATTCAATATATGAGATGACTTCTATGCCAGTGAATGCAAAGTTCAGCATTTTTTATTAAAGCAAAAGATTGAGCAAGACAATAACAGAGTTTATGAGTTTCAGTCATCAGGATTTTCTGAAGACAACTTTCTTTGTGTTCTTCAGGGAGCTGTAACTCATGATGACAGTTTGATAATGAAGTGGAATTGGTCTTCACTGACATTGCAAAGGATTTTACCATAACTTCTCCTTGATTTTATCAGAAGACAGTAAGCTTGCTTCAGTGCATGCCTCTGGAGTGTGGCTTTGATGGGTAATGGGCTCTGCTCCATGGGCCGCAGAGCTGTGTGGCTGTGTGGGTGTCCAGGTGCTGAATGCAGTGCCCCATGTGCTGCACCAGTGATGCAGAGATGCTCAAGGGCAGCCTCAGACACAGAGCTGTTGTACTAGCAGCAACTCCAGGCAGATTCTATTCTGGCAAAATTACACCCTGTTATGTACTTTTGCTTGTGGTTGCTGAAATCTCCACGTTCTTCATTATTATTTCTTCCCCTCTCAAAAGAATACTTCAGAACATCACAGGCAGTAGATTAGCAGCTGTTTCTCGTTTATTCTGTCCAAACTCAGAAGCAATCAGAATGCAATAATCAAATTTCTTGACTGACTGCCACACAACATAGAATTCTGCAATCAAATAAAGGTTGCAATAGTCCCTATATAAAGCAAGTACTCTAATACTATTATTTCTTTTATAACTTCAAGAAATTGTTTAAAAGTAATGAATCCTTGATTCCTTTGGGTATCACACTGTGGCACAACTTGTCCACATAATGATATGGGTTCAAGTTTTTTATTGTTTTTATTGTATTTTAATACATACAGTTGTTTCAGAAAGCCTCATAAAGTTTAAGTGTACATGTCTGTGAACCTAAGACTAACACTGCTTGCTGTTTTGTAAAAGAGGCTTCAACCAGAGGTTAAAATTAGTCAGGGCACAGAGGCTCCAGAAAGCACAGTTCACTTTTTTGGCAATATCAAGCTTGGTCCTGGAAATGTGAATTATAGCACAGGATCTTTATGAAATAGGTTGATTCTGCACAGAGTGTCTAGAAATGAGATCCATTAGCTGTATTTCAAAGAAATTGTAATATCAGTTGTAATATCTAGCAGCTTGTGGGTGATAATATTTTTATATAAATGTCTGAAATTTAACTTCTGCATAGAAAAAGTTCCATCCAGAAATACATTAGAAAATATGCCTAAATGTAAGCACCTGCATTGCCACTCTTAAGCACATAAAACTAAGAACTTAAGTACATTTTCATCTGAAGTAGAAACTCTAGGTTTTGCCTTTTTTTCATGTCATGTATGGTTTCTCAAAATAGTTGGGGTTTTTGCCTATTGACCCAAATATGGGCCTGGATACAAAACTACCTCTGTGGCTATTACACATAAACCCAAAACTGGTTATTTCCAATTTTTCTGTGGATTAATTTGGAGAAGCTGTTATTATTTTCCTTAGTTATCTGCATCTGTTTCCTAGTTGATAATAGTTATTGGCTCTTGCACAGCTTTTTGGTTAGATAACTCCATAAACTTTTCTATGGTGAAATCTTAAGGATTTTTTTAATCCTTAGTGTGCCATCATTCGAGTAAAAGTATTTCAGAAAACATTTTATGTATGTTTGTTCTGCAGTCCCACAACTTGATATTGTATTATATACACCATATATTTTACTTTAGCTTTATCATCTTCTCTCTTTCTGTTTCAAAGCTGCTTGGTAATTTTAACCAAAACAGTTTATTCATAGCTCAAAACCACTTTTGAGATCAAATCCCATTGTCCATACACATATGGTATGGGTAGATCTTTCATGGGTAGATCATGTTTTCAGCAAAGTGTAAGTTTAAAGCAGCTACACTGTTGAAATTACTGGAGCTGCTGTTGAGAAATGAGTCCTGAATTGTTCTTGGCACTTTAGAACATTCTATGCAAGAACGGAGCCTATGAATATTTTTTATTTTATTTTTAATCTGAGCAGGTCACTATGCCATATCAAGCACAAATGTGTAAGATGGTAAAGAGGTCTTCTGTTTTATTAGCATATTCCTAGTGGCGGAAATGTTTTGAAATTTAATGATTGCTTCATTTCCTCCCCAATGGATTAATTTCATTTTTTTTATTGTGGGTATTAAAACTAAAATAAACAGCAGTGAATTCCAGTGCACACATAGTCAGACAGACTAGCATTGAAAATCCTGGGTTGGGTTAGTTCTTGAATGAATATTTGTATGAGTGATGACTGGCTAATTCTCTTGGGGGAAAACAGTCCTTCTGATGTTGGGTCAGCTAATTCTGCTTATGGACCTAGAGAGAGGATGAAACTGGTTAAATGCATCATGAAAAATCCTTCTCCTAAGCCTCAACAATAATTGGACCATGCAATTACTTCACTTTGAGCTATTGCAGAGTGATGTCAGTATCTGTTGATCCTTCTACACACATGTAATGAAAGTCTTCATCCAGACTTCACTCATGCTCAGCCACTGGAGTCCTTTCAGACTCGGTGGTTTTATTCCAAGGGATACTTTCCTCAGTAGACAGCAGGGATGTGTTTTTAGGGTGACACCCAGATGGTGCTAGTCATGCCATCCGTCTGTGCACATTTCTGGGGGGAAACTTAGAGGTCGTACAGGATGATGAAAATGACACCATGAGAAAAATGGGTGATGTCTTCCCTCTCCTCATTGACCCACTCCAAGCAGTGGGAGCTGTATGTGCAGAGTTGTGGCTCTGTCTGGACAAGGAAGCTGGACCAGCAGGTCCTGGTGAGTCCCAGAATCAGCTGCGCACCCCCTACCTTGAAGTGTACCAGAAATGGGCCTCCTGCTCTGGCCCTGTGTCGATTTATTACTGCCTGACACTCCTACCAGATAGCGCTGAAAAAGAGATTCCTCTGCTCACATGCCACACATATCACACCAAACCTGGAGAAAGGAATTGGTGGAGTAGGTAGCATGTCATCCCAAAAAGGTTTTATTCCCCTCAATGTTTCTTTCTGATAGTCATTTTTATGTGTTGCTTTATAATACTGGAATGATGTGAGATGATGATAGGGAAGAACAATGTTTGTACGTTACATTAATAAAAATGTTCTGAGATAAAGCAGCTCTGGAATGTTTCTGGTGTTTCTCATATATCTTGTGTATATTATTTATTTGTATATAGCCTAGGCTGAGGAATTTTCTTGGTTTCTTTCTTGGAATGCGAAGCAAGACCACGAAAGTGCCATTTATTGTTTTTTTATTACCTCCTCTTAATGTAGCTGGAAAGAATAGGGGAAAAAAATGCTTTGCACCTTTTACCTTAGGAATAATGTTGTTGGGCAGGGGAGGGAAATGGGGATCTGTTGCTCTGCATTAGTAATGTAGGAATCATGATTTTACAAGCAGTGCCAATTTATAAAGAATTTTCTATAATTTCATTATTGCCATTGGTCATGATCAAAGCAAATTCTTAAGATGAGCACAACTATTTTAACTGAAGCTTTGAGGGCTGTGTTTTATGTAGTCTGAATATGATTTGAAATGAAGTAAGGGAACATCTCTAAAATGAAAGATAAAAGGAATCTTCACTGGAAAGCAAAGGATCACACACATTTACTCACCAGAAAAAATCCAAACAGATAAAATTACAGAAACTTTTATCTGCTATTCTATTGCTAAAGATGACACTGCCTTTGCTAGTCCCATCTTGTAAGGAATTTGTAATGCCTCAGAATACAGTACTGAAAAAGGATAGATGGAGCTGGATAAACTAAATGGAAGACCAGAATCTCATAAAAGAACTAAATGTTCTCCAGACACAGTTGTGAAATTTCTGTGCTTATATGTGTAACAGACAGCAGTCTCCAGAATTTTGTAAAAAATACCTGGGAAAAACCTGGCTTCACCACTTAATACAGTGACCTAATCAGTTGTTTGTCAAATCAGGGTTTTCATTTCAAGTTGACATTAAACTTCAGCTTGAAAATATGGTTGAAGCGTATAGAAACTTTGGGTGAAATAGTGCAGCGGCTGTACCATCTTTGTGCAACTGGGAACAAAACTTCAGTCCAGAAGGTTTGGGTCAGTCTGTGACAGCTTCAGAAGAGACCTCACCATGCAAAGACTTCATTTTTCTAAATGCCCCTTGACTGTGAATGAATTCATAACTGTAAAGCTTTACTTTAAAAACCTCAGTGAAATTTCTGTAAATGCTCAGCATTGATTCAATCTTATTCCTGCATTTTCTGAGTTCTCCCAATGAATTAAAGTCCCGCAGAGCAGTTCTGGACAGCCCAGTCCCAGAAAGATAATATGTTTTGTAAGGTCCTGCACTACCTGCCAACTTTCTTGATAAAAAGTTTATGACACGTTAAAGCTGGGATTCTCCTTTGAAACACGAAGTACAGGCTAGTGGGTTCAATTTTTCAGCAGTTACCTGCTTCAGCTTTGTTCTTCATGCCCTATTCCAACATGGCCTTTGGTGAATCACTGCAGTGCGCAGTGTATGCACAACGTGCAAGGGGGTCTCAGCTGGTGAATCCCTGCTTGTGCAGTGCTGTGTTTAAGTCATAATTCTTGGCTGTCTCACTCCCGTGAGTGCTGAGGTGCTGCTTCCACAGCCAAGCACTAAACATGGACACAGCTCTGGCATCTCAGTGCAGTGATCCTGTTGTCCCTGATCATCTCTTTTGGTTCCAACTGAGTAGACATGCCCTACCCTTTGGCTTGATGAGGATTTTTGTGCACTGCACACTGACCAGAAAGTCTCCAGGCTCTTGTAGAGAGATATTTGAATGACAGATGCAGTAGCAGAGCTCTGCTCTCAAAGAACCTGGCCTGCACAACTGTTTAAAGGAAAGCAACCCATTTTGGTGATATCAAATGTCATTTTAACAGAATTCATTAAGCATTTTGTGGATAAATTGAATTTGTCAAAAGTACCAGCTCCGACTAGAATTGTAATGGCTGGAATATTGATAGGGGAAGATCAGATCATTAAATCAACTCTTGTGCTTGTAACCATCACTTGTCAGAAGAACATATTAATGAGCATCCATGTCACACAGTAAATTATTCAAAACATAAAATAAACTCTGAATTTTCAAGAACAATTCAGGAAGTCAATAGATTGTACTTTTCCTGCTTTGCTGGTAGGGGCATAGACTATAATTAAGGAATAGTAAAGCAAATGGATAGTGACTGTGCCTCTTTCTCATGAATGAGAAAATTAAGAAAGAACATCCTTATTTGTTGTTGGAATAACTTTTTTCCCAAAACATCATATTATTCAATCTCAAAATATCAGCCACATTAATTATCTGGAGACATAGAAGGGCTTCACATTCTTTGGATTACTACCTAGCATGACCTAAAAAAGAAGAGTTTACTGGTGTTCTGTGGTGTAAATATTTTGATTGGTATGTCATGTAGATTTCAAAATTGAACTGGTTACAATTCATGTTCCCATTCTGAAAAATCCTGTAATGCTAACTGTGTGCTGGTTAATAGCAAGGAATTCCATGGGATAGAGGACTTCCTGGAATGATGCAGGAGAACAACCTCAGGTGACAGGAATGAAACATGATGTGACTTGTTCTCAAACACCAACTTTTGGTTTTGAGTATTGCCTGTTTACGTGCTGATTTGAGAGACCTAACACTGTGGGCAGTATGAATGACAAGGAGATGTGCAGTAAAATACGTTATTGCTTTCAAAAACAGGGATGTTGTAATAAAACTAGAAACTATTTGCCTAAAACAGATCTTGGTCTGATCCAACATTTAGTCCTCCTATGGTAAGATCTAAGATATTACTAAGGTAAGAATTTTCATGGTTCAGACATGTAAGATAATTTCAGTCTTTGAAAGATAAGTTCTGCAATGCTGAAGGAAAAAAAAAAATCCTCAGGGAAATGGTTTTCTGTAGTCCACATACTTCTCTGCCCATTCTGCTTGGCCAAAAGGCTTTGTTTCTACTTTAGGCAAGAATGAGTTTGTGTTTACTGTGCATATATATGTACCAATATGCTTTTGAATCTCTGGGATCAAGCACCACAAAGATGTCATATCATTCTCTTCTCAGTGCATAAAAAGAGGGTATGAAGACAGAGTCTAAAATCACCCAAAAGCTTTTTTTTTCCCCATGAAAATTATGTATTGCTCAAAAGTCTTTTTACTGTACTCCACAGAAAGTCAGCAAACTATAAATCCTGGTTCATCTGGCTGAACATAACCCTGATAAAGTCACTTCTCTTTATTTGCCAAACATATTGGTAAAAATCTCTGTGTCAATATTTATTAATAAAATTGGCTTCTGTAGAAAGCAGCTGGTCCAGTTTCCCTGCTCTTCAGGCATCTGAATCATCCAAGTTGCTATCAAAGAGGGCTTGAGCTACTCCTTATTGTTTGATTTTGTTAAAGAAATAAGTGAATGTGCACATTAAAAATGCTATGAAAGCCTCACTTTTCTCTTCTGCAATACAAATAATGCCAGATTTATCTATACTCTGTTTTTTAAATAAAGAAAAGGTAGGTCTTTGAGGTAGTTACTTTCTTTGCTCTTCTATACTAGCTTGAGTGTTACCATGTATTACCACGGCTCTCCCTCATTGTTACGGGCTTACCATCTTATGACATCTTCTCTTTTTGTTTTGTTTTGTTTTCTTTCTTTGCCTAACCTCTTATCTACTTCCTTTACATAGTCATAATTTCATGGGAGATTCAATTTTCCTCTAGTTCCAGTATTTTCTCATTAAATTTGGGAATTTGTATATATTGATGCTGAGTTGCAAAACTGAAGGAAATGTAGGCCTGAGTGGCCTCTAGAGGTTCACAAAATGCATAGTTGATGCTTTTTAGTTTTAGCTGTAATTTATGACATGTTATTTGTGTGTATACGCAGTATTTATATGCATAATTTATAGGCAATAATATGCATATTGCATACTATATATTTATATATCTTGTATATTCACCATTATGAGATATTCATACTGTTGTTACTACAGAGTTTATGGAAATTCAGAGTGGCAATGTCTGTATCATTTTTAACTGAGCATCTGAAAGAAGAGTCTTCAGTTTCTAATTAAGAAAATGGAAGCTCACTTCAGTTTATTACTAATTCCAACTTTACTTACATGATACTCCTTGCCTATATCGCATCTTTAGCTTTATCAACTTCATTTTTAATAGGCTACCTATAGCCTGTCTTTCTGCTACTTCAGCCAAGGGATAGCAAGATAAAGTTTTAAATACCTTTTCAAGAATTAGAGAGTTCACAGATGTTTTCACTATATACCTTACTATCAAGGCATATAGTCAAGGTAAGAGCTCTGAAGCAGCTGGAAGATGATCTTTTACTGCAGAGATTTCTGTATTGATTTTCATCAAGATGGGTCTGCAGAACCAGAGGAGAGGGTGATATGCAGCAAGTTTTTACTAGCTTTTGATTGCATTGAAAACAACCCAATCATTTCATGTAAGAAAACAGTAAGATATTAGGAACAGCTGTAGGCCCATATAGCTAGGACAGATTTAGGGTGGCCATTTCAGAATTGTAAAGCACTATGAAAGGAGCTGCGTACCTTCTGAGTGGGAGGTGAAAACACCATTACAGACAATATGGTTTGTAAAAGAAGATATACTTCTATAAGTATATATAAAAAGATATATAAGATAATATATATATAAGATATATAGGAAGATAAGGTTTGTAAAAGAAATACTGCCACTGATTTGTGCTGCTACATGACAAGCCTTCAGAGCAGGGCTTCTGAATTTGGTGGGAAGCTGAATAAGGCCTAAAGACAAGGGTGGGAGGGTGTTTGATCCTGTGTGGGGAAAAAAAAAAAAAGAAAAAATGCTTAGCTTGAATCTCTGGAAAATGTATCACTTCATAGGGCTGCAATAGCTAAATAAATGAACATCATAATCACAAGACCTGGACTCATTTCAGAGGTGATTTTATGATAGTCTAAACAAGTTTTTGATAGAGTATGGACTTGCTTGAATGGAGTAGTCCATTACTGAAAGTCAGATTTTTTTAATATTTGAATTATTTTTTTTAATCTGTCTTATAGTCAGGTGGTGAGGTGCTTTGGATTTACCTTAATAATCCCAAGAGAACTGTGAATATTCTTAGCAGGCTGTAGAGCGTCTGAATGACCATATATTGCACCCATTTTGTGAATAGGTCTCATCCAAATTTAAGATGACAAGGTGCAAGGAAGAAAAAGTTTCCCTATATGGACAGGCTGGGACCAAAGCATATACTTTTGAGCACAGAGAGGAGTTTAATATCAGGACAGAGTACTTCTGCCAAAACTTCATTACTAATGAGGAAAGCGTATAACACAGATACAATAAGGAGATGTATTTCATTTATCTTCCTGCTCTGACCACACTAGAACAAAGCTTTAGCCTACATCTGATACATGAACCTGTGTGATGTTTTGTGATCGTTTCTAAATGTCAAGGTGAAAAGTTCATTGCTATTACTGCTTGTCATCCATGACAATTTTTCTGAAGTTATCTTTCTTTCACATTTTTTGTGCCCAAATTGCACTAAAAATTCTAATCTATAAAGCAAGGTTGGTTTACACCCTCTAGACGAATTCAGGAATACAAGTTAATGCTTTATAAAACTTATTAACTTCAGTAAAACCCCTTTAGCATTCTTTATATAGATTTCCGCTTTGATGTCTGGGTAAAAAATAGTCTTTTTTCCCGTAAAGCATTTGGTGTACTGAAGCTGTGGGATATGGTTGGAGTATCCTGCAAAACTACAAAGAGCCTGCAGTAGAGGCCCTGATGTAGGCGCCACCCTCTTTAATTGCACCTTCAGTGTTCAGTTTTCATCGTGGTGCCCAATTTCCTTCAAAAAAACCTCTCAAGACAACATTATTGGAAATAGATAGATAAAATAACCTTTATTTTGAAGCTTCCAGGTGCACACTTGAAGTATGCACACACGTGTTCAGTGATGTTACAGGTTTTATAGCTTCCTGTAGTAAGCATATGTGATATGTATAACCAACCTGTGGTACCCCTTTCCCCTGGTGCCCACCCTCAGAAAGCTCAGACCTGCCCCTTGGAGCCTCTCCAAGGGCTCTGGGCCTTCTCTTCTGTTTTGTCTTCAAGCTGTCTTCCAGGTGCTTCTTCAAAACACAGTGTCCTTGGCAAATCTCAGAAATGTGTCCAGTGATCTCTAAACACCACCTAATAGGTGAGCAATACAGGAAGGAAACCCCACATAATTCTAAAAATTCTAAAAAGTCTACAAAATACACTAAAATCCCTAGGCATCAATGGTTTACTCCTTTTGTATTGAACAGAATTTTGTATTGTTTCCAGAATTATGTTATTTCACATATAAATGCACAGATCCTAAACTGACTGCCCTTGCATGTCCAAAGTTTAGAATTAATACAAAGCCTTCAGATGGATTCCAAAATTTGAGTCAGTGGGATAGACATAATTTGATTTTCTTCCATAAAGGAGGTTTGGTCTTTGATATTGCTATAAAAACCAAAAAATACCAGCACAGTGGAGCTGTCACCAAGGCTTTAACAAGCCTTCTTCTCTTGGGAGCGAGTCTCACTCCCTGCCAGTGTCTCCCATCTGCATTGCCCAAGCTTATCCCTTGCCTACCATCAGAGAAAAATCTGTGTTAGTGGTTCTGCTCAGGAAGTATTACCCACCTCTCAAACCTGTTGCAGAGCCTCTGTGCTAGGATCAGGTGTGTTGTTACGAGGTTGGTGTCATAAGGTTGATATATCTCACCACCCTGTGGGCACTGGTTTTCCACAGTATGGAGGAGACTGATATCTGCCAGGTAATGGACCAGTGCCTCTGACTCTGTCCTTGAGAGACATCCTTGGGCATCACTTATAACCACCTTCCCATCATCAAATGAGCATTTTGGCCCAAGATAGCACTACACGCCCGGCTCAACAGAGGAACTGGTATTTGTGGATGTGAAGGCTCTGAAGTGCTCTGCTGGGAAATGTTAGTGCTGTCCTACTGAAGCAATGCCCCTCCCAGGGTCCGTGCATGTGGAGAGGAGGTCAGCCATACCCTCTGGGGCCTCAGCACCTTGACCCCGCAGAAGAGTTTTCTGCCATGGAGGCCTCAGAGGCCATCAGCTGCAACCACCCTGGGAGTGAGGGCTGTGTTGAAAAATACTACTGGGACTGTATGGCTGGATTTGCCTACTGGAGGTTGCTGTTTCAGGGCAGATGTCCACAGGCAAGACTGAACAACCTCTGGGGTAGACTGGTTTCCCAGACCAAATGCCAGTCATGTTCGTTTCTCTATGTAAGACAAAATTTTCTCTTTCACATCCAAAAATTCACAAAGCATGCCTCTTGTGGTGTCAGGTCTCTGTGTATTTTTTTATTTTTATTTTTTTTTAATGTTTATTGTCAATTTATACATTCACAAATGTCAAACAAATTTAAGACTTGTTCTCAAAGAGAAGTTCACTACCAAATCAGCTCTTCTGAAGGAAATTTAAAAGCCAAAATCCCTCCCATGCTTCTCCTCTGAGGATACTCTGAGAGAGTAAGTTAATGATGAAAAACTTAAGTAGACTTAAATAAGAGGAATTTTATTTTTTCCATTTTTCATATTTAATAGAGGCTCTTATCAACAGGAATCACATAAAAGCCTCAGGTATATAATCTTAGTCAGCTTTTATTTCTGTATTACAGACAATATATGCGAGAAAATCCTCTAGGATCCTCTATCTGCTCTAATCTATATGGTGTTGCCTTGTCAAAGAGACAGCGGCAGCTCTGTGCTGTCTAGAGTACATCCCAAGTGACTAAAAGCTGTTTGAAGATAAGCAGTGTCATAGGGTCAGATATTCTTACTGTGTAGGAAAGATACTAAGAGCTATTGCACAACTTGGAAGAAAATGCTATCATTACTCTGGAGTCCCTTAGGAAATTTGTGCTTAGGGCCCTCCCTCACAATGCTGCCTTTCCTCTGCCACTTCACCTGGTTAGTCAGCATGTAGCTCCTAAAACACCCTCCCTCTTCAAAAAGAGAAGTGAGCTCTGCTCTGAATAAATGGGTGATAGGGAGACTTTATGTGTACAATTGGATCAGTCTAATCTCACTTTCTCCGTCTCTGACAGTTATTTAAGATCATGAATTTTGGAGAAAATAGTTATAGGACTATTTATGTAACTAATAGTTACAGGATTACAGACATACATAAAAGCACAATAGGGAACTTCGAACAAAGTGGATCAAAGAGGGCAGATCATGGGAGTAGCACAGCCATTCTGCTCCTATCTCAGGTGGGCCAAGAGAAGGCTTCAACAATGCTTTGCCACCTCTTTCCTGACCCCTCTTCAGCTATCCCAGACTGGGATATAGTTGTTTGGAAAGGTGATCTGTCAGTATATCGGGGCAGTGGTGTGATTGTACAGGTCAGCCATTTGGAACAACTATACGTAGTCATGGTGCCTTTGGTGTGTTGCACCCCCAGTCTGCACACAGACCACTGAAGTTTTTGGAGTGTTCTCCTGCATAGTGCTAGAAGAATGCCCTGGATCCACTGCCTGGAATGGGATGTTCCTGTAAAGGATTCAAGAGGAACCTCCTATTTCTGGGCCATATTCACTATATCTCATTAAAGCATCTGTCTCTTTGGAGCATCACACATCCCTACAGTGTCCTTAAACAGTGTCAGAGTTGCTGTTTCTAACCCTGAAAGGCACACAAGTAACAGGATGGCTGCTTGGCACCCCTCAGAGCAATATTTTCACAGCATGGCATGCAGTAAACTTATGTTTCAAGAGTGTGTGACGTGTGTTGGTAGGAGAGGCTTCAGCACTTGCTATGACTACCAAGAGGATAGTTGATACTTTATTAGTAACAGTAATGAAGTTATGTTAGTCTTTATTGAAGTCTTTAAAGGGCATCATTCTCATCTTAGTGGCCTGGCAGCCGTTTGTTCTTCCTGGGCTAAGGAGCATCCCTGACTGCTCTTGAACCCCTGCTACCTCCCTCTTTTCCTGCAAGGAGAAGCCTGCAAGGCCCTGAGCTGCCCAGAGCTGTGGGGCAGAACATGCTCCCACAAGTGTGGGCCCTCAGTCAAGTGGCTGTCCTGCAGCTCCTCGTGCTTGCCGTGCCACCCACTGCTCCTGGCTGACAGGGCTTCTCCATGTGGGCAGCAGCTTTGTGCCATCTCCACTCCAGTGGCACGGATTCCTCCCCTCACCGCAGCTCCAGCCTGGCTTTCCAACCATTTACCTCTGCCTCACAGCAGTCTCCACACCACTGTGCCTTGCTGCCCATACACAGCAACACCTCCAGACCTTCTGGCCCTTCCCAGCCTCTCTAACCCAACACCTGCCACATGCACACCAGTCTGGCAGCACAATGCACTTCCCTGAGGAACAAACAAATACATTTGCTGCTCAGGCAAAGAGACAGGGCACTGGGCTTATCTCCAAAACAATCTTCTGGAGTGCCCTCATCCAGGCTGGGAGGAGAGTGATGGGACAGAGGTGAGGCAGGAAGGGCAGAAGTCCCCTGAAGGGAGGAGGATGAGTTGAGTGTGGTGGCAGAGAGAATAAAAGGGGCTGATGCAGAGGCAGGAAAGTAGAGAGGTGCTGAGGGAGAAGATGTCCTTTGAGGCCATGTATGAGGTTGCTGGAGGCAAGCTGCCCCTGGCTGCCCCTGATCCATCCAACTGCAGTGATGACGGGGACCATGAGCCAAGCTGCCAGTGAGGCCCCTCTGTGAGCTGGGCTGAAAGGGTCTGTCCACATTGAGGTGGGGATGGTGCATGCTTTGGTTTGGTAACACATATAGCTTTGTGACTGTGGACATGTGCTACTGCTGTCTGGGATGACAAGGGACTTCCCAGCTGGAGCAACGTCCTCCACTTTTGGCATACAGACACCAGCACTTCCTTCCTTTCCTGCCTGAGGTGTTGCTCTCTTGGAGCCACCATGCTCCTCTCCAGAGCCATGAAGGTGTTT
Organism: Formicarius rufipectus; assembly: GCA_013399695.1. Classification (NCBI taxonomy): domain Eukaryota; kingdom Metazoa; phylum Chordata; class Aves; order Passeriformes; family Formicariidae; genus Formicarius; species Formicarius rufipectus. The sequence continues at coordinate 377,120 of VXAU01000867.1, read as the reverse complement.
CTGTCTGCTGCTGATGGTACATCTGACATATTCTGGGGTGGGGTGGCAATTGTGTTGTTTTTTTTTTTTTTCTGCAAAGTACAGAATGATGCTATTTTACTCAGCAGTGTGGAAGTATTCATGCATACACCATCCAAATTTAGGGGAAATGTCCATACAAGACACAGTTAGCAGTTTAGAGATTTTAAATGTGTCCAGTACTTGCCCTGTGGGAGGTCAAAGATGCTCTGACTGACTTCTTCCAGACATGGATTTGGATATTACTTACATCCCAGAAAGGTCTTTTATAGCATAAACTATACAAGACCTGGTTTGAGATCTATAGATAGTGGGAAAGTGGATAAAGCACTCTAAGCTATAGTAGATGACTGGCATAGAGACATGAGATGAGAGGACAACAGTCTGACGTAGCAAGCTGGGGAGCTTTGGAGTTGAGCCAGGACCCTGCTCCTCAGGGGAATAAGCATACCATGCATTTCGCTTCTGCAGAGACCTGGCTGCAGCCCTGGACTCGAGAGCAAGGTGAATTGTGAGTTGTCTGTTTTAGATGATATTCCTGGAGGAGTCATCTTCCCAATTGGAAAGAAGTAGAGCTGGCAAACCAAGGAGAGAGGTTGAGGTAGACTTTCCAAGGACCTGTCCTGCTCTCCTGAGTGTGTTGCTGGGGTAAATGCCATTGTTTTCTTAAAGTTGCGCAGGGAAACTGCTCCTATTTGAAAATCAATTCCTGGACTTTGATGGCACAGCATAAAGCAATATGGGAGACCAGGGAATAGAAACATCATTGCTGTGTTTTCATTTTGGGACCAACTAATGAATAATGTCACTACAGTTGCTGTGCTGCTGCTGTTTCCCCTAATAGCCTACTGATTTAATAATGTTAATGGCCTTCTATCTAAAATAGGGTTTACTACAACTAAAGTCAGTTTCTCTTCAGGATGTATAGGCTATGTTTTGACCACTGTACAGGAATTAATTGTGTTTGCCTTCAAATACATTCTTATAGGCTTGTTCAAACTTTGCTTTTACAGATGAATTGCATCCTCTCAGGGTAATACAGGAAAGGGTACAGTTAAAGTGTTTTGGAAGTAAATGGCTTAAAAATGAAGGATCACAATTCCTACAAAGTATTTTACAATTTTGGCTATATTTATGAAAAATCTATACAGTGTAAAAGAAGTGAAAGAGGTATTCCTATGCCCTGATTGTAGGCCAAGGGCACACCAGTTTATATCCCGACTTTGTTTAACTTTCTGCTTGCAACAATTAGTCTGGTAATATGAATATTATCATGTGAATAATAAAATATTATTCCTCCATCAGCTTGCAAAGCATGTTAATAATGTATTTCAATCACAATGTATGCACTCAAAATATGTTTCTAAATTAACTTTACACCAAAATGTCAAGCTTCCTCCAATTATGTACAATAAATCCAAAATCCCAGTAGTTCTGGAATTCATCTCTGTAGAAATTACTTTGCTGGAGAAATCTTATGAGGCACAGCATAAAACTCAATACAAAGTTCAAAACAATTTAAAATTCAATCCTGTATCTTCACAATTTTATGCTGGCTGAATTGATCTTTGGTGATGAAAAAAGTTACATTTTTTTTTTATTGCTTTGGAACTGATTTCTGGTTTTCTGAGTAAGGCAAATGGCTCAACATGGCACTTTGTGCTGTTTTGTTTTTCTGGTTTTCCCTAGGGCCTTCACTTGACAGTACTATGAAGTGGATATCCAGTTGTTGTTGTTGTCTCTGTCAGCTCGTAAGGCTCCTGCTCCAGTGAAGAGAAGGTCAGCAATGGAGAGCACTGAAAGAAAGGAGCAAAAGTAGCCTTCAAAATGAGAGCTTCTACTCTGTATTACAACACCGAATTCATAGTACCTTATACTACCTTCATGCCCTGGTTCCATTACTGATAGCATGTATGAGAATACTCCTGTCACCCTTGAATCAACTTCAATATTTCTTGAATGATTTAGGGAGGTGATCAGTGCTCCAACAGTTGTGGGAACTTCTACATACTGTTGTATGATTGTGCAGCGGCATTTATTTTTAAATGGCATTTCTCGTGCATTTTACAGGAAAGCACCATTTTGCAGCTAACTGTCCCGTTCAGACACATTTGGGTATTTTTAGCTGTGGTGATTCCTATGCTACCTAAGTGATTTAGACACAGTTTTTCAAATTACTGGATTTGCCCAAAGGGAAAACATTTAATAAGGCCCTTTTGAGGGTGCAGTTTTACAACTGACCTAACAATCTATGACTGCTCTTGCTACCGTAAGTGGGAAATCCTTGGCTACAAGGGTTGGAGAGGGTGAAGCTGCCCCTTTTGATGGCAGATTGTTTTGAAACAGGGTACAGTTTCAGCATTTCCCTAAATTTAAATGTACATATGAGAAGAGCAGACTCACTTTCTTTGACTTTGTCCCATTATTCACAGTCAAAGCATTGTGGTTTATAGACATAATACTAATGTGCACAACTATTTTCTGTTCTTTTTCTCTTCTGAGACTTTGAGCAGAATTTCATTTTATAGTAATCAGCATGCTACTGTAATGGCTTGATAGTTTTCTGCCTCGGTCTATGTCCCAAGAGTTCTTGTTTGATCAAAATTCTGCATGATACATGCATTCTGATATCTGTGTACTATTTATCACACATGATGAAATTCCTGTTTAATTAGATGCACTAATTATGTCACTTAATAGACTTTAACCATTCTCTTTTTTCCCTCTAAGAGGAGCTTTTACTTTTATCTTGTGCGTGAAAAATCCTATGTGAAGTATTACAGCTATGTGATAAAAGTAGACTGTGATCATATGGACTTCGTTGTGTTTTATGTATGAAATATGTTAAAATTCCTTTCTTTTAATACATCAATATTTTCCATTCAGAATTTAAAATTCTGGAATTGTAGATGAATGGCAAAATAGGGCAGCCAAAGTTTCCATTTTGCAAAAGTTTATTTTTGGATTAACAGAGGCAAAATTACTTAATGCTTGTCTGCATTTCTTTCAGATGAAGGTTTACAGGATTGCATTTTTTTTAACTTTCTTATGGAAGTTATTCTTGTCAATGTATTTTTATATTCTTCATTATGCCCCAAACTGTGTTCATTTTCCACTCTTTTCCTGAAAGAAAAACTGACTAGAGCCACAGATAAAATAGAAGAGGAGAGACAAGTTATATATTAGAATTACAAAAAACTTTATTTGAAGAGGAAAGTGTTTATAAGCCATGATTAAATTTCTTGTGATTCATTTTCAGCCTGAAGCTTTTTAACCAGACTGGTGTGAAGTCTGATTGAATGCCTTCAGTCTTTCTCCTTATGGGATAAAATAGCATCTCTAACAAATGTATTACGGGTCATCTGAAGTCATCTTCCTGTGCGCTGCAGAGCAACTTCTGTGTTAATCCGGGACTGGTTTCATTCATTGCATTATCTCAAACCCACACTAAAGCCCTCCTCTAAGGGCAAAATCCAATTATAAATATGCCCTATTTACAGAGGTCTGGACCAGTTTATCACTATGTGAGTGGAACCAAAGCTGTGTATTCAACACCCTCTGTGTACTTTCTGATGAACTGTTAATAATGGATCATTTGCAGTGGCTGCCTCAGGGCACACCAGACACCTCAGGCTGCAAACTGGGTGTTAAAGGACCTTGCAAGGCACAGGGATGTTTCTGTCTTCACACCAGTGACTCAGCTGTGCTAAGTCCCGTCCAGAAAGGTGTTAGCACCTTGACATCCAGTCTGGGGGGTCATGTCTGCTAATGGGCGATTAGGGACTGGCACAATAGGCAACTGCTACAGACTATCAAAGATTCAGAAAATATGCCATGACTCAGAGTTAAATCACCCATTGTGAAACTCCCTGCCCTGGGTGGAGTTACTGGGCACTCCCACCTGAATAGGAGCATCACAAATCTTTGGGATTTGGGACTTCTGGTAGCATTCGTCAGATCCAGAGTGGGACCAGAACCTCAACAGGACTGCAACTGCCATTCAAGGTTGTGACCATCATCCTCATCAACAAGTTTCCTTTCCTTTTACTTTGCACAGGGGGGACCATGTGATGTTCAGCGCAGGGGCTAAAGAATACCATTCTGTTCTTGTCCCAGGGTGCAGGATTAAACATCTGTCTTTGTGTGTTAAAAGCCAGTTTTCTCTGTATCACTGTATTTATTGTAATCTTTTCAGTAAATTGTAACTCTCACTTGTAATCTCTCTTTAGATTCTCTCACTGCTTTACTTTTAAACCAGCACAAAATAAGGTCCATACTTTAATACATTATTAGGTTTGGGAGAAATAATTAATTATATATTTTTTTCTCCTGGAGTCCCTGCTAATCTAATTCTAAGCATTACAATACAATGAGCATTAAGAGAAGTTCTTGGCTTCAAACTGGTGAGTCAGGAGCAATAATTAAGGTATATACAAAAGGACAATAAATAAAAGTCCAAAATACCCCCTCTAGGTGAAGGGCATTTTCCTCCTAATTTAGTGTTTTCCTGCTAATGAAGAACTCAGGGTTTTCTGCACATCTCATTTTTCAGCCTACATGCCTGATTACTCATGGCAACCCCGAGAACCCAACAAACAATGAAAACTGGAAATGCCTGTGTTCTGTTTCCAGTCATGCCTTAATTTAGAGATTGTATGGTTGTTTATAAACCTCATTTTCAGAATCATCACAAAGGTGCACAGAGTTAAACAACCACATTTGCTTCCTATGTTCCAAAGTTTTTTTCCTCCTTAAACTTTCACAGTTGTCAGGAAGACTTAAATGCTAGGCCATAATAAACTTCTTAAATTTTGGGAATCCTTGGCTGTTACCTTTATGCAGTGGTGACTTGAGAAGCAGTTCTTGCCGGCATTGAGAATGGGTACAAATTCTTTGTCAGACACTGGAATGGACACAGAAATCAGCATGAAGGTTATGAACAGAGAGAATATTTTGTGTATTCATCCTGAAAGGCAGCCTGGATGTGTGCAAGTTGAGTCTGTTCCCTTTTGGCTACCATTCTTAACTTCCAAAAATGTGGATTTGTGCATCTTCTGATAGCCGTTGTAGTTTATGAACTCTCTGTTATATGGGTGGGGTTCTACAACTATGCCTGTCCAAATATGCCAAGTCATTTTAACCTGTCACTATGCATTTTGCCTGAGTTACAGGCTATAGGGATGATGAGTCAGCTCTTTTTCTTGTCCTACATGTCTTCTTTCTCTCACATAAAAAAAATATGTATGCATTTTACATGGTATACCTACTTGTCTGATGTGCAACATGAAATAACTCCACATTTTTGTTATGAGTAGTTTATGTTGTGCAGTACATGCACAAAATGAGCTGGGCTTTTACTTTGGCTTTCCAAAGTAGAGGCTTCTCCAGCTGAGCCCATAATTAACCTAGTACAGTAGGTTGTGCACTCTTGGCAATATATTACAGAATTTCAGTGTTGCAAAGACATTAGTAGTACCTGGTGCAACAAGGACTACTTAGGCTTGAGTTCACCTAAATTCCTTTCCTGAGGACATATCAAAGGAATCAATTGAATGATTCACTGGTAGGCAGCTATCAATAAATATTAATAGAAAAATACAACAGTGATGGGAAGAACAAACAGAAGACCCTTTTTAAGAATATAAGTTTCTAAGTGGGAGAATATTTTTCAATGGACAGCTAGCTTCAAATTGATCTGATTCCAAAGTGAACGACAGTATACACTAGAGCTGTTTGATTAAATTACCAGTCTCAGCATTAATTTGCAGTAATGTATTTGCAGTGATGTAGCTCGTATATGCATTTACATAACCTAGAATTGCATGCTATGAAACTTTCTTGGCTTGCCTTGATTAGGAAATGTATTAGATTAAAAGGGAAAAGGCTCTGTTCTGCCTGAAACTGCAGGTCTCCTCTCTGAAGGGACATCTCAAAATTCAAAGTCTCACAGGCAGTTACTGGATCCCATCTCTTGCTACAGAGGTCTTTGTCTGCCTACAATACACTTCTACCTGTTTCTCATGGCCCTGCTTTGCTGACCGTGTTATGCCTAGGCTGCCAGTCGTCATATTAAATCATAGCTGACGACATACAAAACCACTAACCTTCAACCTCAGAGGGATATATCAATTTTCTTGTCTGTTATGTGGACTTTCTGGGCCAGTTATTGTAAGAAAAAAAACATATCTTACTGCTTTTAAATGTATCTTACCAGATTCTAACCAAGAGGGGAAAATTTCTTAAAATGCATTTGCCTGCACATGATTATTGCTATTTTTTTAACTTACCATTCAATTTTCTTTCTACAACCCAGAACCTGACCCCTTGACGCAGCTGAATGAGCTAGGAATATTCTTTTTACTTTGTGAAATCAATGTATCACAGTAATTTCTTTAAGCGTCTTCCCGCAGAAGCCCAACACATCAGCAAACTCCCTTCTGTGCTTTTTGTAACATTGTTTTATTTTTCAGCTCTGGCTCCTATTCCAGTTTTGAGAGTTTCCTGCAACAGCCACAGCTGAACTGCCTCCAGAGAATTTGGGGCATTTTCCTCTGGATCTTCCCAGTTCTCTCTCCCTGAGCACATACTCAGTTCACCCCAAACCACTCTTGACCAATTGCTTCCAGGAAGGTGGGAAAGGGAAAATACCTTGTGCTCACTTCTTTTGTAGTAGTACTGTCTCGTTCTTGTAGGACTCTTCATCCTGGTGTAGCTTCCCTTGCACAGTGTCCCAGCCTGCTCTTCTCTCTGTGAACCAGACAACAGATTTTCAGGAGTATTCACTTTCAGCAGTGGATTACGTCTGCAATTTTTATCATAGTGACCTACTCTGTCCTGGCATCATATTTTTCCCAAAGTAGGCAGAAAAATGCATGGACAGGCAAAGAGGTTCACATTCTTTGTTGTTAAATGAGGCCAAAGACCTTGTACATGTCACTTGAACACCAAAGAAAATACTTGCACACTTGTTTTTTCTTGAAAACTTGACTTTTCTCGTTCAGGTTGGTTTGGTCCCTCCTGAATAGTTCTTCTTTTATCATTGATATACTTAGTCTTGCTGATCCTTTCTGATGACATATTGAACTCTGAGAAATATAGACACTGGAGCAGCCCAGTTGGACTTATTAGGATATATCTGGATCTCAGATCTGTAGGCAAATGACTGAGCCCTGAGTTGAACTTAAGCCAACACCACCTGGCTGGAGACACAGTGGTTGATTCTGCTAGGACTGGATTACATGAGGACTGGAGGATTACTGTGGATGTTTCACCTACTTTAATCTTGGTTGGTGAGAAAAAGTACATGCTTAATCTTGAAGGAAGGATTATTCTGGAATACGTAAGTAGGGAAATGTCAAAGCCATTACAGAGAATATTGGTGAAAGCAGAACTCCAGAACAGCAAACACTCACCTGCCAATGACAGTGATACACAGCACTGAGGGACTAAAAGAACTCCTGCAGTGCCTAATGGCTTGTCTGAATCTCAACAAGATATTCACCTGGGCTATTTCTACATGATTGATATGACAAAATGCTGCTGAAGTGCAAAAGGAAAGAACTACTGACGAGGCATGGAGTAAAGTGGAATAATAAGTGTCGCTGTTCCAGGTCAGCAGATAGACATAGCAGTTCCAAACATTTCACAGAAGAACTGCTTCCGATTTCACAGAATATTCTGAATTGGAAGGGACCCTAAAGGATCAATGAGTCCAACTCTTAAGTGAATGGCCCATACAGGGATCAAACACAAGACCTTGGTGTTATTAGCACCATGTTCTAACCAACAGAGTTAGTATGGTTGAGGAAAGAATTGAAAATATCATTAATAATGGGTCATGGAATTGACTGTTTTTCCTGGTGCCTTATCTGGGGAGTGAGTTTTGATACAAATGACTTTTTGTGATAACCATTTACTGACTCCTCAGAAGCTGTGGGCATTCACCAATAAATCTACTGGAAAGTTGAACATTGTCCCTGCATACAGATAAAAGGGAAAAGCAAATGGTGAGGGTAGTAAGTGTGCTGGAGTATTAGGTATCATTGAAATTGAAAGGAGTTTGTTGACTTTATGCTTAACACTTATGCAGGTACAGAAGACTCAAGAACACCTGACATGGTGCTGCCTTGTGTCAAGGAAGGTATACAACTCTCTGAAAACTGACTTGAGGAACAAAATGTACTGGGAAAGAGATGTGTTTATGCTAGTGTGGTCAGTCTTCTGTTCACACTGAGGGGCACTAATGCAGGGGGAACTCAAAGTTCAGTCCTTTACAGAGCTGTGGCATGTGTTTGACATCTGACCTGTCCAGGATGTGTGAATGAGAGTTTGTGTGATATACTATGACTCCCAATTTTCAATTAAACATTCCTTTTTCTAGACCTTGGTTTAAATTTATATCAGAGATGTAGGAGAATCCATTATTATAGAGGCAGGTTTAGGACTGGACTAAGTGACATTGTTGATCCTGCTACCACCACCAACAACAATAGAGTTAACACCAGGTTGCTCATCATTTCATGGAGCAGGACATTATAATGTGGGTAGTGAAGGGTGGTGGGTCACAAAATGGAACAAGGTTTTGGTCTGTCTCATTTTGAGACAATTTGGAGGGGTGAAGACCTCAGAGGGAAGTCTCCTTCCTCCAATTCAATACCCCTAGTTCTCTGCAATACAGGGAGATCAAACATGCCTGGATGCAAGTGAAAAAAGCCTCAAAACTATTTACTAAGAAGAATGCTAAACAACAACACTGACAAAACTCGGTTAAGATAATCAGAAAATTCCCAAGCTCCCACCCACTGGTCCAAAACAGGATGGTGGCTGGCCTCCCCTCACCTCTTAAAATCTGGCAGGAATGATTTGGAGGGTCAGCGCTGGAGTGAGGCTGCAGTGCCAGCACAGAGAGTTGGTGCAGGGCTGCAGACGCCCAGGCGACTGGAAGGATCCACAAGACACCCACTGGATCCAGTGATGAGACCTGGTTGCTGCAACTCTAGTGGTGGTTGTAATCCCAATCCATGGAGGTGATGGTGGTCTTTTATTGGGTTCAGGGTAGGTGGGAACACCTCTGGTACCTCCCCTGGGGCACAGAGTTCTTCATTGGATGATTAATACTGGATTATGGGACATTTCAAGAGTCTTTGACACCTTTTAAGATGTCAGCACAGGTGGATCCATTATGGCCATCAGCAGAGATGAATATCCTTAGGCCATGTGTGTGAATTGTCCTGATGTCTACCCAAGGGGAGTTATCATAGATGAGTAACTTGTGTAAGAACAAAGAAACAACACTCATCTCGTGGCCTGAGGTGGCAGGTGTGCATACCCTCAACACCTGGACTGAGTCATCAGCATTCCAGTCTTTTCACATTTGTGGATACATTCTTCTCCTAGGATAGTACAGTGCCCCCTTATCTTAGGTCCCTCCCCACAGTCTAAATGAGTTGGCATATTTGGGGAAAAGGTGGATACCAGAGTCTTTGTGTGATTCAGAACATGGTCTTACAGTGTTTCTAGTAAACTGTTAGCCTAACAGTCAAGAACAGTAAAATAAAAACACTTGTATGTTAGAGGGGATTAGAAAGGAACATAACAACACAGCTAAATTGGTGGTGTGCTCTTACCTAGAAGGCTATGTTGTGTTTCTGTTCTTCCATTTCAGAATGGATGATACTAATGAAAATGAATATCCTTAGGCACAAGAGAATTAAAAGAATGGAATATATTCTGTACAAGGAATGCCCAAATTGACTGGGAAAGTCTGAGATATTACAAAAGTCTGTGAAGTCATGAGCAGCATTGGTGAGACAGTTCTTCGGTGTCTGTTTAGTAGAAAAATGAAAGGCATTGAGATAAACTGGTTGGTGCTGTGTTTAGTATAAAAGAGAGTTCAGGGTTTGTTTCTTCCCACGTAAGCAAGTGACAGATATGTGTCCACCCTAGAACTTTTGAGGAGTTCAAACGGTAACTGAACAAAAGTCACAGAAGAACCAATGACAGCCATTAAACACATTCATTCCCTCTAGGTCAGAAAAGTCCTCATTCCTCAAACTGCTGGAGGGTGGGAAAATATGTGCAAAGTACAATGACATGCATTTTCCCTTTGGGTGTTGGCAACTGGCAGTGACAGGGTAGACTCAGACAGGCCCTTTTTCTGACCAGTAGAGCCATCCTGAGACTCGGTTTTTTGAAAATGCAGTACTGCAGCTGCACACACTCTGCTCATGAACTATTTAATCTGTTTCTGGCTTTTTTTCTTCACAGAATCACAGAATATTTGAACCACAAGGTTCACTGAGTCCAACTCTTAAGTGAATGGCCTATACAGGGATTAAACCCACAAACTTGGTGTTATTAGTACCATGCTCTATACAATTGAGCTAATCTCAGGTAATGTGTGGTCAGGAAACAACAATATTGTGTTTACCTGTAATAGTGGGAATTTTTACAGTCAGTAAAAGCATCTGGGGAAAAAATTCAGTAAGATAAATGGTCAGACCAAGGCAGAAGAATAAACTGTTTTAGTCTATTTTCACAATATGCCTTATAATCTACATGGATCATTAGCTGGCACTCATACACTGCTGATCTGCATGAATTTCTGTTGTGCTTTAACACAGGAGAGTAGAAGTGATAGGGGTGTAACCTTAACATGGCACACGAATCTACTGTGTAACTGAGCTGCAAAAAATTAATCAGAAGCCCTCAGGTAGAAAGAGAGAATTGGAGATTGTCTGGTCCAACTCACCTGATTAGGCAGGGTCACCTAGAGGAGTTTGCCAGGACTGTGTCCAGTCACGTTTTGAACCTCTTCAAGAATGATAACTCTACAACCTCTGTCTCTAACCTGCTTGTTTATGCTTACATAAAAAGCATTTCATTGTGTTCAGAACATCCCTCAGATTGCAGGTCATGGTGTCATGTCTCAAGTTTCTTGGTATTTTGTGTGTGTTTTGCTGCAGTGCATTTGTTTTGTATCCAGTTGTATAGATGTTTCAAATATAAACATTTCTGACTGAGCTGTATTTAGCTTTTGCATGTGTCCTCCTGCAGTAAGGCATCAGGGAACTGCTCTGCTGGTCAAGGGCTGGAGAAAAGACTCTCTGAGTTTTTATGCCTGGTAGATAACTTACCACCACCTCATTTCCAAACTTCTATTGTATCATTCATTTACTTGGAGGTTGAGATATATATGATCTTCTCAGTATTAAGTTTCTTTCCCAAAAATATTTTTCAAGTTAATAAATCACACTTGGTTTTGGTTTCCCTCCCTGTTGAAAATAGGGTACAGTGACAACTGTATCAGAATTAAGTAATGATAAAAATACTTATCCTTCATGTTTAGTTTCTGGTGTTGGCTTGAGAAATTCAGCTATGATGTGCTGGTTTGTTTCTGACACTGCCAGCTCAGTACAGGTATCTGGATAGTTCCATTCCTCTTGCTTCCATTGATGCTTGCTTTGAAGGTCGCGTGGAAGTAAAGTGGGTTTAGTGCCTTATTTATTCCTCAGAAACTGCAAGCATCCTGTTCTCAAATATTCTGATGCAAATAAGAAAATTAATTACTATCTACTGGATAGTGCAGGAAGGATGGTGCGAGTTTATTGAAGAGTATGAGAAATCTTTGCTTGTTTGTGGTGTCATGAAGTGGAAAGTGGGCATAAAATTCACACAGGTTTCCTACACAAGTTAAAGAGAAATAGATATACTGCAAGGCAGCAGTGTAGTACAAGTGCCCAGGTGTTTTAATTTTTTCTTTTGATATCTGGATAAGCAAGCAGAACCATCAGGTCTGACAGGCACCAATACTGACCACTGTGTGAACAGAATATTTTTTTTAAATTGTGGATAAATGAGGTCAGGAATGGTCCAGTGTTCCTAGAGTGTCTTTCAAAGCCTGTGAAATTTGATTCTATTTTAATCATATACTTCAGTGCAAGATCCCCCAGAAGCAAGCGAAGAGATGTGCGAGGGGAAAGGGAGAACACAGTCCCATTCACTGGACTAGGTTCATTTTGGAGTTACAGGTGATAATTCTGTATGTGAAGTCTTGATTTCACCAAAGGAAATAAGTAAGAGCATGAGAGACATCAGGGAGAGTTGAACCCTCAAGTCCAAACAAATCAGCTGAAAAGTTGTCTTTTGTGCCAGTCCTGATGGCAAATGGGTGATATTTACTGCACCCTTGGCTGACAACGGGCAAAACCGCAGGTGATACGAAGGAGTGTCGTTGCATCCAGGTCCCAACTGTTTTTGCAAGGCAGAATTTAGAAGCGTTTGAAAGGACACGTGGGTTATCGCTGCTTTTACCGTTGCCCTTCCACTTAATGAGCAGTTTCTCCGACAGCTCTCCTGCACACTGTGGAGCAACATCATCCAGCTCTTCTCCCTCAGCATGGCACAGAGACTTCCTGCCTTTAGAGGGGCTCCTGGAGTTGTGAAAGTCTCCATCTCCAGGTGCATGTTTTGTGAGATATGTTTACTGAGGCCCTCAGTGGATTCTCTGTGCTCTGTGATTTAAATGTCTTGTGTCTAAAATTTGAAGCTGGGAGATTTCTTCTTCTGGTAATGGTGCTAGTCACAGCTTAAGCTCCGTTTTTCTTTGGGACAAGTACGCGAGCCAGACTTTGTGCATGCTATCTCCAAATACACAAGTGATAGATTTAAGCTTCTGTTTATCATTTGTTTCCTGGATCCCAGCAAACAGTGCAGGAAAATTGTTTATACTGCCTGACAGCAGAACACGCAGGAGAAGGGAATGGGTGATTTAGCCAGGAGCTATAGGCTGAGGAAAGACAAGGAATGAGACATTCATTTTTCTGGTATGTACTAAGAGCGGAAAACTGAAGGTTACCTCGGTTCTGGTGGTGGATGACAAATGAAGACTATTTTACTGGACGAAAAATGTAAGAATTTTTATGTGTGAAACTATCTGCCTTTCAGTAAGAAATCATTATGTGTCTGGTATTATTAGTATGAAATTTTGCTTAAAATCTTCTAACTCATGCATTTTAGTGTTAATGGTCTAGAAACTGCAGGTGCATTTCAAACCTCAGAAACCTGGGTTGGGGGTGCTCATGCAGAACTGGAAGTTGATCAGGAATATGGCTAAGGGAATTAAAATATTACTAAGTACTTGTCTGCAAAGTAATTTGCATAATGGATGGGTCTGCCTCCCGTTACTGTGGCAGTTATCAATCATCATAACAAAGCATTTGGGTGTCTATGAATCTGTTGAAATTGACCAAAAGAAGAAACCTGTGTAAGAATTTGGGACATGACAAGCATTGCCTTTGCTGTATTTATTAATGCTGAAAGAGATTTCTACACACAAAGAGCATATTTGATATTAGTTCTTCTTTACCTAGAGCACTGATAAATACTTATTTTATTCCACAGTGCAGGAACATAATATTATATTTATTTTAAATAGCACTGTCTTGAAGTATTTCAGTTTATTTTAATCTGAGAAGCTACCATAATCCTACCTGAACAGCACAGAGTAAGGATTCCTCCTCTAATATGGCAGATATGCTGCCTGTGAGCTGAGTCCTGCACACATTTCCATGATCAATGTGTCAAGCAGAAGGGAAAAAACAAGAACTTGAAAGAAAGTGTGGGGGTGCTTTTGTGCATGTGCACTTGATCGTCACCTGCCACTCACAAAGTGGTTCCTTTTCCTTTCCCTCTTCTTCCTTGTTCTTCTTAGTACCTGAAAGGGTGACCTGGAGTAAGGCAATGTTTCCCACTCCAGTTGCTGCTATGGTAGTACCACTCTCTATGTACATACATTGCAGTCACTTTCTCTCCAAGGTCTACACTGACATAAACCAGTTACAGAGCAGAGCTCACAGTTGCTAAGCTATTTTAACCCCTTTGCAACTTTTGAAGAGACAAAGGTGATGAGAGATTCAAGGCAACACTTTTTCCTAGGTTGATGACAGAAGTTGTGAGCCCGCAGCATGAACTTGGAGGACTATATACAGGTAGATCAATGCAAGGGTCTGCTAAGAGGAGATAAAACCAGCCATGTAGTGAAGTGGAGGGTGATTCTTTCCATAAAAACTCAGTTGCCTGCAAGAGGACATTATCTATAACCATACTGTAACCAGAATGACCCTGACTGCTCTCTGACCACATGGCCAAAAGACAAGCCTAGCCTTTGTCTCTATACTGAAAATTGTTGCCTCCAAATTAAGGTGACTGCATCTGAAATATGTGGCAGTGACCATGACAAGAGTCCTAAAAACTTTTGGCCACTTGCACATTGAAATTGATCCTGCATCCTGAAGGGTTTCAATGGAATGGATATTTGGACAGCTGGACACAGACACTGGGAGACAGATATGCCATGGTTGCTGCTAACGCCCTAACAACCCATGGAGGCACCTCATTGCAGAAGCTCCACTAATGCCTTCCAGGCCCTGTGCACCTACTGTGACCTTGCTTTCCTCCATTGTCTCAGCAACAGACACCATCAAGAAGTACATGAAGCCATCTGTTGCCATCACAGCCCTAGCAAACACTGCAACAGAAGCCACAATATCCTTATGTCTTACCCTAAGAAGAGTCGGGAAACAGCTCTGTTTTCTCTACATTTGTCCATATTCCTAACATCTGCAACCTCAACATGTCCTTACCCTGCTCTCTCCTATTTCTGCTTCATTTTGGACAGGCAGTTTAATGCTGCTCACCATAGTCCCTACTTTCCCATCAGATTCTTCACTTTTCATTCCCCACCTGCCTCTCTCAATTTCTCCCCACTACTCTCTTTCTGCATTTTCTGCAATGCCTCTTTGAACTACATAGCAAAAGCTGTAGTTACTGTAGGAGGCTTTGCAAAGCTGTGGTGCAGCTCTCACCAGAAAAAAGGACTCCTATCACAAGACTCTCAGAGTATGTTTAGTGTGATTCCCCTTCCTCCATATATTTTTGTCTTCTGAGGTCGTGGTAGGAAATAGTTACAAATTAATTCATCAGTTACAATAAGAACTCATAACTTTGGAAAGCATATCTGTTCTACGGGATCATTTAGACACCTGTCTTGACACAGGGCACAAATGATAAATAAGAGATAACAATTCAAATCTCTCAGTCTGTTCTACATTCTATATTCTTCTTTGGCAAAATGCTGGCAACACAGGGAGGCTGCCCGTCCCACATCTGCAACGCACATACAAATTGCTCCAAGTCCTTGTATGTGTGCTTTTTTGTTTTACACACCCAGAAAGATAAGAAATCTATGCTAAAGAAGCCAAGGGAAAATGTTGCATGTATTTTTGAATGGTTATACGTGTTTATTAATTTTGTTTGAGGAAATTAATTTCTCAATAGTTCTCATTAAAAACACCTGGAAGTGGTCTTTGTATCACAAGGGAATTTGCAATGTTCTTTAGCAAATGTCAGATAGCACATACAAGGGCCAGCTCAGTTTGCCTATCTTTGTATCTTGTGCAATCACCTTTTGCACAAATGCTCTCTTTGTATCCATACATTCCAAAGCACTTAGGAAAAAATTCAATTCACATTCTAGGAAGTTAAACAAAACTGCCCACACTTCAGCTTATATTACAATCCATTCTGTTTCTTCCTGTTGCTCTGTGTACCTATTGGTCTCACTGCTATGTGCAATATGCATGACAGTTCCCTGGCAATTGTTTTATCTTTTGGATCCAGAAAGTCTAAAGAGATCTATATAGTCCAACATAATTTTTATCTGTGTTTATTCTTACTACGGAATAAATATCCTCATTATGCAGATAAACCAAATCCTTTCAGAAAAAAAAGCTTTTGTTACTGGGCAAACCTGGTAATGGAATAGAGAATTTTCCTCTTTGTGCAGAACAATCAGGCAACATTTTTGCATGATGCAGTTTATAATCAAACTCCTTGCATATTGATGAACTAAACTATGAACATTGAAAAAAAGGTACATAATGATGCTGTGAAGGACAGTATTGCTTAATTAATCTACAACCTGATACTAATTTGGCTCTCTGTCATATTAAAAAAAAATTTACAGTACAATCAAAGAAGCCAAAATTTATGAAGACTAAGCCAGTCCTGACTGCAGATTCTGAATTTATCCTGAGTTCTTCCCCGTTGATTTCAAATGGAATTGCATTAAGGTGGTCAGGCAGGTGAGGATGTATTAATGTAATGCAGAGTAATTCTATTCAAAGCATATGCATCATCATCACCATCTAGAGAAGCATGAAAGAGCAGATCAAATCTTGATATCCCCTCTGAATGCCTGTGCAGGCACCTCTGTCACTTTTCTAGTTAAAACTAGTATTCTCCAAAGCATCTGTGGAACTGTGTAAAGCAGTCACTCTAAAGGAGACATTAAAAAAAATATTATTCAGCAAATGAGTAGTTGCTAAGAAACTCTACTCAGGTTAGTTCATGTCGGGTTTCAAGATATAATTTTGTTAATGGCCATTGCTATCTATATGTAAATTAAAGTGGCATCTTTAACATCACACTACAGCTATTAAGGGAGTTCTTTACCCTAATTGTTGTACTGTGCTTTGACAAACTCACCTGGAATGTAGCAGTCTCAGTGATAGCTGAAGCTGAAGAAATAGTGATAGTGTAGATATCTGGCTCATCCTAATGCTCTGCAGTTGTACTCTCTTCCTGTCATCCTCATAGAAACATATTGTGCAAAGAGGAGAAGGTGTAATGAAGAATCACTTTTTTAGCTCTGGAGTTTCCATGACTTTTCTTCTCATAATATTTCCTAGAACTCATCTGAGACAGTAGAGATGACCAAGTTGCTGAGGGTGAAAGAATTTAGAGAAAAATCAGTATTCTCATAAGTAGGGGCATAGGTGTTACAGGTATACCATAAAGGCTCTATTGCAACATTGTAGACAGAGGACGGGAGAGACTCAAATAAAGCACCAGCCGCCAATTTAAAGAGGAGAGTATGTAAAAGGAACAGTGTAGGTTGTGTGCAAATACAGCAGCAATGTCATCCCCAACAAGTCTTCAAACATTGCACTAGTTAATTTCATGATATTACAACCACGGGAATGGTGGTAAAATGCACGATCTAAAATAACATTTGTGCTCAAGTTCTTCAGGAGTTCAAAGCTTTAATAAATTTCACATGGTCTAGAAAGTAAGTTCTTTAGCATTATAAACTACAATCACTTCTGTTCCTCCCTGTACAGCTGACAGAAAATTAAAATTATAAAACCCGTTTTCCGTAGTCTAAAAAAGCCATCTTGCATGGTTTGCTAATCCTGCTATTGGCAAATCAAGCATAAACAATGTAATAGCAAAACTTACCCAGAAACCATTAAAAATATTTATTCACTGAAAATAAAATGATACACTTTGGCTTATAGCTTGGCTGTATCTCATGGGAATGCTTTTCCTCTCATGTCATGCTAGCCAGTTTGTTAGTAACTCCTATCCCCTAAAATTTATTACTTTATTATCCTTCTTCATCTGAGAAGCATGCAAATTTCCCTCTGGTCATAAAAGGAACAAGTAAAATGTTATATGATATAGAGCTGCTAAATGTGATGATAAGGGAAGTGCAAAGACAGTCTGCTTAAAACTGCCATAAGAAGAACTGCTTTGGAGTGAAAATTATAAACTGTACTAGGTTAAAGTATAAGGCAAGAATACCTCAAAGGGTCCTGAAACTACAGTAATTAATGTCAGGAAGTTCTCCCTGTCTAATTACTTCCCATGATACAATCTAACTTACAGCAACTTGAAGACCTACACAAAAATTATTCCATATTTGATGATTTGATGTAGGGCTGCTAAGTACCACTGTGCATCCACATGCACCTAAAGAAACCCCACAATGAAATCAGGAGCCAAGATACTCTGTCTACCATCTAAATATCATTGATTGTTCCATCTTTTCCTATCTCCTTCTTCTGGTCTTCTTCAACACCCAAATCTACCTCACCAGTGTGTGAAACTAAGGCTGAGGCACCAGTTCATCTCTTCTGTGCCCATCCCTGAGACACAGAGAGCTGCTGCTCATTGCCTGCTCAAATTCTCCTTTCACCCTCTCCACCTAAGTGCCTGACCTGTGTTTCCCCTTTCTTCTCTCTGCCTGTTAATGTCTCATCCTGCTCTGCCTTCCTCAGTACCGCTCTTTATTTTGTTTTCTCTCTGAAGAGGCCTGAGCAGACAAGAGTCTGCACTGTCTGGACTGCCAGCTTGTTGTTGGCTCAGACAGGGACAGGAGATGTGATAAGAGAAGACACACTGGAAGCAAATAGGGAATGTGCTCTTTGCTTCTTCTGCATATTGACCACACCGTAAGCCACTGCTCAGGTTAAAGACAGCAAAGCACCAGCAGCCATCAGGATCCTTAAATTGGCATTACAATGAAAATGCATTTTGATTAAAAGATTTTTAGCCAGCTTTCTTCCAGAGACAATTGGGCTTTATGTGGAAAGAACAGTCTCACAGAGGATAATCTTGAAGAAGCTGGAAAATGAATGTGTATAAGCATCCATAAGACTAGCTGGCATTTGGACCTCCTTTGGTCTGATAGAAAGACTAGAACCAATTTCTCAGGAATGCAGTGGTAAAACAACTGTGGCAGTAGCACCCAGAACTACCAATCTTGTGAGAGTGCAGCTGCCATATTTTCAGTACAGATGATTTGAGAGGTGTTTTCTTTGGTTACATCATTATTCTGCATCAGTCATCAATATTCCATATCAGCAGGCCCTTCAAAACATTCACTATGAGAAAAATTACATACACAGGTTCAAAACCAATCAATTTTAAAATGCTTTTGAATGTGTTTCTTAATGATAACTACTAAAATAAATTTTGCCATAAACAGAGGCATTATTACCTTTATGCCATTCCATATGTGGCTTTGTCTGTCAATTAGAATTATGAAGCAGTGTTAGTGTATTCTCAAACACCTTATGCTTTCAGTTCCTGACATGTTTCTGGGATGAATAAGACAATTCTGTACAAGACTAGCTTTTACCCAAATTCACCATTTCCTAGAATCAGTTGATAGCGTCATTGACAGGTGCAGTCAAATCTCTCATAAAAATTGTCATGCATAGATTGTCTGTATTCCTTTCTACTGACTAAATACCTGAAGAGAACTTTTATTAGTATTATAATATTTTTGAAAGACAATTGCCTCTCATTATGTCAAGTATTTTCTAAGGAGAAATCACAGAAATAACCCTTAAAGTTCATTTCACTTTGCCTATACTGATCACTCTTGCCACCAAACTTTATGAAGTATTTTCTTTTGACTTGCCTTAGTGTATGTTAACCAGGAGAGAATGGGAAAGTCATTATTAAAAGGCCCCTTGAAAAATCAAAACTTGCACAAAGCATAAGTTCATTAGGTGTTAACACAGTGACAGAAAGAGTAAGTGTATTGGGTTTGTGTGACAAAGTTTAGGGGGATGGGGCAGAGGGAGGTTACAGCTTCTGTGAGGAGCTGTCAGAAGCTTCCCCTGTGTCCAAGAGAGTCAACATCAGATGGCTCCAAAAGAGACCTACTGCTGGCCAAGGCCAAGCCCATCACCAACAGTTGACAGTGCCTCTGTGCTAAAGTGCTTCAGAAGCAGAGAAAAGCCTGTGCAGAACAGCAGTCAGAGACAGCAGTGAGAATATGTGAGAAACAACCCTGCAGACACCAAGGAGGAGAGGAAGGAGGTCTTTCAGAAACCAGAGCTGAGAATCCCCTGCAAGCCATGGAAGACCTCACGCCAGAATAGTGAATGCATGGTGGAGATAGTGACCCTGTGGGAAGCCTGTACAAGACGAGGTTTGTTGGCAGGACTTGTGACCCTGCAGGGGACCCATACTGGGGTCTGATTGGTAATAAATTTAACTGATTTCCCACAGTTGAGTCTGTGTTGCCTGTGATGGTAATGGGCGAGTGATCTCTCCCTGTCCTTATCTTGACCCACTAGCTTTTCCTTATGTTTTTCTGTCCATTTCCTGTTGAGAAGGGAAGTGATAGAGTAGCTTTGGTGGACAGCTGACATTCAGCCAGCATCAGCCCACCACAGTAGGTTACAGACAGAATGAAATTCTAGATAGGAGTAATTTAGAAACTGGCTCAAGGCAACAAGAACCTTTTATATTTTTGAAATAAGAGAACTGAGAGATAAAACTACTGATTATGTGCTTAAAGCAAAAACACTGATGCAATATCTGTGAAAGTGCAAAATGCATATTAAGTCTTCCTCAGGTCTGGAAAGTCTGAGGTTATACCATTTCACCAGGTAGATACAACATGAGGAAGCTCAGTTCTATTTTTTCTTATTCTGCTCATAATAACATTGAATGAATCTGTGGATTTATGTCCGGATGATTTTATTCCTTCAGATTTAAAGAGAGATGTGCTGGCTGAAGTTCTAGTTAGTCTCAGATTTTTATTGTGCCTTGGACATGATGAAAGTCTGAGCAACATGATGCCATGGAAAGTGCAGCTTTCTCCATGTTTTCTTTGGTATGTTATTTCCACAAGGTTATAAACATTGAAAGGCCAATTGTCCCTTCAAATGACCATTTCCTTCACTGCCTTGAAACCCAGACAGGCTGGGGAGCTGCTGTGTTCACATTTCTTCAGGGGAATGGTTGAAATCTCTGAATCCTGAAGGCCCCTATTTCTGCTAAGCCAGGTCAGGAAGGAAGCAAAAGGAAAAGGACCACATGCTTCTTCTTCTGGTGACATTTAATGACACAGGCTGCTCTGCAGTACTACCTCAACACCACAGTCAACCTCCATGTGCTGGTATTGGCTGGGATAGTTAATTTTCTCCACAGTAGCTTCTGTGTGGCTATGTTTTGGATTTGTGCTGGAAACCAGGTTGATAATATGGAAATGTTTTTGTTAGTGCTGAACAGTGCTTACACAGAGTCAAGGCCTTTTCTACTTCTCACGACACCCCAACAGTGAGTAGGTTGGAGTGCATAAGAAGCTGGGAGGGGACACAGCTGGGACAACTGACCCCAACTGACCCCAGGGGATGATCAGAGTGATGGCATTTGTCTTCCCAAGTTGCTGTTATGCGTGATGGAGCCCTGGCTTCCTAGAGACAGATGAACACCTGCCTGTCCATGGGAAGTGGTGAATAAAGTCCTTGTTTTGCTTAGTTTGAATGCAAGGTTTTGCTTTACCAACTAAACTGCTTTTATCTCAACCCATGAGTTTTCTCATTTTTAGCCTATTGATTCTCTCCCTGTCCCACCAGGGAGGACTGATCAAGCACCTGTAGGTGTTCAGTTGCTGACTGTGGTTAAACCATGACGTGCCATCACAGCGTGACAGGGATGGTCAGACACAATTTCCTGTGTATACAGAGGGCAGAATCTGGATGCATCTTCAGTTTAACAAGCAAAGGAAAACTTGGAGCATAACCTTAAAGCTTTTTGTTTCCTGGACACTTTTAGATGTTTCAAGACAATGAACAGGGGTTTTGCAAATTGAGTCCTGGGGGTTAAACTTGAATTCCTGTCTCTTACAGATAGTTTCTTAATTTTGTGTTTTACAGAACAGGAGTTCACCCTCAGTCTTACTCATTTCTTGGTCTTGTACTACAGCCTTTTCAGAATTCTGAATTCAGACTTGTGATCTGCTTTGAAAGCAGTTTGGGGAAATTCTCCACTTAATTTTGCTCTGGTAGCCAAAAAGCTACACCAACAGAGGTTTTAAATAAGGCATTTTTTCAGGAAGATGCTTTGTGTCCCAGGGGTTCTCCTACCTTCCTTCAGGTGACATTTGCTTCCTGGGGATAGCAAATTGAAGCGGCATCTGTTTGCCTCCCTGGTGACCCCAGGTTCTATCAGACCCTCACTCAGCACATGGGTTTTTTCCCATGCTTGATTCCCATAGTTGTGAATTTAAAAGTTGGGATCTACAGCATCTAAGTCTTGTGGCTTTCTGGGAAAGGCTATCAAACTCATCCTTACTTACTAAATAGTGTTGGTCAAAGGAAGCAGTGCAAATACTTTGAACTTGGAGACAGATCACAGGAGACAGCTGTTCACATCTATGGTTTATGCCCTTTTTAACAAGGCAGCTGAATCATCTACAAATAAACAGGCCTCCTTTTTTTAGCAATGCTTTAACCCTTATCCTGCATGAGGAATTTATTTGATTAAAAAGCTTGAATTTTTTTTTACTTATGTTGCTTTTCTGCTATTTCAATGACTAGAGCAACTGTTCACAAAACCTGGCAGAGAATTGTGATTTGACTACAAGTTGCTACAATTCAAAACTGTCAGTTTTCCTGAAGATTATGCTGAAAGCCCTCTGCTTTTTTGTTTAAAGTTATCTTGTGGAATACAAGTCATCATCAATTTCCAGGATTAAAATCCTGAGCTTTTGACTTGCTCAGAACATTTCTTTTGCCATGGAAGAAGAGGCTAAGGCTGCAGCTTAAGTCACTACCACACCAGCCAGGGGTGAACAGAAAACAACTGCATTAGGCAACACACTGGATCACATTCCAGTTAGGTTTTTGAGTACTTTACAGAAACCATTCAGTCATCAATGAGTTCAACATTCACAAAGACATTTGGCAACCTTTAAGTACTTTTACAGAAACCTATATGGCAGCAGACAATATGCTAGAAACCATTCTCAGATATTTTTACAGAGAGCTGTGTGCCTATAAAGGTTTATTTTAACAGCAATCTCAATTTTCTTTAGTGAGAGTTCAGGTCCAAGTTGAGCTCCAGGGCAAAAGTGTTAATTTCATCTAGCAGCCTTCCCAGTGGCCATTTTTTCTCTTTGGAAGGGAATTCTGAACGTGTTTCTACATGTTGATCTCCATGTTACAGACTTCTGTGGGCAGAGGAACCCTCTCCATGTTTGGTCAGATAGGAGAGCTTAGTAAGAACACTTGCTTGGAAAACTGAAAACTATACTGATTAATTTGAAGAACACCAATACTGTTAGAGCTAAGCAAACGAAATCAGACTAGATGCTGACTAAACCAGTATAGAAACCTTAAGAGTCCTGAATTTGCTTAATATTTAGAGTAGGAGGACATTTTAAAACTGCTAGATATAAACACTGAATTGCTTAGATTTGTTGAAACAAACAAATTTGCAACAACCTGGATACATTATCTATAAAAACATAAATGTTGACCGATTTTGAGAAATTGAGGGAAAAAAAAAAAAGGCATAAACACTAGCCCTAGATTATTTTTTTTCTGATGGAGTACAAAGCAACAAAAATTATTATCGTTATCATGCTTAATATTGCAAGTAATCTCTAGGTAAAGCCTTGGGCAATGATACCGGGGTGACTTTCCAGCCCTTTGCTCTGGAAACATTCTTATAAACACTATTCAGAGGAATAGAGTATGGGTTGGAAAGGAATATTTCTGAGATTATGTGGTCTTGACAAACTCTTAGTATTCTGAACAAATGCCTGTATCTT
Organism: Formicarius rufipectus; assembly: GCA_013399695.1. Classification (NCBI taxonomy): domain Eukaryota; kingdom Metazoa; phylum Chordata; class Aves; order Passeriformes; family Formicariidae; genus Formicarius; species Formicarius rufipectus. The sequence continues at coordinate 353,686 of VXAU01000867.1, read as the reverse complement.
ATTGTCTGGTTGTCAAAAATACGTCTTTGTCATCTCTGAAGTTTCATGTTTTCTCTTAATGGATGACGCACCCAGCAGTGAAGAAAGCTTTAAAATCCTTGCATAGTTTGCAAAGTAGAAAACCTGTTAGCAGAGTTTCCTGAGTAATTCATTTATGTAGCATTCAACTCCTATAAAGCATGTCAGAGAGACAGGCAAGAAATGTGAAAGAAGCCTTGGTAGCTGTATTGTGAAATTTGTGATATGTACTGTTAATTTCCCCTCTCTATTTGACCTGAAACATGCTGATATGCTGTGTGGTGCAGTTTCTGAGGTCTAATACGATGCAATAAGCACTAAGCTGTGAATAATGCACTAAACCATTCACAAAAATCAGGCTTTGGAAGAAAGGCAAGTTTAAAGAATTAATTTTAGTAGAAACTAAATTGTCTTTCAGGTTTTAGGGTGGAGGGGAGGAACAGTTTTTTATGAAAAAGCTCATGACAACTGCACTGTAGGTGCAGGCGTCCTCCTAGACTGCTGCCACTGACCTCCAAGTGAAGGAAGGACAGCGACTGACTGGGGTGGGTGCATATACCTTTCCACAGGTGAATGACTCCAGAAAAGGGCTAAAAGCCTGGGATAAGCCTTGCACAATGCTCAGAAGCATATTGTCTTTTTGTATTTTAAACTATGAGACTATTCTGGAGTCAAAACCTTTAGAAACATATTTCTAATCAAAGAAGTAAGATTTAATCTTTCATTCTTATTTGTACTTGTCTCTGTAAAACCATATGCTTTTTATAACTAGATTTAACTGAAGTCATATATATACTCAGTGTGTTTTATTAAAACCAAAGTAAGGCTGGCATCTAATGCAATATTTCTTTTTTGTGATCATATTTTTGTGTGATCGAAGGAAGGAATTTCTAAGTGAAGGGTCAAATTCAGGTTCTTGTGAAATTAGGGTGTAAAGCCACACTCATGATGATGGGATCGGAATTTGCACCAAATCCATTCAATGTAACAAGACCAGGACATCTCTTCAGTTAAAACATGTTTAAAACTGGGATTTAAAGGACCCACTGCCAGAAACTCTGTTGGAAATGTGGAGATTTTGACTACTTGCAGAAATGTGTGGTTTAGACTTGTATGCTAAGGTCTGGACAACATTTATTGTCCTAAATGAAGTCCTGAAACCTTCAGAAAGGTTGCTTTCAAACTGTGTGCTATTTTTTCTAATCATTCGCGTCCCTGGGATTGATCCCAGCATGACTGTGAAATGCCAAAGGCACAGGCGGGATCTGTCTGAGAGCCAAACCAGCACTTCTCACCGACAAGATACTTTGCCTTGGCTGGAGCCGGATCGGGGTGTGGAGACTGATGCTGACAGACTTGCATCTATTCTGCATGGTTAGGGCAACAATTTTATTCACAATTAAACTTCTAAGCGCTGCTTTCCCTGGCCCGCGAGGGAGCTCTGCCGGCGGACGGTTCCGGCTCTAGCAGCCCTCCCTGTTGCCCCCGCCCCGCCGGGCTCGGCGGGGCTCGGGAAGGGCTGTCGGACCCCGCTCCCCCCGGCGCAGCGCTTTCTGGGCGGAGCGGCCCCGGGGCCTCGGCGGGACCAGCCTCTCGCTCGGCGGGGCGACCGTGGGGAGCGGCGGCGGCGGCGGCGGCGGCAGCCGGGGAAGCAGTGAGCTGGCGTCAGGCGCTGGGCAGCCACTGGCACGGGAGCTCCCTCTCGCCTCGCCTCCCGCGCTGGGCGATAAAGGCATCTCGCCCGGCGCTCCGCGCCACCGGAGCAGGGAGCGGCGTCGGGCGAGCGGGGCTCGGGCCGGGCCCCTCCGNTCGGGGTCGCCCAACGGCAGCGTGGGCGGCTGGGACCCCTTCGGACGGGACGAGGAGCTGGCGAAGCTGGAGATCGCGGTGCTGGCCGTCACCTTCGCGGTGGCGGTGGTGGGGAACGGCAGCGTGCTGCTGGCCTTGCGGCGCACGCCTCGCAAGGCGTCCCGCATGCACCTCTTCATCCGCCACCTCAGCCTGGCCGACCTGGTGGTGGCCTTCTTCCAGGTGCTGCCCCAGCTCTGCTGGGAAGTGACCCACCGTTTCTACGGCCCCGACGGGCTCTGCCGCGTCGTCAAGCACCTGCAGGTCTTCGGCATGTTCGCCTCGGCGTACATGCTGGTGGCCATGACCGCCGACCGCTACATCGCCGTCTGCCACCCCCTGAAGACGCTTCAGCAGCCCACCAAGCGCTCGTACGGGATGATCGCGGCGGCCTGGGCGCTCAGCTTGCTGCTCAGCACCCCGCAGTACTTCATCTTCTCCCTCAGCGAGGTGGAGCGCGGCTCGCAGGTCTACGACTGCTGGGCGCACTTCATAATGCCGTGGGGTCCCCGCGCCTACATCACCTGGATCACCGGCGGCATCTTCGTCGCGCCCGTCCTTATACTCGTCACCTGTTACGGCTTCATCTGCTATCACATCTGGCGCAACGTCCGGGGCAAGACGCGCCCGGGGGAGGCGGTGGCGGCGGCGGCGGNCTCGCCCCCTGTGTCAGCAGCGTCAAGACCATCTCCCGCGCCAAGATCCGCACAGTCAAGATGACCTTTGTCATCGTATCAGTGTACGTCCTCTGCTGGGCTCCCTTCTTCACCATCCAGATGTGGTCCGTCTGGGATCAGCGATTCCCCTGGGTCGGTAAGTGATGCCTCCACTTCCCCGCACCGGCCGCCCCGCACGCGTAAGGGTTCCCCGGGAGCTCAGCCGGCTGTCCCGGGCACTGCGCATCCCTGAGCCGAGCGTGGGGGAGACTGGGCGCGAAGCGGAGCGGGACCGGGGTGCGCTCCTCTCCCCGCGCCGCCCCGCCGAACATGCCCCTCTCCCGCCGGAGGGCAGCGGCTGAGCGCCCTTGTGCAGGGAGGCGAGACAGCCCTGGGGCCCTCGCCGCCCTCGGGGCCGCCCCGCCGGCACCGTTCGCAATCCCGGAGCTGGCGGCCCCGTAGACCGCGGCGGCCGCGGCGCCCGGCTCGGCCTGTCCCGGGAGCAACCGGAGCGGAGCGGCTGCTGGAGTGAGCTGGGCTTCGGAATCCTTTCCAGCAGCCGCTGGATTCTCATCCCGAGCAAAACGAGCGGATGGAAAATGGCAAATATTTGCTGCCATCATTTGAACCAGCAACATTTTCGTCCGTTGGGAGCTGCCGATAAGAAAACTTTAGAAACGTTTTATGTTATTGTGAAGCATATATAGATGTGTGTCAGGAGCAGTTACATGAGCAGGGAACTTACTAAGCCTTCTTTCCTGTATGTGCTGTCTAATAGTGGCGTTGAGCACGCCCTGAACCCTTCCGCTTAGCCACCTTTGAGTAGCCTCTTTAGTCAGTCACCAGTTTGCACGAATCAGTGGCAATGTAAATTTCAGAGTTATCTGTCCTGATGTTAAATTTGGCTGAAAATAATTCGTGAGTTTAAAAGCTATTACATAGATAATGGCAGGCAGAATAGTAACATATACCCTGTTTCCTCTTAATGAGAAAGCAGTAAATCAGAATGTTCGAATTCATAATTTTTTTTTAATATCCCCACATTTTTTCTTACTATAGTGAGAGCATTGATTGCCTCTAACACGAGACTAAAGTCAAGCCCATAATGCAGGTCTCTACAGAGAAATAAAGGGTTGCAGTAGGCAAATCGATTTTTTTCTTTTTTCTTTTTTTTTTTTCTTCAAAAGTAATGAAGCCTAATTGAATAGATGGGTATTTGCTAGATTTGTTTGAAGAGATTCTTTAAATCTATGTAACTGCATAACACAGCAATTATACTTCTTTGGGGAGTCATTAATTACAAAGAAAGATCACTAATAATTGATTAGACTAAACATATATTTAGAGTATTTGATCTATTAACTAGTTATTGAAGGTAGAAGACAATAGCATTTTCATGGCATAGTGCTAACTTTGATTTTCCCCTAAGTAAAATTTGTTTAATCTCCAAAATTCAGATTTGATGGACAAGCTAGTAGTCAGTTGAGCATTCAACACTTACCAGCATGTAGATTATACACCAAAATTCAGTGTTATTGAAAGCAGTGGTAAAACAGTGGGAATGTTGTCATTTTCTCCCAGCGTTCTGGATAAAGACTGTTCAGTATTTAAAGCATGAGCTTATTACCACATGGATACACATCAGTGGAAATAGGACTGAAGCATTATTTTGGATGGATTATCCCATAAATTGTTCTGTCACAGTTTTTTGAAGTCTGTTCAGAAAACTTCCCATTGACTTCAATGACAGCCTTATGTAAATAAGAACCTTACCAATTATGTTCTCATTACTCACTTCAAATGCTGCGGCTCAACTTTTAGAGCTAGAATATTAAGGAAAATAAATCCAGCAGTTAATGAAGCAATTGACTGAATGGTGCAGATGTTCTTTTGGCAATTAAATGGTTTTCTTTCGCCCTCTCCAGATTCTGAAAACACTGCAACTACTGTTACAGCTCTGCTGGCCAGTCTGAACAGTTGCTGTAACCCGTGGATCTACATGTTCTTCAGTGGGCATCTCCTGCAAGACTGCGTACGGAGCTTCCCTTGCTGCCAAAAATTAAAGCAAGCGCTAAGTAAAGAAGATTCAAACAGCAATAGCAGGCGACAGACTTCTTTCACCAATAGAAGCCCAACCCACAGCCTTAACACCTGGAGAGAGATGCCGCTCTCCAGATCGACCGGCTTCATCCCCATTCCCACATGAGACAGGCTTGAGGGCAGGGAGGGCTTGCAGTCTGGTCACAGCATTTGGGAAGGTTACATCATGGCACTTTATGCCTGCCAAAGCCACCAGTCATGGTATGAAGGAATGACTAACATGACCATAAGACAAAATGTGCCACCTTACTCAATAAGCTATTCTGCAGCGTGTAAATTATTTTCTGAAAGGTACTTGGGATTTGGGCAACTCATCAGGAAGGCACGGTAACAATAAAGCAATTATTTTTTTAAATAGAATTTATTTTACTTTTTTTTGTCTGTTTCTAAAATACCAAGTGCATTGTTTGCCTGCTGTTTGATGCAGTAAAAATAGTGGAGTTGTCATGTTTTGGGGTAACTCTCTAGTGTTAATGCCTAAAACTTCCCATGATTGTCTGAGGAGTCACGGGAAGAAGACAATATGAGCAAGACTACAGTTTAGTGTTAAACACAAAAAAAAAGGAGATGGAAGAATGTCCTGGCTGTCTAGATAAGGAATGTGGCTAGACAGACTCTGAGTTGTTGGAATTTAGTTGCTCATACTGCTTTATCTTGTAAAGATCTAGCAATTCTCAGATACTGAAATTTAACAGCCCTTCTGAAGGCAAATCCTTTAGTGCTGTCGCTGTCTGTATGTGTACTGTGGGGTTTCATTTTTAGGGTAACATTTCTTCTTCACTTCATGTTGATGTAAGTTATACAATATATTTTTGTGTGTATGTTGTTGCACCTACCTTCTTTTTTTTTAAACCAATTAAAAATATATATTGATAAATAAGTATGATAAGCTATGACTAGCTCAGTACTGTTACAACAGATACACCAAGAAAATGCATAATGAATACCAGGACAACTTGCTTTGTGGGTAAGAATTCCATATCCTCTTTTTTTCTTCACTAAGGATCAAGCTAGGATCAAGCCACGTTTGGTTGTCAAGCAAATAGCCCCATCAGTTCAGGAGTGTGTGGCCATTTGGTTAGAGCTGTAGAACCAGTATATTCCAAGAATCAAACTTTTAAGTCTTTTGGGAACATACAAAAATTGTCAATGTTGTTGGTTTGGTTTTTTTAAATTATTTTTATTACCAGATTACAACAATATAGCCTTCAAAATCGGCAGTAAACTGCAGTAAAAATTCATCACAACATATTTGCTAATTACAAAGCATTCAAGGTTATGCTTGTTTTCAGTACAATGCATGGTTGTCTGTAGTTCATTGAGATGGTAAATAAACCTGTTGCATCTTTGAGTGGAGTCTGTCATTTATCTTAAGGTTGGATTTTGAAGCTGCTTGAATAAGTTTTGCTGTGTTTTGAAGTCTTGAGGATCATTTTGAGAAGTACCTGTCTGCTCTGTTTTCCTGAGCTTTCTGTATCCTGAAATCCAGGTGTTCTGGCACAGTGCAGGACTGCTGACACAGTCCCAACCGGCTGCTGGAGCAGTGGGGCATGTACATGGCTACGTAACACGCATGGAAAGAGGAACCTCAGCAGCAGGCTTGTCTTTTCCCCATCAAAACTTAACAAACAAGACAGCTTTTCTAATTGCTTGAGGAGAGTGAAGATGGGGCGACCATGTGACTTTCACTGAGGAGAGCCCTCATGCCTGTCCTGATAATGGCAGCAGAAATTAATAGAGCTAGATGTAGGATAAGATTGTATCAAACTTGTTATCCACTCCAGAAGCTTCCAGACATATCATTGAGTATTGAGTATTCTATACCTAAAAAAAAAAAAAAAATCGATTTTGTTATCACTAAAAAAACCCGACTTGGCTCTTCTCTCTACTTTTCTGGTTAGCATTTTCTGCTCTCCAGGAGAGCAACATGGTCCAATGTTTTGCTGTTGTTCAAAGCACTCGAACCCAGAGGAAAATGTGGTGGTATGGCTTATAGTTAACAGATTGATTTTGACCACCTTTAGTTCACAAAGGTGATCACAGCTCTCACTGATTCTGGACAAAGGTATGTGAACCTGAAGTTATATTTAAGTCAGAAAAAGTGCATACAGTGACGCTGTGTATGTTTGTTCACACTGTATGTACTGCATATATTTTGCAAGTAGGTAATTCGCAGTTACTGAAATCACAAGTGTTTTCAATCAAGTGCATTATCCTTTGCTTAGTTTTCTCTTTGTGCTACTGCTTTCTTTGTACATGAAATCTATTAAAAAGCAATTAGCTGTACCAACAGTTTTCATGTTTGCATAATTGAATTGTTTTTTATTAGACTTCACATTCAGACAGAAAAGATATATAAAACATATGTAGAATGATATTCATAATAAAACTAAGCTGGATAATGGCCAATGTATATATTAAAGCAAACAGACTCAAAATTATAAATGTTAGTTTCTTCCAAATATGTTATGAAATCTAGGCTTACACTTGAGGCTTGTCAGCATGAATTTCCCCTGTGAGTGCTCTACATTTTCTGCAATTAAATGAACAACACAATTTAGCAATATTTGTTTTCCAGGCTATCTTTTGTAAATACTGATTTTTTCACAAAATTGTAGCACTGGAAGATACAACCCATGTTTTTTAATTGTTCATTTGTGGAGATATTTTTTTAACAGCTGTTTTTGGTTATCATGAGGTGACACTAATGGAAACAGAAGGAAAAAATTGTGAAACCATTGCATGTTTAAAACATGGAAACATGTTCTAAGAAGAATTTTGGGGGGTTTTTTGCTGGTTTAAACTTTTCAAGGCCAGAAATGTGTTTGATAATACAATACACAGTTTACAAAATGCAAAATTTCTTTGTTAATAAGTTGTTTCCATTAAAAGCTTTACCGAGTGAACAAAACCATAATATTTTTCTATTACACATAATGCATGAAGGACATGAACAAAGAAGCAACATTCACTCAGCTTTCCACTATATGCTGCTAGTATTGTTAAAAGATGTAACTTAGTATCTCTAGACAGGTGATTTTGATGTTTTATTTTATTTGAAATATTTAGCTTCTAATGTAAAACATGATTGAATGGATGAACCTACACTCTCTTGTTTGGGGTGGTGTTACAAGAATTACAGCATTTTAAAAATTAGATGGCAAAACTGGAGATGATGCAAAAGATGGAAAGGATTTTATTCTTTTACATAAGAAACATGTTGCAAAAAAGCTTCTTTTCATGAATTTCTTTTAAATTTGTAAGTAGACATATTGTTGGCTCAGGAAAAAGAAAAAAAAAATCCATGTTACCACATTAAGACCAAAATCTACAAGAAGACACAAGAGACACAAGTTCGTGTGTGCCCAGTACTGCAAAGACAAAGATTTTGTCTGCAGAAAATCTTATGGCTGATTCTAAATTGTTCACATTGAAGGACCTTGCTAAAGAGCATGCATATCCTTTCCAGCTCATGCATATGGAAACCAGGGCAGAAGAAAGGAAGGGTCTGCAGAGTTGGATGTTGTTCCAGGGCAGGTACCCAGCTTTGAACTCAGATCTTAGAGTAGAACCATTGCTGAAATACAGTTATTTGTTGTATAGAAGAAACTCTTACAGAGTTCTCTTTGACTGAGTTCCCCACGTAAAGAAAGGACTAGTTAAATACAGTGTCCTGTTCTAAAGTGTCTGCACTAGTTTCAGTTGTACACTCCCTTCTGTACAGCATGGCAGTCTGTTCTGTCCATGAAAGACTGGGGAGGCAAACAGGATTTTGTGTGCTAAACACTAGTTGGAGCTGTAGCTACTGTTACAAGCTGGGTTTTTGTGTTTTCCTTTAGGACTCAGTTTTGCTTGAAAATGTGTCACTTGCTACTTGGGTAAAGGAATATGTAAATGACCAGGATATAGAAATGAACAAGTTTCAAGGTCCAGGGATTGATCACTGCTTCTTCACAGGAAGCTGGTTCAGGTAACAGTCTCTCATACAAGAGTAGGTCCAGCTAGTCTTGAAAAAGGCAGGGAGCTGCCAAAAGTAATGTAAGTCATGTAGCAGGGTTTATGCAAGCAAACAACAATCACAGCTTGTCCCTTCTGACCTTAGTTAGAGCCAGTCAGCATGGGTCTGCCTCTTCCAGGACAAGTCTTGCAGAAAACCCTAGATCCCATACGGTGTTAATTAACACTGTATCTCTGTTTTGGTACAGCTGCTCAGTAATTTGCCCTGTATTAGTATAAACTTGTTTAGAGTAACAGTTTACATGCAAATTAGGTCTCCATAAGGATATTTTTAGCCGAATTCTTGACACAGTCCATTGGGTTGCTTCATTTCCGAAAAGTGAGGCTGTGAGGCAGCATTGGCAGTGCAAAGCTCCCTTCTCAGCTATGTGGTGAGAAGACTGAAAAGTCTCTTTAGTTCTAGGTGGACAAGATGTTGTTGGGTATGGGTGAACTTTTCCTCTAATCAGAGAAGGATCTTTTGCACTGTTCCATTATTTTTCCCATTTCCAGCATTTGTTTTTTCAGGGGTGTGGGATAGAGGGGAGGCTTAGGGATATAGCAGTTTCTCTGCAAGCAAAAGATGGTTCTAAGAAAAAATTGTCAGGATCAGTGAAAGGACATCTGTAAATTCCCCATCTCTTTATTAGCACATATTTTCTTTCTTTTACTGATGAAGCAAATGCAAGAGTGCGTTTCTTTCCATGTTATGCCAAATTAAGTGGTTCCCAAGAACAGTTTTGAACCGCTGTCATTCATTATGGGTTTCTATAAGGTGCTAACACTATTAACAATTGCATAAGATTTAACACCCTCCAATTGCAGAAATCAGGACTACTGTTTCATGATTTTATTATTAAATTTGACAACAGGACCAAGTGCTACAGAGATCACAATCCTCTTTCCATTGCAGTATTTTACATGCTTAGGACTATGATATTTTATTTTTCCTGGTCAAATGTGCTAGGCCTAGGTCTGGATTATGCCTTCAAATGACAGTGGCTGTTATATCCAGTATTGGTCAAGTTAATTTACTGTTGCCTGAGTTATCCACCCTCAGTTCATGGTAATGATGCTTATCTGTCTCCTTAAGTTCTTATAGGACACATGGATAAGAAGTACTACATACAAGTTCAATATTCCTTTTCAAGTAAAGCACTGGCAATGCAGGCTGTAGGTGTTCCTATCAACTTTTACACCTTTGTAGCAAAATGTGACAAAGTTAGCACTGGAAACTACTGGGCTTTCCAGGGCATAAAATATTTTCTGGAAGACAAGGAACAGGTAACCAGAAACTAGCACAGTGACTGCCCCAAGCTGTTCTACACCTGGTACTGATGGCTGCAGCAATAACAGGGATAGGGACCACAGGACTAGCAGCAGAGTTGTAATTAAAACATGTTAATTTCAAATTCCATTTGGAGGGAGGAATCAAATGAAAAACCAACAGTGAATATTGGAAGAGAGATGAACTGGTGACTCAGAGGACAAATAAAACATATCTTAGCTCAAAGGTTATTTGAAGTATCAAAATGTTTTCTATTTTGCAGTTTTAAGATATGTTTTATATATTTAGAAAAAGAACTG
>VXAU01000867.1:321947-343286 GCA_013399695.1 Formicarius rufipectus | reverse complement strand
CCTGCAACACGAGCTGGGCCAAGGTCGCAACGTGAAGCTCCTTACAAACCTCTCTGCTGAGATGGTTACAAAGCCATGTTTAAAACAGGACAATGATCTCTTTGAGCTAAGCATTCAACATGTGACTTGTTGGGTCTTGGCCCCTGCAATACAAACTTGTCCTTGTGGGAAATATGGACAGGTTTTCAGGTAGGAGAAAGGAAGGAGCCTAATTATTCCTCCTTGTTTGGAAAAAGGTGATAGGCTGAATGCCTAAATCTTCAAACTAAAAGGCAACGATTTTCCTGTTATTTTAGAAAGCTTTTTGTTGAAGATCATGTTGGAGCGAGAAGCAGTGGATGAAGAACCTCAAGGATTAGGAGGCATGTAACGTCGTAGCATTATTGTCTAAAGGAGAAACTTGCTTAGGTGTTGCTCATATGTTTTTCTAAACCAGAATAGTAACCGTTCAAAATAGTGGCAAAAGTAACAAAAGGCTGGATAGAAAATACTCTGTCCTGGTGCACTGTAAAGCAGCTGGAGTTATGCAGTAAGACGTCTGCAAACTGGGGTAGGTACAAAGGGATCCTCTGAAATACTGTAGGTGTTGGTCACTTCAGAGGAAAACACAGATAACAATTCACTCTATTGTTGGCTGAGATTAGAAAAATAAGGAAATCAAATAATCAGATTCATTTGCTACACAATTAATCTGAGTAATTCTCTTCCAGAGGAGAAGAAGGCATTATTAAGTAGCCACCATAATATTTTCTAAATGTGAGACATATCAGTGTTTCCATGGGAGCAAAGTAGGGACTTCCAAGTATTAGACTAGACACAGAGCAAAGGATTGAGCTCAGTAAGATACTTAGGCATTCATATGGATTTCAGTCATTATGTAGTCCCATTATCTCCAATATTTCAAACACTGTGAGGGAAGTCAGGGCAACAAGGAATTATATGCAGTAAATAATAAAGAAAAGCAAAAGATAGATTTGTGTGACTATATATAACCTTATTTCCAAAACCAAATTTTACTCATCTTTTCCAACAGAAAAGAAAAAGGGTTTAGTTATGTCTCTAAAACCTAGTTCACCAGGAAGCTGATGTTCAGAGGCTCAAGAATCCCAGGATCTGATAGATGGTTACAGGTGTTCTTTATTAAAGGAATAGGTTTGAAGCATTATTAAATCAAAGAGGAGCTGGGAAAAGTGTTCTGCCTTTGTTCTCTTTTGATGTTTGTTTGGGGTTTGAGTTTGTTTTCATCTATTATGAGAACTCCCTTGAAAAGCTGTATTTCAAATATGCCATACTGGAGATGAGACGATCCAAAGCAGCCTGGAGAATCCCATTTTGACTCACTCTTCTAACATTAACTCTTGCTCCTCTGTCTGACAGAGGTCACAGTGTGAGTCATAGTGTAATTAAACAACAAAATATCATTTCTTCCCAAATTTGTGACCTAAGTGCCTCAATCTGGAGGACACAAAGGTGGAATTCATCTGCATGAATGTTCCTACAGTGTAGGTATGTCCATATGAACATGATTATTTTTGTACCCAATGCAGAACTAGTTTCTGGAGCCCAGAGAGTCATTATATGAAGGATCAAGAACACTGCCCATATCTCCTTTGATACATGGACCAGAAAATTACTTATTCATTGTTTTTAATGGCAAGTAGTCAGCCAGCTCAAATTGGTACACTTGTATAGCAGATAGCTGTGTACATATTCTATAGGTTTTGTTGACAGATCTCAGAAGAGACCTTCACAATACTAATTTAGGATTTTACCTTATTTATGGGCAACTACCAAATGTTGCCAACTAATAGCATTATATTGGTTTGAATGGAGCTGATGATGCTATCCCAATAGCTAACCAAGGAGGCTCATACTGCAAAGGTTCTGTCAGCTGGCTGCTTTTGTTAGCCGTGCCACAAGAAAGACCAAAACCAAAATAAACCTAGAAACCAATTTACTTCCTCACACTCAGATGACATCTCTGGCCTTACAAAGAGGGAATAATCTCTGCAACTAATCTCTCTGTGTGTCCCATCTGGGCATACTGATCCTTTACAGGTTTCATCTCCTTTGTCCAAAAAGGTAGATTTCAAGAAAATCCTTAATTAGGCAGAACTCTCAATATACTCAAATAACACAGTCCTAAGGGTCAATGTACAACACAGAAAGATATATCTTATTAGACAAAGAGTTAGGAAGCAGGGAGGGGCAGAAACATCAGGATAGTACTTAAAATTCTTGGTAATATTGCGTGGAGTAAAAAGTAATAATAAGGAAAGCAAGAGTGACATGTTGGGTATGTCTCCCACATACTGCATGTAAAGTCCTGTTTTCTTAAGAAACTGAACAATTCTAAACTTTGATAATATAATCAGTGTAAAACGGTTTGCAAGAAAAAAGGATGCAATGATCTAGTCAACACATTTCCTTCCCTAGTGTTTGAGTGGAAAGTTAAAGCTATGTAATGGTTTAGTGGAAAAAAAAGACTGATTTGACCTCTTTGATGAAAAATGTCCTTTTTCTGTCAAGGATGTGAGGTTCCTGTAAAATAAAGAAACAAGCTCTGTGTGCCTTCAAGTCCATGTACCCTGTGGTCTGAGGGGAAGGGAGGGCAAGTTTTCCCTTTCCTGAACTGCTTCTGCTCCAGGTTAGCAGGTTCTGGGAAAGCAAGCAGGTTGTCCCTCCACCCCTGGAGCATGCTGGAATACTTTCTAGTGAGGTCTTCCAGACCACCAATGTCGTCCCTTGCCTCTGTGTGAGCCTGGAAAGAAATCGAGTCTCTTTTGGGAGACAAGTGGTTAAAACCCTTCTCTACATGCTCTTATCTGGGATGGGAGCATTTCCAAAAATGGGAGCTGAATTTCTTCGACAATGAAAGCCAGATCATGGAGGGATAAATCTATAAAAATGTCTTGCAGATGAGATGAGAACTAAATAGGAGCGTTTTTTTCTGTTTTGTTTTTGCTTGCTTGCTTGTTTCTTGAATAGAAAATATGTGGTACCTGAGACTCCTTTCAGTGAACTTGTTAGCAGGAATTGGGAAATAGAGATGCAGCAGACCTGTCTCTTTATGTCCAGTGTTTTACAGGAGAATAACAAGTTTTCTAGTTCAAAACATCACACTAACCTGTCTTAGTCTTGCTGAGCTCTATGCTTGGCCAGTGCTATGATACTACTACCAATTTCTCAAATTAAGAGCTGATGAAAAATTAGTCAAATATCTTTAAGTATTTTGACTTAAAGCTTTTTTACCAACTTTAATGGTGACACTTTCACTGTAGGATTTTAAAGTAGCATTTTCTGGTGATAGAGATTTATTGTAGAATAAATTGTTAAGATAGGAATACAAGCCTCTTATCTATTAATATTATCCTGTAGTGTTAGCAGTTTATGACTAAATACATCTTATAATAAAATAACAGAAAAATTTGGGCTGGAAGGGACCTTTAAAGGCTAACAAGGCCAACACCCTTGCAACAAACAGGGACAGCTTCAACTAGATCAGAGCCCACCCAGCCTAACCTTGAATGTCTCCAGGGCTGGGGCATCTACCACCCCTCTGGATGACCTGTGCCAATGTCTTAACATCCTCATTGTAAAAAAACTTTATATCTAATTTAAATATTAGTGATCTGGTTCCTTTTCCCCTTATTCAGATCTCTCCAACTTGGTCTGAGAGTATGGTTTTCATCAGGTTTGGCAATGTTCATTTAATGAAACTGCAATATAAAATAGCTGCTGTTTTATCTGATGCAAGTCCTCAAGCTTTCGTTTAAGTGAAGAGGTCAGAGTAAGCCAACGTTGCTGATTAGCAGAAACACTGGTAACATATGCCAGGCTTTTGGATTAATCAGTTATAGAATATAAGTATTTTAAAACATACTTTCTTCAGACTCTGTGATTTATAGGTATTGCATGATGAAATTGAATTAATCTGAAATAAAACTTTTTTTGTCTTTTTTTTTAATTTTGTCTTTTTACTAATCTTCTTAACTTGAAGTTCTTTTCTGTCTTGCAATCATGTACTCAGCATAACAGAATATTTCCATCACCTTATAGAAAAATTTCCCAAGCACAATAAAATTATCTTTATGCTTATCTGATCTGTAAATTACAGAATCCTGTGCTTATTTGAGATACCAATTATAAGAATTTAGCTGTGCAAACATGCCTTCAATTAATGTACCTTTGATCTTTTGTAACTGTCACCAGAAAGGATTCATTTCTTAATTTCAGCACTTTCCAGTGAAAGCACTTGTACAAAGAAGGAAACTTGTTTGCAAGAAGGAAACTTGTTTGCAAGACAGGCAGCCCTGTTATGCACATGAGGCAAAGCAGTGCGGGGATGAGAAATCACAAACGTTCCTTGTCACGTAAGGAAATGGCAGCAATTCTATCACTTTAGTAGTGGGAGAAGAAATGTGTAAGACAGAAACAACACCAGTTCTAAGACTTCTTTATGACCCTAGGGACTAGAGAAGGCCAGCACACAGTTTCTTCCCACAGCAGGTTGTGTCTGAGAAGTCAGCCCTGGTGTTCCTGGCTTCTCAGTCTGTGCTGTTTTGGTTGACTAAAGCCATGATTTTATGTAGCAGTGCCTTAGGGTTTCAAGATGGGCATCTGCCACACCTCTGGCCAACCTGTCCCCGCGAGCTTCATGGCTGCTGCTCCTCTGCTAGGAGAGTGGAAATCCTGAGAGGAGCTGGGTTTCATCCTCCCTGCAGATACCCTTTCAAGGATGGTAGACTGCTACTTAAGCACCCTGTTGCTCCTCTTGCCTGGAAGAAACAAAGAAACAAAGTCCCTCAACCTCTCCTTACACCACTGAGTACCTTGCAACTAGCCACTGGACACTCTTCAGTTCCTCAACGACCCTCTTCAGCAGGGAGCCCAAATGGGATATCATTCCAACTATGGTGCTACCTACACAAGCAGAGCTTGATCTGCAAACCACTCTTCCTAATGTAGCCCATTTCCCAAATTCTGCTTGTTCCTAGTCAGAATGTGCTTTTGGCTTGTGCTTGCCTAGGCATCCCCCATATGCACAGGTCCTTTCAGCAGGTAGAATTCTGCACCTCTCCATCTCAAGCCTGCCTTATTCTTGGCAGGCTCATGGCAGTCCCCTTCCCCAGCAGACTTAGACAGCCACTATGACATTTCCCAGATACTGGAGTACAGTCCCATGGCCCATAGCCACAGCTGAAGGAGTCCCCATCAACACTACTCACTCACAAAGGATCTCTGTCTGCTCCACAGTCACACTGAGGCACAACCCAGCAGTGGGACAGGACTTCCTCTGTCCCCTGTTGTTTTCCCACAGCATTGTCAACTCCATTGCATGGAAGCAGAGAAAGGGTAATGAGCTGCTCACACTTCTGGCACTACACGTGACCGTGTTATAGCTTGGGGTGATGGGACAAGAAGTGCTGAGAAGGTCTTGTCTCACAGACTTTTACCATGAGATTGCTGCTGCTCAGCTCTGTTTCTACTTGATGCCTTCAGCATGTGTAGGTTGGAGTATAAGTAATGAGGTTGGTGGGACTACTAGGTAAGACCAGAGATTTTGCAAACAGGTGATCAACTTTCTGGCTTCATTTGTGTCAATTTAAAAAAAAAATAGATCAGATATCTCTTTCAAGTACTAAACCCTGAGGCATAGTGAAGTTCATACACATAAATTTGCTTTCCCTTGAAAACATCCAATGTGCCTGTGGGCCCTGACTCTTGCTAACCACCAAGTTCTTATTGGGGTTGCCACAGACCCCAGTTGTTTCATGGTCAATGACACCAGTTTCCCAGCACAGATAACTGTGTGTCTGTGCTAGCATCCCAGTGCAGGAGCACTGGCAAGGGCAGATGAAGTCTCTCTGCAGACTGGTTTGCCTCCTGTCCTTGGGCAGAGCTGGGCTGTGCCACAGCTGGCACTGAGATGGGACTTCCCTACCTGTCTACCTCTCTGCCTGCAGGCAGAGTGTACTGGGGAACTGTCGGGAGCAGAGGGACCCTCTGCTCTCCATGGGGTGTTTGATTGGCCCTGCACCTCACCTCTGGCTTCTGTGAGAAGAGCAAGTATGTTCTGTGCCCAGCAGCCTATGAGGAGTTTTGTCCATTGCCCCAAAGCAAGCACGTGTTACTTCAAAACACGCAGCTGATGGGGATGTACCTGGGGGATGAGGTGAGGTTTAGCTCCCAGGAGCAATCCCTACTGGGGTGTCTGTGGGTGCTGGTAGTCATAGTGGCAGCATGGGAGAATGTGTGGGTTACCAGCAAGCTGGAAGGAGAAGGGTCATAACAAGTCAGTGATCAGCCGACAGGCATTTCTCAGAGAAGGTTTTTCTCTCACTCCTGCGTGCTAAGTGGTGTTAAAGGTGAACAGTCAGGGTACATAGAAGACCACTGCAGCACTGGGAAGCAAAGTAAGTCCTTGTCAGAGATGTGCAGAAACTCTATGCCTGTGCTGGAAATTAAACCAAAGCATCCTATTCCCAGTATAGCATTTGACCATCAGATGATCTCCTCTCTAAAGAGTTAACCTGTTGTCAGGAGAGAAAATACCTGTGAAACTACAAATTAGCACTAAAGGGTATTCTTGATTCAACTCTCTAGAGTTTTTATAAAATGATTTTATTTTTATAAAATGATGGCAGTTTAAGGACAAAATTATCTTTCTTCTGTGGTGTGCACTCTCAGACACAAGTAAAACTTCAATTTTGACAACTAGCAATGAATTAAAGGGATGTAATACATGTGTTATTTTCAGCTGTTCTGAGAGCTGGGCTTGAATGAGTACCATGTGATGGGATGTAGTAGGTAAATATATAACTAACAGGCCAAAGGGCTTTCCGTTCTAGTAGCTATAGTGAGGACAGCAGGAAAATTTGTGCTTACACAATGAACCCTGACACTCATGCTAAATCTGTGGCGGTGGTATAAAGCAGAGTCCTCCCTTTAGGGACTTCTCCATTTCCAATGATTGCCTCAGGGTTATCTTTTAAAGAGGTTTTAAAGTATCCTTTAAAGAATGATGTTTGCTTTCTTACTTTTTATGGTACTTAGTCTTTCAGCCAGACTTGGCCTAAGACCTGAATTAGTTCATGTGTATGTCCAAATGCAGCATTTCACTTACTGGTTCCGACATGATGTGTTTTTATGACCCTTTGCTCAGCTGAAGCTAGAATTAATAATTGAATTTCAGTGCTTTTCTTATCCATTTGAATCCAGGTGGGGTTTTATGTGACCTTTTGTTTACCTTACCTTTAGTGGGAGTGGGGGTCAATGCCCTAACCAAATCAATCCCATGCAATCTCCGGTATTAAATCAATTGGACATTAAAGAAAAGAGATTATAGGAGACACTCAAGGATCATGGAAATGCTCCTTCCTTCATACTGATGTGTGTCTGGAAGTTTGCTGAGAATGTGCTTTTGGAGTGAAATTTATAGCCTTGCATAACTGTACTGCACAGTCCCTCCACCAGCCAGTCCACCAGGTCACGATGGCATGAGGTGATGGTGTGATGCCCAAAACCAGCAGCTGGCTACAGTCCTGGCAGGACACAGCAGCATCAGTGCAATACTGCAATCAACTGAATTTGCTGAGATTTGAAAGAGAAATATTAAGATTGACATGAGTTAATTATGGATTGAAATATTTGTGTGAAGGTTGCAGATGAAACAGTAAAACAAAGTTTATAAGGGGAGGTAAGATTAATAGCTCTGTGTGTGTGATTTCATTCAAAGGAAGAGGAGGAACAAACTGACCTTAAGATAAGGTGGCAAGAAGACGAAGAACAGGAGTGCTGCCATAAAATAAGCAGATAAATAAAGCAAGAATTATGAGGGTTCAGTTAACATACTGAGGCAAAAGATACCAAACAGCACCCACTTCTAAAGGGCACAGAGGCAAACCAGTATCAATTTCTCACTGTAGCGCTGATACATACGTCTTAGCGCAGCTGAGCATATGTGTGTGAACATGTTAATGGGTGAAAATCAGTGTGGACATATTGTAAATCAAATTGACCTTTTCCCTTCCATAAGACCCCACAGTGACTTAGTCTTAAAGTAATTTGCTACAAATTGGACTTGCTGGGATGCAGGAGGAAAAAGCGCAACAGAGCACTCAATGATTTAGCAATTCTGGTTTCAGGAGGATCTCTCTCTGGGCTTAGGTCACACATGAGCAAGTAGCAAGTTGGCAAGTGTAACCTCAAGGGTCTGGACATAATATCCCATGGAGTTTGGTACCTGTAATCTGAAATATTTTAAATAAAGTGTAAAGGACTTTTGGACAATATCTGAAATTTGTGCTGGCTCACTGAACACTAAAGGTAATGAAAGTATAACTACTGTCAAAACAGGAACAGATGCACCATACCCAATCTTACACAAAATAGGATCAAAACCATTTTAGACTACAGAAATAACAAAGACATATTGTCATCAGCCTTTCCAGTAACCTGCAACTGTTCTGTGTCAAATTTAATTCAATAATAGAGCCAAACTTTTATTTTGGCTACATATGTTCTAATTTTGCTGAAACCTGGAACAGTTTTGGTCCCATAGCTCCAAATTTTAGTCCTCTCTTATTTTATAATCAAACTGGAAATATTAGCAAGCAGTCTTTTAAACTACATCAAATGTAGAATTAAAGTTACCAAAAAAGGAAGAATCTAGGGACAAGGAAGAGATGGGGCAGGAAGATTTTTGGCCATATGACTGACCAATAAATCCCTACAAGGGAAGCAGGCTCAGAGGAGGTGGTCAAGGGTGACGTAATCATGTAGCTCAGGGAATCATGTAAGATGTGACTGATCACAGCTGTTGCTGTGTCAACTTCTTTGCAACAGGACTCCTTTGCAAAGGAAGAGTGACCTTTGTTTTATATAAGCAGCTATGAACAGTGGAGTGCCTCATCTGCTAGTGTAAATGTTTCTCTCCAAGTTCATTAAAAGAGTGTAAATGTCTCCCTGAGCTAGCCAGATCAGCGTGGGGGAGTGAATATGTGGCTTAGCCTGACACGGTGCAAAACTAGCAAAAGTATTTTGAAGGGGACAGGCTTGAGTTAGCTCCAACCGACGTGTTCCTTCCTGGCAGCTGGGAATTCTCTGTGTCATGACAGTGAGTATATTATCGATATGGATAATGGGAATCATACAAATAAATTATTTATTGCAATTCCTATATATATATTTTGGTAAGTCTAACTTACAGTGGTGTTGTGATTTCAATATATTATGCATTACTCTGCTAAATCAGAAATCCCATGTAACACTGACTATGTTTAAATAAGTACATTTGACCATAAACATTTCACCTTTCATATGTGGAATATCTAAAAGAATTCTGTCAGGGAGTTTTGGACTCTGGCAGGCTATTCCCGTCTTCTTTTAGTACTGGATTACCCTGAGAATGCTGTTGATCTCTGAGAAAGTAAGAGAAACAGTGTTAGCTTCCCAAAGCTGCAATAACTTCACTGTGAATTCAGTCCTGCACTCTTGTTTTTATCAATAACTCCTGTGTATGGACCAAGTTTAACAATCATCATGTGCTTGCTAATGCATATGACATGACTTTAGAAGGGCTTTTTTTGTCATTGTAATACTTCTTTGCAACATAACAATAATAACCACAATAATAATAGAAAATATTTAGAGCTTTTTTCAAATTGATGACATATAATGTTTGGGCCTTTGGGAAAACCTGTCAATGTGCATTTGAGGATGCCTAATTCCTGAATTTTCTTGGTTGCTTTGAAAATTCCCTCTCATGAGTATACTAAAGGCAATTCTTCTATTAAAAGTCTGCTGGATTACAGTCAGACCCTTACTCCCAGGTATTTCTTTTAAATTGAGAGCAGAGGTGGAGTGTTGCATAACTTTGATAGTAGCATTACCACAGCTCATTGCATGCAGTTCACTGCAGTACTCCTTCGGTGAAGAGGTGAAACTCTGCAAGTTCTGATCCTGCACAGTTCAAAAGGAGAGAGATTCAGTTCATAGAAAAGACCTGTATATCTTTCAGACTATGTAGTATGTAATTTTTTATTTTTAGCAAAAACTGCAATACACATCATGCCCTGTGATGTGGAGTGAGACTCCCCTAACCTCATGGAGTTAGGATATGCCAGTGGCAGGCATAGGGGCTTTTTCCCTCTGGACATGGCTCCTTTGTAACCAACTCCCTTTTCAGTGGGGATAAATTAGAGATAAAAGACTGTTTTGAATATTGTTTTCAAAAAAAACACTCAGTTCTCCTACCTTTAGGCCAAATTAAGACTCCCAGTTATACCATATTTCTGCAATATTGCTAAAGGTATCTTCCTCTTCGTTTTTCTCTCTACTTTATAGTGTAAAAATGGAGGTAGAAATTGCTGGATTTATTCAGGTTTTTGTATGCATAAATCTAAGCGTGGATTTTTTTGCATTACATTTTTTAAAAATGACTTT
The DNA here is from genome assembly GCA_013399695.1 of Formicarius rufipectus. Classification (NCBI taxonomy): domain Eukaryota; kingdom Metazoa; phylum Chordata; class Aves; order Passeriformes; family Formicariidae; genus Formicarius; species Formicarius rufipectus. The sequence continues at coordinate 332,840 of VXAU01000867.1, read as the reverse complement.
CCTTGAGAAATAGCAATCCAGTAGTCCCAGTTGAACCAGCACTTTGACAAATTACAAATGCCCTGAAAGCAAGTCATAATCCACTACTGAACTCCCCTCTACTCCCTGCTGTAAAAATATTTATAGCTAGAAATAAAACATGCATACACAAAAAGAAGATATAAATGGCAAATAATAAACAAGTGCTCAAGAGTTGAAAGTCAGTAGAAATTTTTAGATGACCCCAAATGATTTCCCATTTTTTAAAAGAACACTCTGTCCACTTTGTGGCTTGACCAAGGTAAGACAAAATAAAGAATGAGGCAAGTGTTTTTATGGCATGTGTCAAAAACTGGAAAAGGAATGTGTGTGAACTTTTAGGGAGTTTTTCTATTAAGAATTAATATCTCTTAGTTAAAATACGTCAGTCACAGGGGGCAGTCGAAATTTATGGCCTATAGATATTTGGCTGGGAGGGATGCAAGTGGGAAATGATCTGCAAGTCACTTTACTGCTGGTAGAGAAAACACTGTGAAACATTGAATTTAGTGACATCTATGCTCTCACGCTTCTTTTGTTAACAAAGATAGATATTTCCTGTGTTGTTTTCAGTGTCTAGTAGCAATACAAACCAGGGACCCATCTGTCTTGCAACATCCGGTAAGTTTTAGACATTCTGAGAAGACTCAGAGGTAGACATTTGTGTTTGTGGAAAAACTGCAATACTGAGTGTAAAACCTCTAGATTTACAACACGGGCTACAGCCTGCTACCAGGACTGGAGTGGGTAGGGACTGACCTGCTGCTTCTGGAGGATCTCAGGGTCTGGGAGGCACCTGACAGCCCTAGTCCTAGTATGACACAATTTCTCCACTAGCTTCTGCCTTCTGCTGCCTCCTGAGATGCTGGATCCTGCTTCAGCACCAAAATATTTGAGACAGGGACCAGTGGGAGCAAGATGGTTATGTCCTCTTTGGGTTTTTCTCAGTAGAACTGGGTCTTCTCTGCAAGATGCAGATCTCACTCACCAGCAAATGACTCAGGATACAGGTATCATGGAGAAAGTCACTGGGAAACAGTGAAGATCTGAGAATTACCTGCTCTGTTCACTATTGGCAGACCAACTGTGAGGGAATCAAATGGTTAAGGGCTGGAGATATGCACAGGTGTGAAAGAGGGGGGGAAAATCCACCATGTCAGTGGGATTGCAAGAGCAGGTTATGTGGGTGGTGGCTCACTGCAGAAGCAAGTAAAGCTTACATCATCCCTGATTAACAGAAGCAGTCTTTGGGCTATGAAATAATATTCTTTTCAGAGTCCTTACCTGAGTGAAGAGACTTGAGGGAATCCATTCAAATCAGTGTGAGACTTCAAGAAGAATTAATCTATTTTTGAAGCTGAAGATCTAAGCAAACCTAAAAACCCTGCTCTTTTTAGCTCACTGTTGTGTTTATTGATTTTTATTGGGGTTTTTTTAGCTGAGTTTGTCTTTTGTGATAAATATTAAATTAATTGACTTTCCCTAACTTCTTGGGTCATGACTGGTAATAGGAAGAGGATTACAGCGCAAATATGAACTTTGCAAACTCTTACCATGAGCTCTCCCTCTGCTCTTCACCCTAGGGACAACTCATCTCTGACCTATGAGTACAGTTCTCATCAGACAGCTAATCTGTTCTACAAACAAACTGATTTTGATTCCCTTGGAAAAAAACCCCAACAAATAAATGAACAATCTATGAAATCAATGTTCCAATCTCAAGCAGAAGCAAACAGACCATATTCAGCTTCTGGATTGGTTTTCTTTCATGCTGCCTTGATGACACCTCTGCAAATTATCAACTATTTCAAGGAAAGGCCATGGACTTTTTTCTTTTCTTTTCTTTTCTTTTCTTTTCTTTTCTTTTCTTTTCTTTTCTTTTCTTTTCTTTTCTTTTCTTTTCTTTTCTTTTCTTTTCTTTTCTTTTCTTTTCTTTTCTTTTCTTTTTTCTTTTCTTTTCCTTTTTTTTTTTTTTTATGAAGGAGAGTGAAGCAGTTGAATTTGCTGTTCGAAATTCATGAGAATTAGAGCTTAGAACTGAATTTATATCTGTTCTAGTCAGTGGAAATGTTAGAAAGGAGCAAGAAAAAGTGCATGACTGGTACTTTTCACATAATCAAAAGCCCTGATTTAGTTCCACTCTATGACTGACAGTAGAATAATTATTTTATCATTAACTGCAGCAACCAAAGTCTCTTGCACTGAAGTTATCTCTAACCACAAAGACTGATAAATCCTTTTTGATCTGAGATCTGGAATTTCTCCACACACTCTGCCACCTGCCCAAGTACTACAAGCTGTGCTTTGGTGTAGCTCTCTGTAGGTGAGGTATGTCTGATAATCCCCATTCTTGACACTCCACCAGCCATTTGGCTATAAAGGCCATAGGCACCCCACAGTTTCTAGGAAGGTTTAGAGGTGCTGGATGCAAGGTGCACAGTCAGTACTATTTCCATCCCCCTCACTAACTACAGTGATTTTCATGACCATATGTATTTCCCTGAACAGTACTGAAAATCCCTCAGTCTGGTATAATATAATCACATTGTTGTAATATTGATGTAATATTTGATGTAAGATAGGGTCTGCTGAACTAGAGGAGCTGATTTTCTCATACAGGGTACTTTTTTGATGCTTTAGGCTCACATGGACACTGTGTTATTGACAGAGAAGCATAATCCTAATTAAGTTTTTGTTCAATTCACAGAAAAGGCTATGGAAAATGATTTTGTGATATTTTTCTAATTCTGTTTTTGCAAATATTATCTAAATGTAGGAAAAATACTCCATGGAAGACTGTGAATCTCCACACACTCATTGTTATTGGTAGTGTAACCTCAGAGGTTTAACTCAATACCTTCAAGGCTGTAGACTACTGCTCGCCCAGCACTGTGTTTCCCACCCCTGAGGGGTGCTAGAACTTGCCTTGGAGCACAGATCTGGACTCCCAGCACAGGGGAATGGTTCCAGAACTCTAGGTCTTTCCTAGAAGTGATGGGGTGAGACATTTAATTTGATTGTGAACAGAATTTGCTCAGAAAATATCTTAATGATTGCTCAGGTTTCAGCACTACTCCAGAAAGTACCAAGTTCATGTTGCACATTTCTGAGAAATATGTAACATGAAGAGGGGGGAACAGGTTTCTGCACTACCCTGCCAAAATCCTGGGTGTTTGGTTCACTTTCTAGGATAACTTGCAAGCAAAAATGCTCCTCAGAGACGTGTTGTGGAACACAGATTTTGCCCAGCCTCTGTTCGGAAACGTTAGAAGTAAATCCATAGGTATGGGCCAGTCTGCAGATTCAGATGCTCAGTTTACAGAGATGGGTCTGATCACCAAGACAAATCACATTAGATGAGGTGATTATGAGCATCTGGAGACATGCTGCAGATTTTGAGCTACAAGCTATGAGCTGTACAGTCAGATGCAGATAAAATATCCCTTGCATGGAGAAAACTTTTGGTCCTTAGTACAGAACGTGCATGGATAGGAGCTAGTGACAGACCAGATAAATCCAAACTTATACCAGTGTCCCTGAAGCTGTAGACTTTGTCGTTTTCTGAACCCAAATGCTCATTTAACTCTAATGGCTGGTAGGAGGTGTGGCAGAGGTCGCCAGCACCATGGGTGACCCAGATTAGAAATGTGTGAAAGAAGAAATGTGGGTGCAGGGCCATGCACACATTGGCATGTCTTTTCCAGTCCCAGAGTTCCTGAAGCCATTGGCTTTGTGGTTATCTGAACCCTAACCCTAGCCCCAACAGCAGCTTGGAGCTAAGAATTAGGTCCCCAGTATCATGAACCGCCCAGGTTTAAAAAGTGTGGAAGGAGCAATGTTGGTGTGCTGCTGTGCTTTCTTTGGCATGTACTTTCCAGCCCCCATGACCCTGGAACAGTTGGCTTTGTGGTCTTTTGAACCCTAACCCTAGTTCTAACACTAATTTCAGTTTGGGGTCTTCAAGTAAGGGCCCGAGCACCATGGGTGGCCCAGATTAGAAAGGTGTGAAAGGAGCAATGTCAGTGCAGTGTCATGCTTCCCAGCCCTACAGCCCTTGGAAATTGAGTCATGAAAGAGTTCCTCTATGTTCCTCTCAATTCTCATTTTAATTAGACTTGTACTTTGTTCTAATTTACCTCACAAAGAATTTGAAAATATCTTTGCAGTTCAATACTTTGTCCTTTTACCCAGCTCTCACTGCCATGGGAATGCACTTTCTTCCTGGCAGAAGGTCCTACATTTTCCTTTTTCTTTGAGAAACATATATCTTCAAGTTGCGTGCATCTGGTTGAGACATTCAATCTTGTTCTCTAAAAAGTGCATTTTTGTATTTTCCCTTAAAAATGCCATTGGTTGTAGATTTTAAACAATCTACAACCATAAACTGTGCTAATCGAGACTCCTAGACTGTTTCTCTGTGCTTGTACAGTTACATGTCTCCTTCTGTCTTGTTTTCCCACCCTGTAGTGAAGTGGGAAAATAGGTTTCCATTCAAAATGTCAATTACATGAAAAAAAAAAGAGGTCCATCAGAAGCATATTTTTGCTCAGAGAGTCCCAAAATTAGCAGGGAGGGATGCAAATTTCTATATCCAATATTGTATTTCTTGGATTTCTGCTTCAACATATATGGTTGTGTAAAATCACAAAAACATGTTTCTTCACCAGGTTTAAGTTTTTAATAAAAGGCAGATGATACTTTTCAAAGAAGCACTGCAAAGATTAAAAAAAAAAAATCATCACTCATGTTTTTTATCTTCTTGACAAATATTGAATTCTTCTTTTTCCATTAAGAAGCAACCAATTCAAAACAGCCAATAGTATCTAAAATTGTGCACTATGAAAATTGTACTCCATAACTCTGTTCCCATATGTCTTAACAAAACTGAGCAGATACTCTTTACCATGAAATTCCCAATATTTTTTTCTACTTATTTTGTTGTGGTTTAGCCTTGTAGCAAAATAAATAAATAAGATGGTCATGTGTTCTTTTTTCACTTTATGTAACAGCAAATATTGTGTTTCAGTGCTTTAGGATCTTTAATTTGGAATATCACCATGCAAGGGTTTTTTTAACTGAAGTTCAGCCTATTCATCAGTTGCCTGAGATGCGCTTACATACCTGTAAATCAACAATGCAGTTCTATGAGTAGGACATTCCTGCAGCAGTTCAAGCCAGTCCATCTGGCACTCAAACAGGAACAGGACTTGAATTTGTAAACAGATTCCACTCTATCATGTCTGGATAAATTCAAACCTCTCTCTCCAAGCAACATTTTGTGATACAGAACTCCATAACACTGTTCGCTGTGTAGAGAATCAAAAATATTTGGGATTCATGAAGATTATGCATTCAGATCTACCTGAGCATTAACCTGTAAACAATGGTACAACAAATGAACAGTATCTTCTTTAGGTCACAGAATATTCTGAGTTGAAAGGGACCCTGAAGAATTAGTAAATCCAACTCTTAAGCAAATGGCCCATACTGGGGCTGAACCTTCAACCTTGGCATTATTAGCACCATGTTCTAATCAACTGAACTAATCTCAGGCTCTGATCGTGCCAATTTCTTATGCAACCAGATTTTCTTCTTCATCAGATTCTAAAAGAAATGTTGAGGGCATGAGAAAGGGTGACACTCATTTCCATTAGGAACCATCAGGACACAGCCAGGTTGAATACCCAGACCTGGGAGCTGGGTGACATTCAAACATCACACAGTGTAATCATTGCCACCAGTAGCCAACTCTATACGTTTGTCTTTTTAATATACAAATAATTTGGTTTCCAAGATTCTCAGTCAACAGGTTTTACTGGAGTTTTCAGAAAGTAATTTCCTTGGCAAAAGCTGCCCTCTCTCAAACCTTGAATTGTTTGCACATCCCACCTATCAGTTAAGCAAGTCTACCCCAGATTATTTTCCCTGCCTGAGAAGAAAAACATTTTCCATTTCTATGTACATTTCTTATGGTGAGTGTAAAAAAGAAATTGCAGAGCCCAGACATGCTGACACATTTAGGACAGCATTTGGCAACTCTGAATTACAGTGTTTAGACATGGTTTAGCTAGACATCTCTGCACCTTCTAGCATGCAGCACATAGCATCCATTCCTACAGTTTATGAGTTATCATGGCTCTGAATTATTCATGCCCTCTGAAATCAAACTGTGGATGCTCTCATGGCTAACTGCTGTCTTCCTAATCCTCTTGTCTATTGGTGTGACTGTGGACTGGAGATTTAGCAGTCCATTCTCTGATATGTTCCTGGACACGTGTGTGTGCTGTGTGACTGTAGGATGTAGGTGTGCATACATATGAAGCATATGAATACAGTAAAGCTCAACGGACTCCAGTGTTGCCAGAACTGCAGTGATTATCTTACTATGTGTAAGTATCTTTCAAGCAACAAAAGATATCAAACAGAATATTATAAAATTTCCAGCTGGAAATAAAACCTTCACAACTCCTCACATTATTCATCGCTCAGTCTTCACAAAAATGGAATTGTAAAACATTTGAATGAAATATCCCATCAATTAAATAGATTAAATGTCAGCCACACCAGCCTAATTTACTGTGTTTTTTCAAGCAGCATCAAAATGCTTGACAGTTTGAAAACATAATGCAAAGTGGAGTTTCCTGTGAAGTCTGTAATGGGGAAATCTATCTGTCCTGCACAATTTTACAAAGGATCACTGGCTTTTGCCATTTGAAAATGAGCCTCACATTTTATTCAGCTCTGGTGAGATAGGATTGTAACAGATTGAATCTTTATTTAAGAAACGAAAATTGAGGTCCTTGAAGTCACAGATGCCCCAAACATCTGGCAAAGAAAATCAGCCTTGATGTCAACAACACAATCCATGTTAGAAAGGTAGTGGTAAAGTGGTGCAGCTGCCCACTACTGCAGCTGTTCCCTAAACAATCCTGCTAGTTACCTAGGGGGATTACTTTATCCTCAGGGACCATACTACAATGCTCACATGAACATCCTAATATGCCACACAGTGGCTGTGAGAACTGGCTTTACATTTCCAGCCAGCAGAAGACACACTAAAAAAGATCTCTGCTTGGTTTCCTTAACAAATGCAAGACATTTTCCCACCAGCCCTGAAAGAGGATACAAAGAATTGTTAGATGAAAAAACAAGGACAGTTTAGGTTAGTGAGTGATGACATCTCTTTAAATTACCACAAGTGTTGAGTCCCCTGTGTCTCATATGCTCACAGCTTTCAGCTTTTTATTTCCATATGCCAAACTTTAATTTCTATCAGAGTTCTCCTACTAAGATCTCAGTTCTTACTTCTGAAAAACCCTTTCTGAACTGAAATTCCTTTGTTATGTGCACCACTTTATTGTCAAATTACTCCTTTCCACCTTCTCCAGTCGTCAATATCCATCCACACTTTTTATTAAAGCTGCATGCACATTTTGGTGTTCGCTGCATGTGCCTTAAGAACTTGCACAATGTTGCAATATTCTTCAAGTATTTGATGCCTAAATTCCTGAAAAAAACTCTTAAAACATTATTAGTGGAGATAAATAGATAGATAAAATAACCCTTTATTGGAAGCTTCCAAGGTGCACACCAAAAGTATGCACGTGCACAAAAGACAGATGTTACAACTTTTATAATTTTCTGTAATTAATATATGTGATATCTATAACCAACCTGTGTTACCCATTTCCCTGGTTCCCACTCTCAGAAACACCTCAGATCTTCCCTTTGGAGTTTCTCCAAGGGCTCTGAGCTTTCTGTTCTGTTTTGTCTTCAAGCTGACTTATAATTCTTGCAGGTGCTTCTTCAAAACTGTGTAGGCTTAGCAAAGTGTGAGAAAACATGTAGCGATTCTAAACACCACCTAATATGTGAGCAACCCAGGAAAATCCATTCAAGCCACATAATTCTAAAAATCCACAAAATACACACTATAATCCTTAGGCATCAGTTTCCCCCATTTAGAGACCTTGACAAAATGTATCTCTTGCCCGGTCTCTACCACTTACCTAACTCTACACCAAGGAGGTGCATAACAATGACAGCACTGATTTGTGCAGTGAGGAATTATACCAACACTAATCAGGAACAGAAACAGCATGAACAGCCATTTTAACCAGGTCCAGTTTGGTAACCATGAAGTCAGTTAATGGAAGATGTATTTAAAGCTCAATGAGACATCTTTGAGAGTTACCTGTTGTAGAATTTGAGTTTGTTTCCAAATTTCACCCAAATTCATAATACAAATCCAACAATAATTTTAATGACTTTTTGGACTAGAGCCACATGCAAATTCTGGTTCCAAACCTGGATCCTGGTTACCAGCTGTGTAGGTAATAAGCACAGAAAGAACAGTTTAACCCACATTTTCATCTGTATCCATTTCTGTTTTATTGGTCATTTCAGGAGGAAGGGCTCTCTTGACTCTGGAGTAGTGGATCCAAGGTTCTTTGTCAGCAATTTTGACTGCAGTGAGGGTGATCAGCAGGACTTGGAATGGTCCTCTCCACTTAGCTTGCAGGGATATAAACCGTTGAATATAAACCCAGTCTTCAGGCTGGAACAGATGCACAGGAGTATTCAATCCTAGGGGTCTGGATGACACGATGAATCTCTGGGGTCTCTGCAAAGTAGAGAATACTTAGAGAATACTCTCCTGGAATATGTGGAGCTTGATATAGCCTGCCATATAATATTTCACAGGGACTTACATTGTCCCTCTGCCTAGGTTGTATGTGCATCCTTAGTAAGACTATAGGCCTGAACCCATGTCATAAATGTTTCTTGGCAAATTTTATTTACTTTGGTGTTAAGAGCACAATTCATACATACAACTTTGCCACTTGCCTGAGGTCTGTATGCAGTATGCAAATCCCACTTAATCCCCAGAGTTCAGCTAACCTCCCCCACCACTGCTGCAACAAAATGTTGTCCTCTATCTGAAGGCATTCTCAAAGGCACCTCAAAGCTTGGAATTATATGATTGAGCAAAACATTCAGCACTTCTTTTGCTGTGTTAGTGTGACTGGAGTAAGCTTGAGGCCATCCACTGAAAGTATAAACCAATATATATTGGTACCCTTCTTTATGTGGTAACTCAGCAAAATCTACTTGTCAACAATCTCCAGGAAGGTCCCCAGTCAATTCATCATATTTAAGGGCTTTGATATAAAATATATTATCAGAGCTGAATTGTGAATGATATAGACTCATTTCTGTCAGACTCAAATGCTCGTTTATTTTACCAACAGAAAACATTCACGCAACTGCCCCAGTAGCAAAAGTACAAATAGCCATACAGTAGATGTTTTCAAGTGGTGATTATGTTACTGTGGACATTTTTTATTATGTAATGGCGTGCATGGGCTCCTCATTACTTCCAATTTTTATTTTTATAAGCAACTCTTTGATTTAGAAATGTGCCTTGATCTATGTCACAAAGTGTTTATTCTTCACGCTGTAGTGAGGGGTTGTCAGTCTTCTGGGTTACATACATTAACAATCATGAGAATTTTATAGACTCTTACATTACAATTAATAGAGAAATGCCATGCACGAGACATTTTGGGGGGCATGCAGACAGATTGTTGTATAACTGACATCTGCAGTAATAACAAATTAACTTTTCAAATACACATTCATGTGTGAGGGGGGGACCATTATGGTTCATACTAGTAGTGACCCCAAAGTTATGTAACCCTTGGGTAGGGACACCCCAACTGCAATTGTCTCAGTCGTTCTTACAGGCAGTGGTTAACAACATAAAATGAAGGTCTAGGAGATAGAAGTGTAAGTCAGCATCCGGCTGAACAGGAAATAAGCTTTTAAAGATAAATAGCATTCATTAAGATACTGTCTATAGAGCATAGATTAGCTCAGGAAAAAGGTAACCCTCTTTATGTCTATTAAACTAACTGTCAAGGGCTTCACTTACTTTGTCTGTTTAACTCACTGTCAAGGAGCCTCCAGAAGCAATCTTTCAGATTAGAAGAAATCTTGAATGAGAAATGCCGGTAATTAATTTATTTGTAGTTTGTTCTAGACCTTGACTTGGCTGCCTGTTTCTTGCAGGATACTTTAGCTGTTTGTGTCACTCCATCCAGACTCCATTGTCATGATTATGTCTCTGCAGTGAGTTTTCTGTAGCATTAAGGAAAATTTTACTTTAGCAAAAAATGAAGAGGATTTATATATATATATATATATAAAAATTAAAATTCGGGGGCTCCCAGACACCTCTGCACCTGCTTTCCCCTTCAGACTTGAGGCCGAAGCATCCTTAGATAACAGACCCAACACTGGTAGGATGTTTCCTCAGACATGAGTTTTGGAAATGAGCTGAGTTTTAGCTGAGTTTAGATAATCTACCTGAACATCTCATCGGGTCCATATAAATGAAAACAAATAGACTTTGTTTTCAGAAAAAATTGTGGTTTTTTAATCCACAGAAAGATGAATCTTATGGTGAAGGTGTTTAGAAACCGAATTTGCCACCAGGAGGAACCTGCACACTCACACCCCGCTCTGCTCGGGTTCTCCCGCAGTCGCTGGTGGGAGTGGGAGCCCTGAGGGTGGTGATGGTGCTGCGGGGCCCGTCTGTCCCTCGTCATGGGCATCTCTTGGGCGCAGTCTGATGCTAACCCTGCTGAAGGGCCGCCACCCAGCTGAGGTGGGTGATCCGTGCTGGTTTGGGGCTAAGTAAGGCTGGAAGAGCAGGGAGAAGCGGGGCTGAAAGAGCAACCTCTTGAGCTGTGTGAATATTTGGATATTCTGAGGGGTAAGACTGTCTCTGTCTCAGTGTTTAAAAGAAAAAAGAAAAACAAACAAACAAAACAAACAAACAAACAAAAAAAAAACACCCCACACACAACCCCC
>VXAU01000867.1:258739-317571 GCA_013399695.1 Formicarius rufipectus | reverse complement strand
TTTTTTTTTTAACTGATGTAGTGAGTGTACTGTTTGACTTTAAACAGTATCACTTCAGGTACATATCTTCTTGAAAGCAAATACTCCACTGAAACACAGGGTGAATTCTTTAGACTCTGCTTCTAATTCTACTAATTGAGGAGTTTGCAACAGGTAGGCTCCAATATGCAGAGGCTTAGTGTTACAGGTAACCAGAGCTGGCCATTGTTTAGAAGTGTTAAAACTGTACAAAGAGCTGTAGAAAAACATTTTTTCTGTACTATGGTACTGGTGTTGTTCTTCAGGTACTGATCTTGTTTTGCTTTTCTTCGTGAAGACGACTGGAACCAAACTGAGAATAAAAGAGCAGAGTAAGAAAATGCAGTGGAGTTTGCTGTGCTTGAAAAGTCAAGCTGCTGAACATTTTATGACCACTATATCATTTTGCTTCATCCAGGTCTGCATTCCCAGAACTAAAAATAGGTAACTAAAAAAAGAGAGAAACACAGCATCGATGGCAGCTGATGGCCCCATAACCTTTACTCCCTTAGCTGTGGTCATATCCCATTGACAATACCATACAGAGGAAATTTGTGATACTGAAAACATGAAGCCCTGAAATTGGCAACCCCAGGAGAAGCTGTTTCTGGTCAGCAATTTGAAGAGCACTTTTGAAAATCACAGACGGACTTCCACCCTGCTGATGGCAAGTAAGAAAAGTCAGGAAAATCAGCTATATTGTCTTGCCAGAAAAGCAGACGTCTCTCCCCTTGCTCTTCAGAGACGTTGACTGTTGGCAGAACCAATGTCATTCCTTGTGGTAGCATGGTTTGGCACCAGGGGAGGCGTTGCTCTAGCACAATTTAAAAATGCAGTGACCCATGTGGATCTTGAGAATCCATTGCAAATATTGTTGCGGTTTAACTCCATCTTACAACTAAGTACCAACAGCTGTTCACTCACTACCACCCACCACTCCCCCCATTAGGATGGGGGAGAGAATCAGAAGAGCCCTATTCTAGCTACTGTGAATAAAGTTAACTCTACCCTAACTAAAACCAGCACAAACATCAAAATTACATTCAATTTTTCCCCACATGGCATGAGGACATGGAGGCAGCTGCTCCATTGCTGCCAATATCACACACCAATGCACCCTCTCCAAATGCTGGAGACTAAAGGTAGGCATTTACAGAACTGCACTCCTCAGAGGAGGAGTTTATGTAAACTGTGCATCCTAAATTAGATGTCTCAAGTGAGAAACCCACACCTAAAAACAACTTCTGTTGACCACAGAAAAATTCTAAGGAAAAATTCTTAGTTACAGGAGTAACTAAGTTCCTGTGCTGTCGATTTCTACAACTTTGGTAAGACCATCACTTTATGTCCACAAGGAAATTACAGTTCGAATGAATGGTCTTGAGAGCCCTTGCTAATGAACAGATATTAGCTTACCTGTGGCATCTGATGTGGGTAAGCAGAGCTGTATGAAATCATTCTTCTGTGAAAATCTGATGCTCAGATATGGGCAAAATTAAAAACGTGTGATGTTTCACTCCCCATCTTTCCATGAGGTTGACACAGCATCTCCTGAAGTACAAGGTTACCAGCATGTTTCTGGTTCTAAAGAGCAGTCATAAATAAAATAACTTACACCTTGGAAGTATGATAAATGATAGCTTGATAAAAGCAGGGATTTTAATCCCTATGCTAAACTACTTTATCACATGATCACAGTTTTTGCCACTCTATCTCATTAACCCACTTTGCCAAAGAGAAGTCTTAGGGTGCACAAGGAGTTGGGAATGAACACTGAGCAAAGGGATATTCCATACCATAGGGAATTATATTCAGTATATAACATAGAATGGGTGTACCCATATATTACACAGAAAATGTGTGAAATAAAAATGTTGTTAATGCTTTGAAGGGGTTTGTCATAGAAACATATCAATAGTTGAGGATAATCTAGAATTGATTGGCTCATTCTGACTATGCAGTTAAACCTTCAAGAAGAAACACAATGCTTTCCTTGAAAAATGATGGTGGGCATCAGACAATATCCAGCTACAGTGCATAGTTTGCTATCCCATATTCAATAACATTTGTCCATCTATTTCATAATCTTTTCTGCATGTTTCCTTGGCAATTGGATAATACCTTATGAGCCATAATCATAAACAGAAACTATAACTTCAAATTCTTTGGGCTAAGGGGTATTAAATGGCAGATGAATGGTAGCCCCATTGGGCTGTTAACAGAGCATGGAAGCAGTAGACAAGGGCTGAATTGTCTTTTGACTGCCCTTGATGTAGAAAATGCAGCTTGCACTTAAGATACTCACAGCTAGCCAGATTCTATAAAGATATCAAGCCTTATTTTTAATCTGTTTTAAACCAAGATGGTTAAAATGCCTCCAGTCTCTCACTAGCCTCCTTCTTTGCCTGCAGTCAGGGGTCTGTAGGATGTAGGGGCTAACACCCACAGCACTGATATCCCTAGGGTTTAGTTTTGCATCTTTGGTCACCAGAGGTCAGAATAAGCCAGAGTTTTCATAAACCCTACCCATGATACAATACTCACATCTTCCAGTCCTGATTTTCCATATCTTTTCAGGATTTTTTTAAAATGGTCCAGGTAATGTGCTTCTACAGTAAACCTAATTTGTGCATAGGTAAAGAGTTTAAAATTGCTGAGGGAACTGCTTCCTTTGCATTAGCAGAGCATGCAGAACTGTTTAAAGAGCACTAAGCCAAGCTCCACAGTTTCTTGTGTTCCCCTTATAATTCTAATTACAAGGAATGGGTAAGTGATTGCTAATCTACTCACATAATCAAAAAATTACTACTTGTCCCATGTAAAATAATAAATTATTGTCTACCACCAAGAGGAGGAGAAATGTTTTTGAAGATGGAGTGTCTTGGCTCAAAAAAGCCGCAGATCCTGAATGCATTGTTTTTCATTCTAGTGTTACATTTAAACAAAGGTGGAAGATCTTAATTTTGCCATTAGAGGTCAGTAAATCACAGGTTATTGATTGGATTTTTGAACTCAATTTTTGGAAAAAAAAATTAGAAATGAGGTACACATAGTTGCAGCATTTCTGAACAGCTAGGGTGAAATGTTGGTGGAAAGAAAGCCTTGGAATAGAAATTATAAAAGTAAAATCATAGTTTTCATCTGAATATGAGCACAGATTAAAAAACAGTCCCCATCCTTCAAAATTTGTTGGTGTTCTCTTTGTAAGCCTTATTTCAATAACTTAAACAAAGATTTAAACAAATGACTGTCCAGTACAAGATGTAGAATCAATTTAGGGAGCAGAGGGCTGGAACTAGAGAACACTCTTCTCATAAATGGACGTGTAATCCCTACTCTATGCTGCAGTTACATTCTTGTATGCTGCTGCCCTCTCAGCCCAGGGATTTGTCCTTCCTGCTGTGCAGTAGGCCAGCTGCAGGGAGAAAGGTGCAAGGAAATAATGACTTCCACACACATACTGAGGGACAGGAAAGTTATGCTATTCTTCTGCCACTAACAGGAAATTGTCTTAATCTAAATAAGGTAACAGCACATGATTCAATAATCCTAATTGATGTAACTTAATGTATCTTTTGACCAGCTGAAATTAAGTTAGTTTTCTGATCCCCCATCAAAGGAAAACTTGGTTTAATTTCTCTTCTGAACCTGCTCTCTCCAATGTATTTTTGCTATCTAACTTATCATCAGCCTATCTGAACCTAACTTGGTGTATGCTACCTTCCTCAAATTTGCTAATCAGCTCTTCATATTTTAAAGATCTTGGGTGCCCAGGTGCTAACCTGCAGTTGGGAGGCCCCCCATGCAAGGACATGCCTCTGGAGCATCCATCGTGCTGTGACAATGTTACCTTGATGCCTAACTCCCCAAATATTTGAAATACTGGGAATGAGAGGACCAATATGATGTGTGGATTCACTCTTGTTATAGGCACATGCCAGTACAGAAGAAAAACACAGTCTTTTAATCAGTTACAGGAAGACTATTAGGCTACCAATGTGACATCCCTGTCAAAAAGACAAAAGCCAACCAGAATGGCATATTCTTGGTGAAAAAGTGTATGTAGCATGGTATAAGGCCAATGCAAAACTTCCTCCAGAGTTGCCAGCAGTCCTTCGTCAAACAGCCAGATGTCCAGGTGAGATAGACCACTGAAACAATGAATAGAAACAGACAGAGTGATAGTGATGATTGAAAGAAAAACAAATAAGTGAAAACAGCAGTTTGTCTAGCCTGGAAAAATAAAGGCTGGGGGTATTTGTGAGAGTTGACTATAAATGCATTGAGGAGTGAATGCTGAGGAGGGAGAC
Source organism: Formicarius rufipectus (assembly GCA_013399695.1). Taxonomy (NCBI): domain Eukaryota; kingdom Metazoa; phylum Chordata; class Aves; order Passeriformes; family Formicariidae; genus Formicarius; species Formicarius rufipectus. The sequence continues at coordinate 313,243 of VXAU01000867.1, read as the reverse complement.
AAGCTATTCAAGATCAAGAATACACTTGACACAGAAACAGATGGGTATAAGTTGCCTGTAAATAAAATTTAGACCAGAATCTGGGAAAAGGTTTCCAGATCTCTCAAATGTCTCTATTTCTCTTGAGCAACAAATGACTAATATAAATTTACATCTTTGATATTAAAAAAATGACAAGACACAATTGTCCATGACAGAAAGGGACTGGAACTGTTGATCCAGCAGGCCTGTAGGTTACTTTGTTAGCCAAACCCTTTAGAAGTGCTGTATAAATAGGTCTTCAAATAACAGCTCCACTGAGTCCAATTTTGCTATGGGAATCCCTCATGGTGATGAAATTGAAGCTTCTGCCTACAGACTGGCAAGTGACTGCTAAGGCCTGCATGCAAGACAATACGCTTACAGATCATGTGAGCTTTACATGAACAAACAACACCAATCTTGGATGGGTGACGAACCTCCTTTATTTATGACTCTAGAATATTTGTGTTGAAACCTGTGGTCTTGGGATGGAGGAAGAGAAAAAAGGATGTCTTCTCTGAACTCCAAAACCAGGCAGGCCTGAGAAAGGTTTCTGTCAAGACTGTGTTCATCACAGAGGGGAAAGACATTTGAGAATATATTCAGCATGTGCTCAGAAGCTTCTTCTTCCACTCTGAAGAAGTAAAACTGAAGCAATAAAGCAAAAGGAACTGAATCCTGTGGCTGGGGATTTGAACTCAGTCTGGTGAGTCAGCCCTGTGGCATCCAGAAATAGTCTCCTGCTTCAAAACAAAATGTGTGTGAGCAACTGGTTCTTCCCTGAGGAGAGGCTGGGCCACCCCTCGATGTGACTTCAACAGTGGTGGGACAAGGAAAGACTTTGCTATCACGCCCGGGGAAGCCAATAGGAAGGTAGGGGCTTCCACAGTCCTGCAATAGCAGGTTCTGCAAAGATTAGAGGATGGGGTTGTTCATGTTGCAGGGTCACTATGCAGCCTCTGTCCCTCAAGGACAACACACTAACAGATTTTGTTCTTCAAAAGTAGAAGCTGAACTTAATGCTCTTCTCTCCAGGCTCCGGAAGAGCCCCTTTTGTGCATGTCTTATGCATTCAATAACTTTCATTAATTTTAGTGATTTGGGCTTTTTGCAAATAGTGTATCATTCTGTGTTAGTAGAGAAGAATGCTGCAAGACTGGCAAAATAATAAACAGCTTGGTGTATGTAACAGTTCAATAATTCTATTCCTTAAGTATCATGGCCCTTATCATGATCCTAACTCAATGATAAATTATTTGATCTTTCATTTTCTCTAATCAAGAGCTAAGGAACTAAATCATTTTACCTAATAGAAACAGCAAAGTCAATTGAATAATACAGATTCAGAACACAAGTCATATGTGACTTTTGAGCAATGTGCTATCTGGGTCAAACTGTGAATAAAAAAAAAGGAAGAGTGGAGACTAGGATGAAAAAGAAAAAAAACAACCAGACAGAGAAGCAAAAATTTCATCTGTTTCAGTTTAGAAGATAGCACATCACATTAAAAGGACAGAAGATACACACATCATCAGCTCTATTTTCATAACTTGGAGTAGATATTTTAAGAAACTTCATCAACTAAGTAGGAAGTTGCTATGTGGCTAATAAGGAAGATTGGATCACAACAGCACAAACAGCCTCAGGAAAAACCCCATGATATAAACTGATGACTACAGCTAAAAGCTGCTATTTAAACATTTTTCTATTGATGTAAGAGCTATCATGTGTTCTCCATGTGGCAGTACTCACCATGAAGGTCATATTGGAAACAATGCATATTGATCTGAGCCTATGTAAAAGAGACATTGTAGATGCATAATAATGATTTGGTCCCTGCACTGAGGCTGTATGTGTGAGCACAATGCAAACTACTTCTGACATCTCTCTGCAAACTGTCCAGTCCTTCTCACAGTGCTGTGACATGAGGCAAGCTGGGGATCCTGCAGGAAGAAACTCTCTACTGAGGGTGTGCAGCGCATGTGATTCTCTGGGCATTGCTTCTGTCCAGCTCTCAATGTGTTGGGGCATAAAAAGTCCCACTGTACAGTGTAAAGTGATGTGAGAAGACCACAGCAGCAGGATGTGAAAGCTCCTATCCATACCAGGCTTCCTATTGATTTGAAAGCAATTATTTGCCTGCATAAGCCCTGCTCATCTGAGAAAGGAGTTACAAAGTCATGGCCAGGGGCTTATGAGAGCTCCTGTCAGTTCCAGAAGTGTGTTGTGAGACTTGTGTTCTATTTTCATGAGGTGCTTACAGTCCTAAGTCTTTAACCACGCACTTTCTGTGCACTCCTGTTTTAGAGTTATATCTGTGGCCATAGAGTTGATTCTTCGGTGTCTTTTAGAAAGATTTGGGATGTGACTAATTTTGGCAAGCTTTCTAGGTTGTCCTGCCAAGAGTCTCTGCTACTAGCCAGCCTGGTTTTACAAATCTAACTTGAACTTGTGAGGGGCTGATGAGAGGACAGGGCTGTGTCCAGCTTGGCTGCAGTTCCCTAAAGATGAACCAGCCCTTTTCCAGAGGGCTAGAGGAGGATCATAAGGTAAGAGGACTCCCCATTTTTGGACTCCATGGCCTGCACTATGTACTAGAACTGCCTGAAGGTAAAGGTGGAGGACATGGCATCAGCCTGGATAAACTGAGAGAGCGATGGCTAAAGAGGCAGCCCAAGAACTGGCTGTAACCACAGTAGCCTTGTCAAATAGATACATCCAAGTTGCATCCTGCTCAGCTCTGGGCACATTTTGACCTGACTGTGCTGGATGGAAATTTGCCATCAGTTTGTCCATCCCTTATAGTTTACAGAATAGAAAGGGCAACAGTAAACATTTTGTTCCAAGGAATAATGCATCTTTAATCTAGGAGGTAAAGTCTTGAGAACCAATTTCCAGCAAATGATTCCTAAATGTCTGCAGCTGTGGAGAGACTGAATGACTCAGTGGACTAAGATTAGGCAGGCAAAAATTGAATTCCATTCAGCTTCTGGTTTACTACATAACTTTTGGCCAGCAATTTACTCTTTCCCACTCTCCTTTATGTAATGGTACAATGGTAGGACCCAGTTCAGGGCATGGTATGATATTCTCTGAAACTGTAAAGGTCATCTAACTGTTGAGCATCACTTATGTGAGTTATACACCTTAGAGGCTTGAATGGTGATACTGACAAACTTAGTAATAGGAGTGTTACAGGTATTAGCACATCTGTAAGTACAGGTAAATCTTATCTTTGTATGTATTTTGTTCTCAAGTGGATCCCCAAAAGCAGTCTTGTTTCACACACATTAAATGACCTATCCTGAATCTTAAGGATTTGTGTCTATCTGTAGCACAAATCCTTTGCAAGAGCTTGCAGATGGCATGAGTGAAGCTTTCTTTACATGTCTTTTCAGGATTGCAGGTCTATGTGTGAAATCATGAAGCCTCATTCTCATGTTGCCCTTTCATTCATATGCTTGGTGTGTTGGGTGCCATTAACATTTAAAGTATTATGAGTATGTTCAGTTAGTAATGAGAGTCTTCACAGTTTTCTCAGCTACTGTTCATCATCTAACTGGTACAGAAATATGAAGAATGCGTATGCTTGATCTTTGCCATTTGTTTTTAGAATACACTCGTTCTCAAACAGTATCATAGAAAATTTTGTAGGGTCAGTGGCTTTTCATTAGAATTCATTGGTTTTGGCTAAGAATGAAATGAGTGGAGATAGGTGTTTGTGGCTGATGCAAGGACAGCACTAGCTATTGTCACAGATTAATTGCAGTCCTATCACTGCAGATCATCAAAAAGCAATTAATCCGTAATCATAAAGTTATTGTACTCTATTCAAAATTTTAGGAAGAAAAGAAATGCAACTCCTAACATCAAGTGAAAATGAAGTATGCAATACGATCTTTTAATTTAGAAAGGGATCTTGAGTGGTCTTCTAGGGAGAGCAGCCCAAAGCAAAACCAGCTCTGTTAGATAACTCCTGACAGACATGTGCTTCATTTGTTCATAAAAATCTTCATAAATAAAGATTCTTCACTCTTCCATTGTAAAATTAGATTTGTTTTCCCCGAAGAAAAAATTAGAAGTCTGGACTAATTTCACTGGAATATCAACCTTTATCAGAAGTTTCATAGCAGTGATGAGTGCTCTTTCACTCCACTGTCCGGAAGAAACTGCCTGCATCTAAGAAGCTGTCCCACTTGACAAACCCATACGTTGTCCCTCCTTGCACTGGAAAGTCTCTTGGCCAAAGTAGCCACAGTGTTCTGCCTGTTAATTTCATAAATTCTACCAATGCAGTGTGATTTTTGCTGCTGTGGTAGTGATGTTGCAGCCACTGTCATGTGCCACTGGTCCCACAAGTACCCTGAGAGGCAAAGGATTGACCAGACTCACTGTTCTTTCATGGAAGTGGCGGTCTGTGCCCAGTCCCTGTGGTGAGGAGGAGCTACTGCGATGCCATGGACCTGACCCTCCCTGGCAGAGGGGAGCTCTCACATGAGGAGCTGCAGAAAGCCTTGCTCACAGGCCATGCTTTTGCTTTCTGAAGGAAACACTGTAATTTTTGTATGTTTTTGCTTTTAGGATATTGAAAATCCCATTCAAGAGGCTCAAAGAAGTCCACTGGTATGACTGATCAAAGGCCAAAGTGTCTCACCCCTAATGCCCACCATGTTTATTTATAAGGTTTTCAGATGTGAAATCTGGCCTGCATATTGCAAGTCCTCATTATCCATTTAATACCTTGATTTATTTTTTTTTCTCTAGACATTAAGGCATCAGACATTTACTTCTCTCTTATTCTTCCACTGCGATTCATACTGGGATGGAAAAAATTCTGGTTTTTCTCCTGACATGCAAGTGTCACAGCTGACTCACAAATGTTCCTGCTTCTCCAGGATTGCAGCTGCTCTCTCTCTTTCTGACTTGGAAATATAGCAAGTTTTGGGAATTACCTTTGCTTACATATTTCAGTAACATAATGCGTTAACTTTAAAATACTTGCCTTTGTGTCATGTCCCCCATACCTTTATTTAGATCCTTCCCTTTTTCACTCCCGTAATTTTTAAATCATGAAAGACTTGCAAACATTTTCAAGAAACTTTCAAAATACTAACATATATCACATCTATTTATTCTGTTGATACTGCTTTTCCCTTCTTTTATTTTATCTTTTTGACCTTGTAGAATCATAGAAGAATCATAGAATATGGTAAGTTGGAAGGAACCTATCAGGACCATCAAGTACAACTTCTGACTGTGCACAGGACACCCAGAGAACCACACCATGTGCCTAAGAGCATTGTCCAAATGCTTCTTGAACCCAGACAGGCTTGGTGTTGTGACCACTTCTTTGAGGGGTCTGTTCCAGTGCTCAACCACCCTCTGGGTGAAAAACTTTGTCCTGATATCCAACCTAAACCACCCCAACTCAGCTTTGTTCTGTTTCCTCAGGTCCTGTCACTGGTCATGAGAGTGAAGAGGTTGGTACCTGCCCCTCCGCTTCCCCCTGTAAGGATATTGAAGACCACAATGAGGTCTCCCCTCAGTCTCCTCTTCTCCAGGCTGAACAAACCAACTGACCTCAGCCACTCCTCATGCAGCTTCCCCTCCAGACCTTTTATCATCCTTGTGGCATTCCTTTGGATGCTCTCTAGGAGCTTAATGTCTTTTTTATATTGTGGCACTCAAACTGCACACAGAACTCAAGGAAAGGCCACATCAGCTCAGTGTAGGGTGGAACAATCCCCTCCCTTGACTCGCTGGTGATGCTTTGCCTGATGCCCTCTGGACACGGTTGGCCCTCCTGGCTGCCAGGGCACTGCTGACTCAGATTCGACTTGCTGTCAACCAGGACCCCCTGGTTCCTTTCCATGGCACTGCTTTCCAGCATCTCATTCCCCAGTCTGTTCACACAAGCAGGGCTGCCCCATCCCCGGTGCAGAATCTGTCACTTGCCCTTCTTAAATTTCATATGGTTGGTGATTGCGCATCTCTCTAATTTGTTGAGGTCTCTCTGCAGGGCGTCTCTGCCTTGAGGGAGTCAACAGCTCCTCCCAGTTTAGCGTTGTTGGCAAACTTAGCATTATTTAGAGTCCTACATCGAAGTTATTTATGAAGATGTTTAAGAGAACTGGACTGAGGATGGAACCTTGCAGAACTCCACTACTGACTGTATGCCAGTCTGATGTTACCTCAATCACTATAATTCTTCGTGCCTGACCCGTGAGCCAGTTGCCTGCCCGTTGCATAACATGGTTATCCAGCTGTGTGCTAGACATTTTGTCAAGAAGGATACTGTGAGAGACAGTATCAAAAGCTTTACTGAAGTCCAAAAAGATTACATATACTAGTTTTCCTAGATCAACTAGGTGAATTATTCTGTTGTAGAAGAAAGTCACGTTTGACAAGCAGGACTTTCCTTAATGAAGCTGTGCTGGTGGTGAACAGTGACTGCATTGTGCTCTAGGTGTTTTTCAATACTTTCCAGAACAGTCTTTTCCATTATTTTATCGGGCACTGAAGTGAGATTGAAAGATCTGTATTTTCGAGGGTCCTCCTACTCTGGAACAATTCTGTGTGATGAAGGAAGGATGCATTTTCCTCTCCTGACTCTCTTTTAAGACTTCACAGATGGCTCTGGACGTACTGCACTATAAAACATAGGGAAGTAGTCAGAGATCACCTTCCTCGGGGCTCCCATGTTTCCCTCCTATTCCTCATTATCCCCTTTCTTTGAAGCCTTTACAGTACTTTCTGCCTCCTTTACAATGTTTTACCTCTGCTCTGTCGATATGTCTCTGCTTGNTAATTTTTAAATCATGAAAGACTTGCAAACATTTTCAAGAAACTTTCAAAATACTAACATATATCACATCTATTTATTCTGTTGATACTGCTTTTCCCTTCTTTTATTTTATCTTTTTGACCTTGTAGAATCATAGAAGAATCATAGAATATGGTAAGTTGGAAGGAACCTATCAGGACCATCAAGTACAACTTCTGACTGTGCACAGGACACCCAGAGAACCACACCATGTGCCTAAGAGCATTGTCCAAATGCTTCTTGAACCCAGACAGGCTTGGTGTTGTGACCACTTCTTTGAGGGGTCTGTTCCAGTGCTCAACCACCCTCTGGGTGAAAAACTTTGTCCTGATATCCAACCTAAACCACCCCAACTCAGCTTTGTTCTGTTTCCTCAGGTCCTGTCACTGGTCATGAGAGTGAAGAGGTTGGTACCTGCCCCTCCGCTTCCCCCTGTAAGGATATTGAAGACCACAATGAGGTCTCCCCTCAGTCTCCTCTTCTCCAGGCTGAACAAACCAACTGACCTCAGCCACTCCTCATGCAGCTTCCCCTCCAGACCTTTTATCATCCTTGTGGCATTCCTTTGGATGCTCTCTAGGAGCTTAATGTCTTTTTTATATTGTGGCACTCAAACTGCACACAGAACTCAAGGAAAGGCCACATCAGCTCAGTGTAGGGTGGAACAATCCCCTCCCTTGACTCGCTGGTGATGCTTTGCCTGATGCCCTCTGGACACGGTTGGCCCTCCTGGCTGCCAGGGCACTGCTGACTCAGATTCGACTTGCTGTCAACCAGGACCCCCTGGTTCCTTTCCATGGCACTGCTTTCCAGCATCTCATTCCCCAGTCTGTTCACACAAGCAGGGCTGCCCCATCCCCGGTGCAGAATCTGTCACTTGCCCTTCTTAAATTTCATATGGTTGGTGATTGCGCATCTCTCTAATTTGTTGAGGTCTCTCTGCAGGGCGTCTCTGCCTTGAGGGAGTCAACAGCTCCTCCCAGTTTAGCGTTGTTGGCAAACTTAGCATTATTTAGAGTCCTACATCGAAGTTATTTATGAAGATGTTTAAGAGAACTGGACTGAGGATGGAACCTTGCAGAACTCCACTACTGACTGTATGCCAGTCTGATGTTACCTCAATCACTATAATTCTTCGTGCCTGACCCGTGAGCCAGTTGCCTGCCCGTTGCATAACATGGTTATCCAGCTGTGTGCTAGACATTTTGTCAAGAAGGATACTGTGAGAGACAGTATCAAAAGCTTTACTGAAGTCCAAAAAGATTACATATACTAGTTTTCCTAGATCAACTAGGTGAATTATTCTGTTGTAGAAGAAAGTCACGTTTGACAAGCAGGACTTTCCTTAATGAAGCTGTGCTGGTGGTGAACAGTGACTGCATTGTGCTCTAGGTGTTTTTCAATACTTTCCAGAACAGTCTTTTCCATTATTTTATCGGGCACTGAAGTGAGATTGAAAGATCTGTATTTTCGAGGGTCCTCCTACTCTGGAACAATTCTGTGTGATGAAGGAAGGATGCATTTTCCTCTCCTGACTCTCTTTTAAGACTTCACAGATGGCTCTGGACGTACTGCACTATAAAACATAGGGAAGTAGTCAGAGATCACCTTCCTCGGGGCTCCCATGTTTCCCTCCTATTCCTCATTATCCCCTTTCTTTGAAGCCTTTACAGTACTTTCTGCCTCCTTTACAATGTTTTACCTCTGCTCTGTCGATATGTCTCTGCTTGCATCTGTCTCAGTCCCCACACACCTCTTCACTCCCTGTTCTCTCTCTTAGCAATTTTTCCCACAAGCACCCAGAGAAATTATCCCACCTCTGGCATTTTTAATCCTTTTGGCTGGCCCAGTGCTGCTGAACTTACTGAAGGCCTGGGAAGACAGTGACTGTAGTTATGTCCTCAGTGAAGAGACTGCAAAAAGCCCCAGTGTCCCGGGTCTGTTTGGTGGGGATCCCGCTGGCTGCTGCTTGTTGCTGTTGGCCTTTGGCCAGGCCAGTCCAGCCAGTGGGCTCACTGGCAATGCTTGTTCTGGTTGCTCCATCCGGATTGAAGGATTCCCCTGAGGAAAGCCTGAGGACTGGAGGAGCACTGTGCCTGTGTATGTGCACACATATCCTTCACTCCCCAGCTGCAGCTCTGTCTCCTTGTGCAGGTTCCTGCATCCTTTTTATTGCTAAATTGCTGTTTTCCTGTTACCCTGAAAGGTAACTGGCTCCTGCACATTTGGCTGGAGCTCATTGAAGTTTCCTCAGGTGTTCCTCCATATTTCCTCACTAGTTCAAGGGGAAGAATAGCACTTAATGAATGACCCATTCACGTTCTAGTAGACTCACAAACCACATAGAAAACATCGAGGCCTCCTCTACAAAGCCAGCTTAGACAGGAGCACCCAAGTCGGCAGGAGACTCAAGGCACCACTGCTCCCTCTCAGGACTGACCAGGCACCACTGAGCATGGGTTGGCACAGGGCAGCCCCATGCTGTGATGAGGCCATCATCCCCATTGCCCCACGCAGACCTGGCAGCAGATTAACGGGCAGCAGTGGGCTCTGCAGAGAGGCTTGCGCTCCTCCTTCAGATCCAAGTGAGGAGCTGGATCATTTCCAAAGGCAATGTTATGTGTACTCATCTGGAGGTTCTGTAAATAAATCAGTTCAAGGAATTAACTGGGTTTTCTGAGTAGCTGCATCTTCTTCCCTCCAGACCCTTGGCAAGACAGCAATCGGCTGTACTCGCTGCAGCACCGACTGCTGCGCTCCCTGTGCTGTCCCTGGTCCAGGCAAAGCTCTCTGCTGACCAGGAAAAACAGGTTGCAGGGCCTGGGGTTTCAATCATTAACTGTGAACATCTGCACCTTGTTCATATAGGATCCTTTTGTGCTTGGTTGCATGTCCAGAATTTGCAGCCTACAAAAATGCTGGGAGTAATTTTCAGCCTCTCTAAACGGAAGTTTACATGATACAATTTTAATTGCATTTTCAGCTGGCACGTCTGGTGATGGCCCTGGTGCCTGGGCTCTTACTGTAGATAGAATCAATATTGCCTAACAAATCAAAAGGTGCTTTGGGAAGCCCTCAACATCAGAAAACAGCTGCACATAGCAACAGTGCCCTTATACTGGGCCAGGTATCCTAGGCTATACAAGCAGCTTCCTTGTCTGCCTATTTTGACAACAAAAAAAATTGAGGAAATGCAACTCTGAGCCTATTTGTTTGGACCTATGTTCATCCCTGGAGTTCTAAACATTAAATTTTCATATCACATACTTTTTCTTAATTTAACTGAACTTCAAATTTAGGCAAAGAACATTTTATATACAATCCATCAAAATTTGGGATGAGGAACTTTCTTTTTCAAGTCTGACTGGACTTCAATAAATTTTGGCAAAGATCTCTTTCCATATTTTAATTTTTAAAACTGAAAAAAGGCTGTTTGGACATCCACCTCACAAACCTCAAAGGACTTTTGATACTGAAAATAATCTCCTACTCTTCTGTCCACTTACCTTCTTACATATTGCTTAGAGGCTTAGACCATCAGAGATGTTGGAGGGATTGGTTATTAACAGGGATCAAGCTGGATCGGGGTAGCCCAGGGGATCAGGAGATGCTGGGTTCATAATGCTCCCGAGGCTCATGGCAGTAACTTGACCTCAACAGTAAGTGTTCCCTGTGTGTACAGATCAGCAAGGGTGTGGGTGAGTCCAATACAGAGATTCGAGGGTTACATGTATGGGTAGCTGCATAGATAAAAGGTAAATGGGGTTTTGGAATATCTGAGATATTGCTGCTATTCCTGCTGAATTATAAAGCAAACAAACAAACAAAAAAATAGCGTCTTAATCTTGCTGCCATTAGACAGGTAAGAAATTCATTAAATCTGTGTGATTAATCCTGTCATTAAGGACTGCAAACTGGGTTTGGGGCTTAATCTATTCTGACAAAATACCAATTTAACATGAGTAAAATGATCCTGGGACCAGGTTTTGAGGGCTGGTGTTTAAAGCATGTGAAAGAAGAAATAATAATTTATTTTCATTTTTGAGGGATATTTTCATGTTTAGGTAAATCTCTTATACATGCAAAGCAATTATGTCTTTGCTTTGTAAAATAATGACAGTTTTTATTAGAAAATTAAGATAATCTGAATGCAAGGGTTCTTTCAGGACAACATAGTAATTTTTAAGCATGAAATGAAGAACATGGTTCTTCGCAAAAATGCAATGACAGGGAGGGATGCAGTGTCCTTTTTCAGAAGTTGCATTTAAAGGGTAAGATTAGAAGTGCATTATCTTTATGCGGGATTACAGAAAGCCCACTTGCACAGCTGGTGCAACTGCCACTGAGAGGAAGACAATCTGCCTGCTCTTCATCTTCTAAGCATCAGTAATATCACAATATTTTCAACATACTGCAGGATAACACTGGGGAACGGTCTTACTGAATTTTAAAATAATCTATACATGTGTGTGTGTGTGTATGTGCTTATGTCTGTGTGTTTATTATCTTTTGCTATTTCTAGTTTCTTAAAAATTACACAGAGTTGTTTTATTCAGTTCAACTTCTTTTAATTTTGTTTGACCCTTATTTGTGAATGTCCTTCTTTCAGTGTGCTTTCCAGTAAGGGGGGGAGAGGGAGCTGAATAAACATCCACAGTTACGTCTTGTTTTCAGAGAAGTTCAGTACATTCCTGCAGGCTGGGTAGAAGAACGGTGTCTGCTGTGTTTTCTCAACATTACAGGCAGTCGAGACAATTCAGACATTATTCATTTGGAGGAGAGTGGCACATTTTGCTCATCCACATATACTGAGAGGACCTAGAAGAAGATGAGGGCATAGACAGATACAGCCAGCACACCTTCCAGGTGGGACGAGGGGATCTTTGAACTCAGCCATTAAACAGCAGAGTTTGCCAATAGTTTCAGCAGAGCATCACATGCTCCCTGCAAGATTGAGACAGAGAAACCTTTGCAGGTAATTTCTACAGATAGCCTGAGGCTTCTAACCAAAGAGTTTATAGCCTTTGTCTCTACAATTATTGTGTTTGCAGGTACCTAAACTTCTCAAATAGAAGCTGTGTGTGCAATTGCGGGCTCAAAGTTACAAAGGTTAGGTGATGTCTGAGCTAAATCCTTTTCCTGACTACCCCACACCACCCACCCCTAAACAGAAAATTCAAACATTCTGAAACTAAGGTTTTGTAGAAATGTCCAAAGTGTTGAAGACTATTTCTTTTGAATTGAAGAGTTTGGAGTGTCTTTTGGGATTATTTTTTAGTGTGTTGCTACACTTTGTAAAAGTACGGGTCCCCTGTGATGCTGCAATGCCTACATGCATAATCACTTGTTGCTTGGTGCCAACTAGGGACATAATAAAAGCTGCAAAGAAGGAGGCCACAGATTTCTTATTGCACTCAGAAATCAAACTGAAAGTCCTACTCAAATAACAGCTAATGTCTCTGCTGAGTTCCAAAACCATTTTGTACTTGCAATTTCACTGAAATAGAGTGGCTCAAATAATTATCTAATGAGTCAGGCCTCCAAGGAGCAGCATTTGATATTCTGGCAGGCAAAACATAGCTTTAATTGTCAACATCTCATAATCTGAAATTTCAAATGCTAACTGATCATTTAAAAGCTGCTGATCCATCCTGAGAAGTTACATGTTTCCTTATGAATGGTATTTCTTTTGATCTTTATTTTTTCTTGATGTATCTCTGACTGCCGTTAACAGGGGCTATCACTTACTAGATCTGTGTTTTGGTTGCTTGTTTTTGTTTCTCTTGTGTGCTCTAACTGATTCACCTCTTATCATCCATCTTCTTTCCTCTTGAAAATGCAACTTGTATATGTTTCTTTGTTGGCCCACAGTAAGCTTCCTCCTTATCCATCAATCACTATCATCAAGCAATGTAAAAGAGAATAAAAAACACAAAGGGATTAGATCTTTAGTGCCATTTGGTTTGTCGGACTGTAGTTATAAATAAAGACACAAGAGGGAAATATTTTTTGTAAAGAATCTGAAAATTACAACATTGCACAGATCCTGTTATATATATCTGGCAGAAATCTCTAACTCCAGGGCTTTCCCCTGAAGGAGAGAGATTGAATTTGCTTTTCTGTATTCTGTCTCTTTGTCTCCCTAAACTGGATGTTTTTCATTGCTTTTTCTTCCCTAGAAGAATTGCCATCTGGCCCAAACCTTCCTGATTTTTATCACTTGACATACAGAATTATTATCATTTCTCCTTTGACCGTTAAGTAAAATCATTTACCACAAACAGTTTTTTCTAGAAGAAACCCTCAGGTCCTTTCCCTTCATTTTTCAGAGGACAGTCATAGAAAACGTAGCTCATTTCAGTATAACTTACTAAAGATGAATTTTGAGCTTTTCAGCTCACCCAAGGCATGATGAAAACCTAGTTGCACAGTCCAGGAACTGACCAGGTTAGGGGGAAAAAACTCAGCTGTAAAAATCAGACTTGAAAGATTTGAAAGCAAGGACTTGTGCATCAAAACCCACTGAGTGACTGTTGCAGCACAGCTACAGCTGAAGTCTGGTGTCAAAGCCTCATGTCCCAGCTTCGAAAGACCTGATTTAAGACTGTTGGAAGTGAAAGTGTCCCCAGCTCCAGAGGGAACAGAAGGTACTAGAGAGGTGTGAGCCTGCCCAGCAGTACCAAACTTTCCTCTGTTCTCCCCATGGACAATGTCCCCAGCTCAGCCACCTATGTCCTTGAGGGCATGGATGCATCCAAAGGATGTGAGTGAGGAGCGGGTCAGTCTTGGCCTCATGTAAGCTGCAGTTTAGGTGGACAAAGCTGTGACTTATGGCTAGCCCCTAGCTGGTACCCCATCAAATCCTGAGCTATTTTAGGGCATTATGGCCAATGAGAGCTATTAGAAAGCTATCTAAGGAACAAATCCTTAGTCCCAGCGAGAAAACGGGTTGTCACATGGGTCACAGCAACAGGAAGCAGAAGTGTGCATGATCTGCCTCCAAAAGCAAGTACCTCTGCAAACTGATGAAAGGAATGATTCCTCTCTGCAAGGTACCACTCTCATCTGACACCCATCAGCAGATGTCCATGACAAACTGGCTACCCAAAATACTGCAAGAAATGATTGAGAACCACTGAGTGAATAGAAAAGTCATATCATCCTAAATGTTAAGTGAAAGCATCCTTACACCCAAGCATGTCCTCTAAGTTAACATGTCATCAGAATGCAAGATGCCATTCAAGGAGTAACCAAGCACTGCCCATTTCTCATTTTCACAGTAAGAAGGAAGGATATTCTTAGTCTGCTTACTTAAACTAACAAGACAGCAAAGGTATTATTTGAATAAAACAAATTGCATAGGTATATAAACTTCCAGTTTAATCCATCAGTCAGGGCACAAACACCAAATGGAAGATGCTCATAAACAATTTCTCTTTTAGTGATATCTGAGTCCTTCTGGTGACAACAACTTCTTGTGGGAAGGCAGACCTCCTAGCTTATGACATGGGCTCACAACGGGCCTGAGGAGTGGTTAGTCTGTTGTAGGTATTTTACTCACTGCAATTACTTCTCAAGTGTTTTGTCCACTGTGATAATGAAATATTTGACAAACCTGCTGCTCTTGAAACACTTTTTCATTCTCCATAGGCTAATCACAGACTTGAGCCTGATGTGACACCTCTGAGTTCTAGTCACTCACTTCTTGCCAGTAGGCAGGCTGTGGAAATGCTGACATCTGATAGCTTGGAAAAAACAACATCAATAGCTGAAATCACATTTTAGCAAAAATTGTTTGAGCAGCTAAAATTACCTCCCAATAAGTGTGAATGGCGAGGATGTGCTCCAGAGAATAGCACTGCAAAAAGTCATCTAGAAATTCATCAGTTTAATTCCAAACTGTTCATCACCATCTGTTAAGAGCTACATCTTACAGAAGAAAAAAGACACTGTGGTATAAAGCCTTTTTATCTAGAAATACTAAATTTGGGATCCAGCAGGGATTGTATTTTTCCTCACAGATTTTTGTGCTTGTTTATGTCTGGATGGAGCAGCTTTACCTCTCTGACTCTGCAGGTGCTGCTGGGGGAGGTAAGGCGAGGATGACAGTGGTGCTAAATTGTAGGGTCCACGTTGTGCTCACCTGCATCAGCTATGCCTGCAGCAGGAGGTGTGCTGCTATCCACTCACTCCCTGTCATGGTCACTCTGATATCCCTGCTATTGCTGTAAATGAGGATGGAGAAAGGCGTTCCTGTTTTAGCTTTAACTTCAGTGGACCAAAAAAATCACTTCATTCCTGTCGTCTTGAGCATGTGAGTTTAACCACGGCATGTTGAGGTAACAGCAATACCATAGTGAGGATCCTATTTTCTCATTAAAATATGAAAGAAGTATCTGTTACAGTCCGCTTAATCATGAAGCACAGAGACCTCTCTGTGGATCATAGAAAGAACTTTAGGTTTAAATATTCCCCAAAATGAGATTAAAACTCAAACAAAGTTATATGTTGATACCAAACCCCAATATTTTTATTTTATTAATTGTAAAAGAGGCAAAGAGGAAGGAAGGGAAAAATAGACAAAAATTGGAAAAAGTTAAGGTTACTTTAAAAGCATGGCACAGTTTTACCATCACATTTTCTCATTTTCTACCTTTTTGCTGAGGTGAGTGGGGGAAGTTTTTTGTTGTTGTTGTTGTTGTGGTGGTGGTTTTTTTTTTCTGTTGGTTGTGTTTTGGGGTTTTTTGGGTTTTTGTTTTGTTTTGTTGTTTTTTTTTTTTTTTAATTTCTCTCTGCTGCTTGTGATGGTTATTTCTGGCCTCGGGGAGGGGGGTCTGGCATTGTTAGAATGCAGTCACTGGCATGCAGCCTCTATGCATGGTCTGTGCCACTCATGTTTTTAGCCGAATTCCGGTTGGACAGCCGCTGGGCAGTGCAAAATCATGATTCCTGTCTTGGCAGTCAGTGACTTTGGCTCTCAGGAATATGGTAGGGATGTGATCTTTGCATTGGTTTGTCGTATCCACACCAATGCCACATGCTTAGCATGGACACAAGTACCTGTCAGCTCAGTGCCTTAAACAGGCCTGCAGTCTGCCTGGCCCATCTAAATAATGAAAAACAGCATGGTAGTAGATGATGAAGAGGCAGACTGTGTGGCAAATCTCCATTTTCAGAGAACATCCTGAGTAGTTTGGGCCTGTCCTTTGGCCCAAACAAGAGTATGTTTGGACTTCATGATCTTAATGGTCTTTTCCAGCCTAACCAATTCTATGATTATCTGATTTTAAGACCCAATAGCGGAAGGCAAATTTGTAACCTTCTAACTTGCACAAGTAGTGGTGAGATGTGGCTGCCACTGGAGCAGATGCTGTCCCCAAAACTGCATGTTAGTGTCAAAAGCTGTAAGAAACAACTCCATTGTCAGTGGGGAGAGGTCAGTGTAAAACAGCGAAAAGGTAAGAATTAGAACTCTTTTCTCACATGAGGAATGCCAGATCATGAGAAATCTACACTATTATTCCAAATACAGACCATGTTTTCTTGGGAGAGCTGATTCTCACACTGAACTGGTGTTCTCCTTGTACTGAGCTGCTAAGTCGCCATAAAAGCTACAACTTTATTTTGAGTGTTTTCTAATATTATTAATTCCATATAAACAACTGCTGCAGGTGTTGCAGAAACTGTTATGATTTTTTATGGTAGCTGTGCCCAGCTCTGAACTGCACTGCCATGTGCTGGGGCAATCGAAGGAGTCATTGATTCTATTCACTTGGAAGAAGCAATTTCTTGCAAGGTTGCTCTTTTCACTTTACTCTGCTCTGTTCCTTAGGAGGGACCTTATGCTACATAGACACCTTCTTCCAGCCAAGCAGGGCAGAGGGGAAAAAGACTGGTCAGTTCCCCTGTCTTTGCAATGCTCTTTTCAGCTGGGAACAAGAAGCAACCCATGAAAACATGAACAAGTAGAGTCTTTCTCTCCATCCAGAATCCTCTCCTACAATTAATAGGTGGTGGTAGTTTTTATCTTGCAGGCACCCAGGCCTTAAAGATCCATAGCTAGTCCATGGCTTGCCCATTTGCTTGTGAGGTTCATATCTGTAATCAGTGAAACAACAAGGAAGCCTTTACACCTATTAACTGGTTCCTCTTCCCAGAAAATGAAATGTAATTTAAAGCCCTGTACAATTCCACATTGCCTAAAAAGTTTTCTTCATGCAAATGAACACCTCCAGTAATTATTCTATTATAGTGAGGCAAAGAACAAAATGAAAAAATAATTAAAAATAATTTTAAAATTTGAATTACATCATCCTCACTTTGAAATACCTCAGTAATATTTTGGTGTAAGAGTTCTTCCTTTTGCAAATTTCTAGAACTTGGGAAAATTTAAGAACATTACAGTCAGCTGTTTTTTCACTTCAATAGAGTGGATTTCCCCTGAGCTTGACCTTTGGTTTGATTAAGGTATGAGAAAACTGCTACTGGCTGATAAAATACCAGTGGCCAACCCAGTAACAAAAATATCTATTTTTTATTTAACTAACATTCTAAATAACTTGAGACTTTCCAAGAGAGAATTATATGAATTACTATGTTTCTATATATTCAGTTTACTGATGGATCCAATTCAGCACCATGACAAATTTTAATTACTTCTGATCATAACATTGCGTTAAACCCCTGTTGAGGGATTCTGCTTTCACAGCCAGCTGTCCAGTAAGTGAACACCAAGATGAATTTGGCTTCACAATGCTGGCATTTGTCTTGGTTATTTATTGTCCTTATTTTATTTCTCTATTTGTCTCAGGGAGGCCGGTAAGAAAATATGACAGAATGAAGCACTTCTACTAATGGTCTCAATCCTGCAATCATTTGCCACAACTACTTGGCATGTGGCAAGTCCAAACAGTTCAAAATCATTAGTCACAAAATTCACTTTCAAATAACACAATTAAAAACAAAACAAAACAAAAAAATCCAACCAACCAACCAACCAAACCACCAAATTGAAGCTCTTTCAACTTGTTTTGTTGCTGAAGGATTTGCTCCATTTTTAATAAAATTTTTGATTATTGTATAACCTGAGATTTTCAGAAATGGTCAAAAAGAAAAAAGTATTCAATACTTTGCAAGTTGGAATGAAATTCAGACTTGGTAATAAGAACAGTTTTGTTCTCATCTATGACTTTCAGGGTATTTAGTAGCACAGATTATTTTTATT
The DNA here is from genome assembly GCA_013399695.1 of Formicarius rufipectus. Taxonomy (NCBI): domain Eukaryota; kingdom Metazoa; phylum Chordata; class Aves; order Passeriformes; family Formicariidae; genus Formicarius; species Formicarius rufipectus. The sequence continues at coordinate 295,175 of VXAU01000867.1, read as the reverse complement.
AAAAGTAATTCTAAACATTGCCATGTGTCTAGACTCAGGTGAGTTTTAGGCATAATTCATCATTTCAGCATTAATTTTTGGCTTTGGATAATTTATGCTTAGACTTAGACATGCTGCTGATTCAGGGACATTGAAGTGTCCCCTGTTATCAAAATAGTGAAGTGACATAACCATCAACACTCTTGTGTTGATGAAAGCTCAGAGGGTACAATGCAGTTATGGTGTTACTGCTTTTTTTTATTTTAAGAAGATTCTTTTGCACAATGTGCAGTTATCCAGGCTCAGTCTTGGTACTGAGTGAATAATCGCCACTGGTAAGGGTCAAGGAAAGTCATCCTTTGTCAGTTTAAGATATGCCTGCCAATGAAGGAGGATGAAGGTGACAAATATGTGTGTTTGCAGCCCTAACCTGACATCCCAAAAGGGACAATGCATGTTGACAGCCTGGATCAGAGCTCTTAGAAAACCTCTCCCACTAAATGAAACCCGGGGGAAGCTCAGAGTGAGCATGTTGCTGTAGGACTTGGGGAGGAGAGGTAAAGGTGGCTCTCACCAGCACCTCCAACCGAGGGCAAAGGCCAGGGCACAAATCAGCGTTTGGAGAGGATGGGGGTGGCCAGGAGAAAGGACTTGGCAAAGACCGCAGCTTCCCACTGAGGAGGCAGTAGTACTTGAAGAAAGACAGTACATCTCCCACAGAGAAGTGCGAACATTATCAAGCACAGCCTGAGCCAACTAGTACAGAGGAGGATACTGCACATCCTGCAAACAGCAATAAAGCCCCCCTCTGAATGAGAACGGACAAGAAAGAAAAGAGTGGGATGACTACCTTGAAGGACTGTATGCTAATATAAGGAGCATGAAAAACTAATTGAATTAAAATTTCATTCACAATCAGAATTATTACTTAACTGTTTTGATAAGCGAAGGGACACAATACATTTATGATTAATTTTGGGCAGGGGGAGATGAAGGGGCATATTTCTGAAGTGTGCATGGTAGATGTGTCTGTCTGATGTGAGAACCAGTAGTCTCTGGGCGTATAAGAGGAGAAGCAGCCCTGCTGCAACGGAGATTATTATGTGTTTCTCAGAGAGGGAAAGGTTCCTTTGGATCTTGTTTCTGCCAGAAGAAGAGGGATTGGTCTGGAGGGTGGAGAGGCCAAACAGGGATCATAAAGACTGGTACTCCTGACATCTAGCAAGAGAATAAATGAGAAGCAGTAAAAAAAATTAGGGATTTGAAATAATAGAGCATCAGTCAACTCAGAGAATTAATAGAGAAGAAACACAGGAGGAAAAAGGAAGTTTCAAGGAAGTTCTTAAAAAGGCAACCTCAAAAAGACAAGCACAGATTATTTCCTGTAAAGGAGATACAGGAAATGTAGTAAGAAGCCACTTTTGCTGACTCAGGAGTTTTTCAGTGACCTGAAAATTATTTGGTGTGGAAAGTAGGTCAAGTTATAGGAAGATATATGTAAGACCAGCACAAACGTACAAGGACAAAACCAGAAAGGCCAAGGCATAGAACAGGAGGCAATAACAAAAAGGAGCAGAAAAAATACCTAGAAAGAACATTTGCAAGAACATGAAGGCACAGAAAAATATAGTACCCTGTTAAGGGCAAAAAAGTTTAATCTTGTATATAGACAAGAAATGAGGCAAGAAGCAGTAGCTTTCTCTATATTAGCTGTAGCACTGCTTTTGACTTTGCTTCCCAGGGGAGTATCATAAGCAAGCTAAGGAAACAGTTTTATTGAAAACACTGTGAAATTGTTGTGCAAATGAGTGGAAAACTACTTCTAGAGAAAAGGATGAGTAAATCTCTGCTAGGGTTTCTCCTGGGTCTGGTATTATTCAGTATTTAATGGTTTGGACATTAGACAACATAGATGTCATTTACAGGACGGAAGCTGGTGGGCACAAAAGGAATTTGAAATTATTTTGAAAAATTGAAGTGATCTGAAATAGATAATTTCGGTATCAAAAATACAAGATGGAAAATTATGGACTGAACAACTGCTTTTTCTTAAAGGCTCTGGGTGCACAAGAGCATTTGGGTGAGGAGGACCTCGGTTGTGATGTTGCACTGCCATGACAATGCAGCTTCACAGCAGGATGCACAACAGAGTTGTATAGAATCCACGTTCTGCCTTGTTTGCTACTGGTAACATCTCAGCTCTACTTTAAGAAAGGTGGGATCAGCTTAAGAGAAACCAAGGCAGGAGCAGCAAGATAAAGGCCAAGGGTCCACAGTCTTGGAGGCAAGACTGAGACTACTGGGGCTGTGTAGGCAAGAGAAAGATGAGAAGAAATATGGTAACAGCTTTGACATTTGTAGAACTGTTCTGCAGATGATGGATCACAGGCTAAGAAGAAAGGGCCTTTAAAAGTGCCACATGGAGTGCTTAGGTTAAACAAGAGATTTCAAATAACTTGGCAGCAGGGCTGTCTGTGTGCAAGGGAAGTTGCAAGTCATGCAGATGGCAGGCATGGACATGGGAGGATCTCAAAGGCAGTTTAGACCAACCTCTGCCAGGGAAAACTTGGCAGAGCTGATTCTGCCCTAAATCAGGGGTGGACTACATGACCCCTGAAACACCCTGACAGGTTTCTATATTTCTGTGATGATTCCCTGCAATGAAAATGGTTGTCACAGAGAGATTTCACAATTGACATTTTCCCTGTGAAATTCATAACTGCATCTGCAACAGAAGTGACCAGAATACCTAATGACTCATCCAGGTAAAAATATCTTAAGGAGCAGAAAAATGAGAGCACTTAACATCATATGCTTCAGTCTTGATGTGACACAGGAGCAGGTTTCATTTCCAAATGTACCACATGTTAAAATGGCATATTTCAAACACAATATTTCTGCTACATTGATATTTCAAAGATGAGAAAACATTTATCAGAACATCATTCTAAATCGAAAGTATTCACTTATCAGAGATAATTCCAATTAATATAGGCAATAAATTGAGAAGACTATAATTGAAGGATCTGTTCGATGAGACTTTTAGATTTGTAAAGATCTAAAACTGGGGATCCTGATTCTGCTGCATCAAACCTACTTCAAAACTGTGCTTTCTCCAAGCACTGAGCCAGGCCTGTCTCCAATTTAGGACCAAGCAGAATGCTGGTGGGCAAGTACCAGTAATGAGCTAGTTGGCTTTGTGCTTTGATTTTGACCAAAATCTTATTTGACTCTAACATTGAAAACTGGCTTGAGTAAGAAATTTGTTCTGCTGTCTTGTTCACTATCTATGTGAGAAAATTTAATCCTCTGTCCCTCTTTGCAGTTATGTGGTACATATGCACATATTGGCACTTAAATGCTAAGACTAAACATTTCAATAACTCTCTGTAATAAAGATCCACATGACTGTTGAGAAGGCAAGCACCTGAATCATCAAATCAGTAGACTAAAACAGAAAATGTGTCTTGGACTTCAGTTATGTAAGCAGTTCCCCTCTGAAAGAAAGGATTTTAAAACCCCAAGCTGAGAAAGACAAATGGAAATCATGCCCCTGCCTTACTATGGCATTTTGCTACAAGCAAGTAATATTATCGGGATTATCTAAACCAAAGCAAAATGCAATCGCTTATGTAGTTGCAACAGCTTAGACAGATTTTTCTCATTAGGAATTTCTCTGGAGAGTTGTTTTAGGAGATGAAAGACACCATATTAACCATCTATTCTCATTCTTTGCTCTTGTCAGCTGTGTAGATGGATAAATTCAAAGATAATCTCTTAAACTATATGTGCTACAAGTCCAGATCTGATACAAGCATGGTACGTTTGTAATTTTAGGCACAGCAAATATTTTGTTTGATTTTAATGGACTATCTGGTATATAAGGTGAAGTGTAATACATCTCCTGATACAATTAGAGCCTTGAAATAGTCCTCATCTTTACTGAAAAGGAGAATAAGGTTTTTTTATCTTAAAAGGTTTATCACTGATCATAAACAAGAAGTTAGCTTTTTATTGACTTGTATATTACCTGGCAAAAGAGTGTGATCAAAGGTTAGCAAAAGGGACAGGATCATGACCTATAGCCATGCACATTATTTGTAAGGTACACATATGAATTACCTAGCAAGAGACTCCCCCACTAAGAGGAGACTCACTGTTTTTTACTGAAGCTCTGGTTGGGAAATTATTCCCAGCAAATAGCTCTTAAATGCCAAAAAAGGGGGCACATTTCCTTATAAAACAGACTCGCACCTTGATGTTCAGCTAGGGGCAACCTCACAGAACAACCTTCATTTCTCTGATGTAATGAACATATAATATGTAATATGTAATATAGGATCTGCTGCTCAGGGTTCTGAGGCCCTTTGTCTCACAAGGCCCTCAACAAAGCCACATGTGACCTGATCAACTTGGTGTGGGAGCCTTGCCTCAAGGGGGCAGCTAACTGTGTGGTATCTAGGGTCCTTCCAGCCTACATTTCTGTCATTTTGTGATGAATGCCGAAGCAGGAAAACTAGTTTGAAGCAGATCTGCACAGGACTTTACCTTTGTACTTTCAAAAGGATTGTGTGTTGGGTCTCCTAAAAAGATTATGAACTTCCCAGGATAGCTGTGTCTCTATGTGCACTTTGAATAAACGCATTGGGACTATTATGCCCTTAACTAGGAGAAAACATTTGCTGATTGTCATGCAGATTCAAAGAGCTTTGGACAGCAGGACACAGTTTGAGGACTGTTTGGTGCTGGATTACTTGTGGTGTTGCCAGTATTGTTGCTCGGTGGGGTCTGTCCTCTTGCCAGATAGCCAGCAGGAGAGGATAAAGCAATGCCCAGAGTTATCTTGGATTCTTGCACCATTTGCAAAGAAAAGAAGTAATACTCAGCCAAGTATTACAGCTATCTATTGAGGCTGATAAGATCCCAGTGAAACACATGTATTAATTATTAATACAAATGGCAAATAGCAAAAAATTCATGCATATAAAATTGACTTATATTTACATTTGAAATGCTTTTCTTTTTTCCAGTATGAAAGTTTGTCTTTCATGGCCTATTAGTGCTTAGTTAATGCTGCATTAGCTTATTTTTAATGTACTGAACTAGGAACACAAAAATCACAATTCAGACATTACCTCAAGGAGAAAACACAGAAGAAATCGTGCATGGGAAAGAGGTGCCTACTTTTTTTTTTTTCCCCACAGTCTGTCTCATAAAAAAATCATTAGAATTTTTTAATTCAGTCTATAAAATAATGCTCAGCACATTACAGAAGAGCATGTCCAGGGTAATTTTCTAGTGTGATAGCAAGGGAATTAAACTAACCATTCACATTAACAGCTAATCACCTATGTACCATCTGAAACTTTTCCTCTGAATGAATATGTCTGTTTACCCCTTTTTTCTAATGAACTTGCCTACTCAGAAGAAAAAAGGAATTTTAATAAAATTCTGATGTTTTATTTGCAATTTTTCATAAAATATTTTAAATGTATTATTCAAGAGAGCTACACATAGGTGATATAAACATAAAAAAACCATTTATTTAGTGGATAGCAGATAGGCTCTGGAGTGCATTGAGCTATATAGGTCTCCATAGAGATGGTTACATTAAGGTTATGTGATATAACAACCTAACCTGATGTAAGTCATGGTAATAGGAACATGAGTAAAGGGAAACTATAAGTGCCAAATAATGTCAGAGACAATAGGTATGAAGCACCTTCCCTCCACAAAGCCTGGCTAGCAGCAACCGGATCCCAAATTAACAATCCAGTTAAACTGGTGTGTTGACTGAGGCCATGGCAGAGTTGTCATAAGACTCTGGCTGAGGTGCTCCCCCAAGGTGTGAGCACTGGAAGCAGGGAAAGGTGCTGCACAGTAGGAATGCTACAGCCTCCTCCACAGTGATGCCCTGGAGAGGCAGCTTCCAGCCAGCAACTAAGTAAACCCAAAAGCAGAATTCACAGGAAGTAAGAAGGGTTTCTATCACAGTAAACAACTGTGTATGTGAATAGCGTATGCATATGTACTCTTTACTTCTTATTTGTATGTTTTACTCTCTATTTACTTGATGATCTGAATGCTCAAGATTTTCTAAACAGACTTTTGAGTTCTTAATTCTTGTTTCTCAGGTGAAAGATCCTTTATTTCATGTCACTTTTCTTTCATATTTTTTTCCTGTAAGTCTATATTGTGTCCTAAATGATTCCCATTAAAACACAGTCTTTGTTCATGACAGGTAGGATTTCTGTCACTTAATTTTAGACTCATAGATTTCAGTATCTGGTCTGTTGTCTTGGTTTCCTCTGTTATCAGTGGAGAGGCGTCTCCCAGGGGGCAACTCATTTGATTTGTCTCAGAAGCCTTCTTTAGACCACAATGAATCACTCTGCCATGGGAGGGCTTATATCTCTCTGGTTTGATTTTAGAGAATGCCTGTTCACCCCCTTGATAGGCACTGTCTAGCCTTTAGATGATTTGAAGTCAAGAGAGCTGGATTTAATCTCTTCCTGCTATAATGATGTTCCTCTACAAAAATTATTGCTTTAGAGGGTCTTCCCACATAGATGCTGAAACAAGCCATGATATGTATTTGCTCAGAAGAGGACCTACAGCAAATGTGGCCTCCTTGATTTTCTCTGGCAGATTTGGCTTGATAAAATCTGTGTGGTGGTCAAAAACCTACCATGGCAGGGCTCAGATCTTGTTTAGAAGACTTCTTCAAGGCACTGACTACTAATGCCTCCAAGCATACAGCCACATGTAGATACAACACAACCTGCAGAGCTTCCAGTAAGTTGTTTCTGTAGAAGTCAGTTCTCTTTGGAGGGTCTGTGAGGAGCTGGCTGGGCTCTCCCTCAATCTGGAGCCTTTCCAAGTACTTCAGTTTCATCACAGTGCCACATGCACTGTAGTGCTCCTCATGGCCTTTTTTTGAGGGGCAGATGGTAGTTAAAATTATAACCTAATCAATATAATGAATGGGCTCCCCTGGCTGGTGAACAGGAACTTTTGCCTGGCAATAGCAAAATATTTAATGGGCTCCAAGGAAAAATTTGCTTTTGCAAGGGTGTAATGTCTACTTAATTTTTACTCTTGCTTGTTAAGTAACACTTAAAGAGCAATTCAAATGTGCAAAACTGCTGGCCTGGCCTTTTGACTTTCACTGACTAGTTTAGGATCAACCTACTAAATTTTAAAGTCATTGTAAAATATGGAGACAGTCTAAGATGGAAGTCTGTTCTTCTCAGTTCCTAAGCCCAAGACCTTAGGTGTCCTTATATATATAAAGATACTCACTTCCTGTGCTAAAACTGTGCTAAAAATAAGCTTTTCAGACCTTTTTTTTAAAAACACTTCTACAGATTTCAGAAGGTTCTTAATGCCTTGTTAGCATTCTTTCAAATTGATCTCTGATGACTTTCTCCCTGGTTATGTATTCCACAGCTGCTGTCTTGACAAGGCAAACAGCAGGAATCTGATCATCTTTGGGCTCCTTTTACTCTTAGAAGGTGCATTTCATTTATACAGAGATGTAATTAACAACCTTCTGGCTTCTTCACGCAGTTAGAAGCACACCTTCTAACTGATCATTACCAGAAACAACCAAGTGTTCTCCCAAACAACAATTTCATTTGCATTTAATTATGCTGTATTGAGGGTGACACTAGAAAAGGTAAAATAGTTTTGCGTTGACTCAGTTTGGTTGTTTCTAATGAGGTAGTTTGTGCTACATGGACATTTTCAAAGGCATATGTAGTGCCTCTTCTGAGAAGTGGGAAGTTGTCTGATGTTCACTTTTGCTGTAACCAGGACATTCTAAACTTTCTTGTTCACAGGGATTTGCTCCAATTACCTTCCTATAATTCTAGGTGGCGTATTTTTTCCAGTGCATCTCTTATTTTCCTAAACAAACATTACTGTGTAACTCTATGGGAAACGGTCTTCATGCTAACTTTCAGCTGATGATGCTTTTCATAACTTTCTTCACTAAAGACGTAGCTAGTAGAGCTGGAAGCTACAAAGTAAGGTTCCCTTTAGAGCAGTTTCTCTCTTCCTTTTCCTTAATTATAAGTGATCCAACATCTATTGGAGTCTTACCCAAAATACTAAAGTCAGTGAGTCTTCCTATCAGTGTCAAGGGTCTTTGCCCTCTTTGTCTAGTGACTCATGTAGTACTTAAAAAACTGTGAAATCAATGAGTTTTTATCAAAGACATATTATTTGCTTGCTACAGCATCACATAGAGAGCCTGGGGTGACCCAGAAGCAGCATCCCATCAGACTGCCAGAGTCTGTCTGCCTCAGGACAAGAGCAGCCCCTCATGGATGTACATTTGCCTCAGCAAAGCCAGAGATTTCTCTATCAGTCTTTGACATCATTCACACAGTGTATGGTGTGTGTTTAGTGGAAGGAGAAGAACTGCACACAACACTGTGTGAGCACCAAATGCAGCTGCAGAGGTGCAGTGAGTTTACATGATCTACTCTTTTCTGCTATTTCAGAAACACTGTGTGTTATGTATTAGTCTCCATTTCCAAAGATAAATAAAACAGCAAACCACTTTAAAAAGTAGTTCAAATGAACACTGTTGCTGCAAGAGTAATTTATAAAATGTATCGGAAGTGTTGGAACAGACAAAAAAGTCAATATTTTAATGATGTGCATATGAACAAGGACTCAGCAACAGAGCAGACTTGTATTAGGAATATTCATGCAGGAAAACTCAGTATAATGCGTGAAACAGGAAATACTTTCCCCTGTGAAACAAAGAATTCTTTCACAGTTTATAATCCTTCTCTCTTTACCGAAGTCCATGATCAAGTGCAGGACCAAGTATGGCTCTGTGCATGAACTTTTCAATTTCTTCATATCACTTGCAGGGTAATCAGGAGTGCATCAATTAGAAACGTGTTAGTCTTTCACATTTCATAAGCTGTAGTAGCTCAACAAAGGAATTTGGTACAAATTCTATAGTTTCTTTCACACAATGCAATTAGAAGCTTTATTTCAGCTTGTTCTAGCCTGACAATTACTTCAAGTACTTATCTTTGTGAGCATACCAGGAAGAAAACTATACAACTACATTTGAGGATCTAGTCAAGTTAAAAGAGGTCAACGAAGAATAAGTCTCTGCTGATACTTCCGTGCATTCCAGAAACTTACCCTGCTGGCCACTTGTGTTTTCCCCATGCCAAAACCAGACACTATTCTTGAATTTTTTCTTTTAATTTTTCAGTCTGTGTTCCTTGTAGCTTTCCCATTAGCATCCTTTTCTTTAAGATTCAGAATGGTAACTTCTACATATATTTTAAGGGAAGAAAAGACATCCAGTTCTTTCTTGGGAAGTATCTGTTGACCTCCAATTGACGCAGGCATATGTACACAGAAGAAGCAGGGTTTACAGTGCAGGTGGTCAAATCAATAGAGAGCTTGTTTCAGAATTAGCAAACAAAGATTTAACTCATACAAACTTTAGTTCTAGAGGCATTTGTAGAAAGGAAATGGAAATTATTAGATAGCTTTAATGAAAACAATCTTTGTATGCCATAATCACACATATATGCTTATATTTGCATATTTTACATTCCTGCTCACCTTATTCTTTGTGTGAAAAAGGAATGGCACACATAATATGTTGTTGTTGTTGGCTGGACTTTGCGAACGAAGATCTTGGGATAAGCCTGTGCAATGGATTTTTTAGGTGAGGCACAGTGTGCGCGGAACTGGCCCCACCCCCTTTACTCCTGAGGTTCATCTTGCCACGGCCGAGCAGCTCAGACAGTGACAGCGAGTTCCTCCAGGATTTGAACCGGCGTCCTCAGAGGAGGAGCCGGCTCCACAGGCGGGGGCCTACGCCACTCGGCCAACGCCCGCCGCCTCTCAAGTGTAACATCTCAAATTAATATTAAGGAAAAAAACCTAACAAACAGAAAAGCAATAATGTAAGGTTGTTGAGCAATCCTGGGAGCCCACATAGGTCAGAGCACCAGGGGAAGACCTCACCTTATCCTCTCTGCCACCGAATGACACAAATGTGGCACTGCAGCCACGCCTGTAACACCAGCTGGGGCAGGGGCACACATAATAATGGCACACTGCAATAGCAATGTGTGAAAGAATAAAATCCGTGGTCTAGTAACCACTCTGTGCCATGTAGCTGAAAAGCTGTGAGTCACGCAGTCTGAGTGAATCCAGAAGACCTTAGATGGCTGGCAGAGGGGTTCTGTACCTCCCACACTGACTTCTTACCCTCTGCTAGATGCAGCCTAGCTTTGACATTTGAGGGAAAGGTTCTGAACAGCTTTTAAGTCTGAGAGTGAAATGAAAAAATATGATTCAAGCGCATTTTTTGGGTGAATGAATTGCCCTGTGCTCTTCTCTTCTCTGCACTGAGTTAATACCCGGTATTTTCAATGGGAATTTACATACCTACAGGTTGATTCAGTTGCATAAACATAGGCATACAATGCAACTCACTTAAGATGCACTAACTTGTTCCACCCAGCTTGCTTCTGCTGCTCCAGGGGGACATGTGGCTCCCATAGGTCACAATTGCTCAGTTTGCATGGCTGGGTGGCTCAGATAACCACAGCTCAGCAGATAAGCAGCTCTGATTGCTCCAGAAACAGGTCAAGCTGTTGCATCATGCCCTTAGCTCACATGCAGATGCTTACATTTGGAAGTCCTAAGTTTGAAGATAATTAGATGAATTCCATACCTTGTTGGAATAAACCTTACCCAACTCAGCCTGTTACTGAAATGTGGCCAAGGAACTGCCAGAGCACTGTTAACTAATGATGAGTTTTCATTTCAGTGCCTACTGTGCAGAGCTAGATACTGAGGTTTCAATGCAAACCATATGTAGTGCCACACAGATTTCTAGTATGACTGCTGAGCCTCATGGATAATGCTTTTTATTCATTTTATAGAGTAGAATGGATGTGACATTATATTTTAGAGTGACTTAGAGACAAATCCCTGTCCCAAGAAGTTTAAATGATATAAGGAGTTTAAAATAGATTAATTTCTATTGCTTGTGGGAACCTTAAGGTGTACAGCTTTTGCTTCATTTTCTACCCAACAAACCCTTATCTTTTTCTGAAAGCAGACACATAATGCAGTGCCAGTTCCTGGAGAGCAGAAGCAAGCTGTGGCCTGTATTGCTGAAATCCAGTGCACTGAACTTGCTGCCTTTTAAACATAAGCCGGATGGTGGAAAGTTGTGGGAAAAGAAGTAAAGCAAAAACAACCCTGGAAGTGACTGGGAAAAAATTACAGTCAGGAGCTCTCACAAGCTCATGCAGGCTGCAATGCACTCCATTCCTGTGCTGAATCGACAGTCCTCTGAGGTGTCTGCAACCTTAGTTACTTACAGCTTAAGGTGAGCAGAGCCGCAGGATGAAAGTTCTCTTTATTCACCCAACAGCTAGAGAGAGTTTCAGCATGCAGCATGTTACTTTAAAGTCTGGGTAGCAGTGAATTTTTTTAAGAACTCCACAAATAGACCTGCTCTTCAAAGCCATGAACAAGGTACATTGTGGAGGTACAATGCTTATAGAGATTCAGTTCAGGTACACAGCCGAAAGCTGCAGCCGGCAGCAGCCAGTTGCGATATATTCCTCAGACTTGTCAAACAGGTAAGAGTATTTTAACTAAAATACAATTTTTCAACGTTGTCATACTCATAATTTGGATATATACTTAAATAAATGACCCAAGAAATATTTACTTCTTCCTCACAGCAACAGGCTTTCCTCTCCCCTCTCTGTCTTAAAGCAAAAGTAGTCAAGAGCAAACTGAATGAAACATTACAAATATTTTCTACTCAAATTACTTTAAAAGTCAACTTAACACCTATTTTAAGCAACTTCCTGTCCAAGAACTCAGATCTTTAGCCCACAAAAGGCTCATTTAAGGTGATTTGAAACTTTTCATGCCTCAATAGAAATAGAAAGCAAGTGTTAGGAGACCTAGCAAACCTCACAAGCATCTGACACCATTCTTCTGGACAGGAAACTGTCAGTAGTCGTTTCCACCTTTGCAATGACCTTAAAAGAAATTTGCAAGATGAGAGAACCGTCATCTGTTTTTTCAGAATATTTTGTACAGAGAAATACACCTTTCACTAAAGCACAAGGCAACCATGACCTAAACTTTTGGACACTCCCACTGGGACTAGAAGCACATACTCTATTACCTTTCTGTGCAAGTTACTATAAGAAATTAAAATTTGATAAGAAAATAAAAGAAATCTGATCATTATCTTCTTTATGTCATAAATTAGTCTTAGAAAGACTCTTTTATCTAGACAGGATTTAAAGAGAAAATGTTCTCATTCTTTTTGTCTTTTGCTAAGCTCTTACTCTCTGAGCAAAACTGCATTGACATTTTTTAGCATTTCTGTCCACAAAAGAGAGAAAACATAATGTACCTTCATTTACCTACACAAGAAAGCAATGGACCTAAAAGTGAAGTACTGTATACCAGATGCTTGCATAAAATGGTTCATAATCATTCCCTCAAAGTAATTAACATTTTGAATAATTAATAAATTCAAGAAAATTCCAATCTGTTCACAGACAACCCGTGAAAAAAGCCCAAGACTGCCAAACACACTTTTCATTGTAAATTACTGCTCTGCTGATGCAGTGACATTATATAAAATGCAGCATTCAACCCTTCAAAACCAAACATTTCGCTACCCTTTCTAATGGGTGGCAAGCAGATGAAATTAAGCACACAGAGAGAACTAGCAGAGGAGAAACCTTGCAGTGACAGGAGATTATCCTCAACATATATCACATCTCATATACTGGGAGTGCTGAGGTTCATTCTAAGTACAATACTAAAAAAATAATAAGGTAACACCAGAACAAGAGGGATGTTGAGACGAGAATGAGTGTCAGTATGAATTTTCATTAGGCACAGCTGGAAGGACTGAGAATATGTTATGTAACCAAGTCTATGAAAATTAAACAGTGTGAAAACTGCTGACACATCAACTGAGCTGCTTATACCAAAGGGAGCCCCACAGCTTGTGTACAACAGCACACAGTCCCACACAGATCAGTGAACACCAGTTGATTCAGGTCATCAAAAGCATTTTTTAAAAGAATCTTCAGAGATTGAAAAATGGGCAAAGCTGAAAATTACCTCTAGGTTTATAAACTGCTGCAAAATCCTTTGTGGTGTATGAATGATAGACTTTAATGAAATGTGGCATTTTCTTCCACAATAAACTATCAAAAATATCTGGTACAATAAAGGTTATATCTGAGAATCTTTCATCCTCCCAGTCTTTTGCTAATAAAACACAGACACTAATCAGATGTTGGCTTTTAAGTGCAAATTGGAGCAGACATTTGTATTCGTAAGGGAATTTTTACAGTGCTTTGTCCTACTGTCAGATATGAAATGTTTGCAGGCTGTAAATTGGTAACTGAATATGCTTCTTCCCTGGGATAACTTCAGTGTGTTTCTATTGTTCAGATTCCTATATTATTTGTATAATTCAGATTCAGATTCCGGACATACCTGGCTATCCTATATACCTGTACTGGTTCTATGTATGAGAAAAGTAGGTATCAGAGCTTTAGGACTGGCCATAGAGCCTTGTCCTCTCTTCATTGGCTTGTGAAGAGACATTACATCTCTAGAAAGGTCATCCAGCCTCTTTTGCTGAGAGAGGGGTGGATCAGGTAGTGAGGCGTTGAGGTGGCTGCTGGCCCTGTTCCTTACATTTCTTCAATGGCTGCAGACCCACCTCCCAAAGGTTCTTCCTTCTAATCTGGTTCACCTTCCATGTGAGGTTTACCCTTAGGCTTTTCTCTCCTACTCACCTGGGAAATGTCCTGGTTCAGGCTCAGATCACCACTCCTCCATTGTGCCTGTTTTGCTGAGTAGCCATCAGCTCTCTGTGTTGTTTGACTACCTCACAAAACAGAGTTAGAAGAAGCTCTCAGTGCTCTGTTTTACTTCCAAATCTTAAAAAAGCCACAAACAAATAAACCCAAACCCAGCAAAACCCCCCCAAACCAACCAACCAAAAAAAAGCCAACAAAAAACTCCACTAAATTAACACCTAGTTTTCATTCCCAAACCATACAACATAATTTTTGCAGTGGACTTTGTCCTAGAGTATTAGAATTCCAACTGAAGCAATTTCACCAGAACAGCATTAAATGCACTAAACCCAGGAAAGATTCCTGGCTTTTTTCCCCCATCAAATATCAGTAGTTTATAATTTTATAAAATTTTGCATGGCTGTAAGATAAATGGTTGATTTTTCCAAGGAAAGAGAGCTTTCAAGAGTTATGACTCTAAGTGAATGGAAGCTGAAGTCACAATTCAGTGATCTTCATTCCTGATAGCCAAATCTGCACTGTGTGGACCAGAGGATCTACTGCCATCCATCATGGTCCTCTATGCTGGTGTAATCAGATTTCTTTCCAGAAGCAACTACTGGGCACAAAGGGGATGGTGCACACTAGTGCAGGATGCCACCATACAGGCCAGATGTTGTCCATATGTGCACCTCAGCAGTTTGCTGAGGATCACCCTGTACAGCAAGATGGACAAAGCCAATGTAGAAGTCCTACATTTGGAAGCAGGAGTCATATAAGGTAGCAGAGAGAGATAAAGGTACACTTCTGAAGTCACCAAGTCAGAGATTTCAAAAAGCTTCAGCAACCAGCTTGGGCACTGACTAACATACCACAAATCCAGCTGTGTTTTAACATCAGTACTGGTCAATTAGTTAACTTACTATTACCCTAAAGTTAAGAATTACCTTACTAATTACCTGACAGAAGGCTAAGAGAGTTGGTGTTTTCAGCCTGGAGAAGAAAAGGCTGCAGACAGAACTTATAGCAGCCTTTCAAATGTAAAGGAGGTCTGCAAGAGGGCTGGAGAGGGACTTTTTACTAGGGCCTGTCATGATAGGACATGGGCAATGACTTCAAACTGAAACAGAGTAGGTTTAGAATAGATATTAGGAAGAAATTTTTCACTGGGGGGAGGGTGAGACACTGGCACAGGCTGCCCAGAGGAGTTGGGGATACCCCAATCCTGAAAGGGTTCGAAGCCAGGCTGGACAGGGCTTTGAACCACCTGGTCTAGTGGAAGGTTTCCCTGCTCATGGCAGTGGTATGGAGCTAGAGATTTTTAAGGTCCCTGTGGAAACCTCTTTACTTTATGGTATTCAATATATTAGCAACTTCCCTCAGCATATGTCACCATGCCTCCATGGCTCAGTCTGGTGCTGCTGCTGGAGGCTTCAAACCTAAATGCTTCCTGTCTGCACATCTCACAGAAAGGGAGTTTCCACTCCCCACTCGCCCCAACCATTTAGCACAGAGATGATAAACTGATGTACAAATAACTTCGAGGTAATCCTATGTTCAAGTGTTTCCTCATATCCATATAATTGAGGATTTGAAATTATGAGGAAGCCATTTACCAGTTTGTGGTAAAGGAGGTATTGGGCTGTTGAAAAGAAGCAAATAATCATGGTAGGAAACATTTTGTTCTGCTGTACATTTCTCTCTTCGTACATTGCCAGGAGATGGTAATGAGCAGTGAGTCATGAGTGGAGTTTCACTGGAATGAAAAGTGTCAGAAATAGAACAGAAGGTACACCCTATCCTTTCAAGATCCTCCATCCCATAAATATCTAGAACTTAATTAATTAGGACTTGAATGTAAATTATTGTGATTATTGAAAATTAATCCTGGGAAGCAATCCAACAGATCTGTCCAATAGATGTCACTGAGAATGCCATGGCACATTTACTTTTCCCCGCAATGTTGCTGGGAGTCTCATCTCCTTCCATGTCTCCCTGGTATGTATATGCTCCTGGTGAGGCATTTAACATCATGCCTACAGCAGTTTTGAGACCTTATCACCATGGCTAGACTTCGCAAATGAAGATTTGGGAGGGTTTTACCCACGCTTGCTGCAAGCACGCTGATGGCTGATAAGGCCAATGCGAGATAGGCAAGTCCGGTTGCAAAAGGCATAGCAGAAAGTCTCTGTAGGTGGCACTGTCAAGGCACGGTTCTTTTGGCGTTGTCTTTTCTCCTCCAGGCTGATTCTGCGTGCTGTTTCAAGGGAGACAACAGCGTTATAGATTGTGTGTCTCCACATCTCCCGATTGGAGGCCAGGGTGGACCACTGATGGTGGTCAATATGGCCAAGGCTGAGGTGTTGTTTCAGGCAGTCCTTGTATCTCCTCTTCAGGGTTCCTCTCTTGCGGCAGCCGGTGGCGAGTTCACCGTAGAGCACAATCTTAGGGAGGCGGTGATCCTCCATCCTGGAGACATGCCCTGCCCTGCACAGCTGCGTTCTCAGCAGCACGGCCTCGATACTGGTGACCTCTGCCTGTTCCAGAACGGACACATTAGTCACGTAATCAGACCAGTGATGTTTAGGACTGTACAGAGGCAGCGCTGGTGGAAGCGCTCAAGGAGTCGCAGGTGGTGGCGGTAGATGACCCAAGATTCAGACCCATATAGAAGAGTAACAGTACGATGGCTCTGTAGACACTGATCTTTGTACTATTCTTCAGGTGTTTATGGAGTTTTCCAAAAGCTCTGTATGCCTTCGCTAACCTGTTGTCAATCTCTTTGTCAATCTTACCATCTGAGGAAATGATGCTTCCCAGATAAGTGAACTGCTGGACTGACTTAAGCTCTGATTTCCCTATGGTGATGTGGGGTGATGAAAAAATTCCTGAGGTGCAGGTTGATAGAGAACTTCTGTCTTCTTCAGGCTGACTTCCAGCCCAAAAAGCTCAGCAGCCTCTGCAAAGCAGGATGTCAAGTGCTGCAGAGCTGTTTCTGTGTGGGCAACAAGGGCAGCAAAAAGCAGCTGGC
The DNA here is from genome assembly GCA_013399695.1 of Formicarius rufipectus. Lineage (NCBI taxonomy): Eukaryota > Metazoa > Chordata > Aves > Passeriformes > Formicariidae > Formicarius > Formicarius rufipectus. The sequence goes on along the minus strand of VXAU01000867.1, from coordinate 278,318 downwards.
AGACAAGGTGGTTTAGGGTCTTAGTGTGGGCCTTCAGCCTCCTTAGGTTGAAGAGGTTTCCATCAGTATGATACCAGATGTAGATGCTGTTTTCTTCATCGAGATCTGCTGTGGCCCTTTGGAGAATCATGCTGAATGAGGCCTTAAGGCATTGTAAGACTGACGTGAAGCAATTTTTAGGTTTATTCCAAACGTAGCAGTCACTGAATGGCATACACTCTTAGTAAGAGTGTTTGGATGTAAGTCTCCAGTAGGTATTCCAGAAGAGCTCCAGATTAACTGGAAGCCTCATCTCTTGGTGTTATTCCCATTATTTGTGTTAAGATAACAACAAGAGGGGAGTGATCCAGGATGGAAGAGACTGTAGGAATAAACAGACTGTCCCTTCCCCTTAGCTTTTCTGTCTGCAAAAAATGAGGTGTACAGGGGGCATTGATGAAGATCATGTTCTGTCTGCAAGGCCAGAGGAGACTGGGAAGCCCTGATGAATGGCTGCTTCCTTCCTAAGCCCATGATGTTAGAGCAGATCATCATGTTTTGGAAATAGACATCCCTACTTTCAGAGCTCAGGGATTTTCTTGAAAGTATCACACTGATCTTTGAGAGCTGATCACATCTGAAGTATTCTTTGGGCCAGCAGGAAGACAGGTTCTTTCCCTTTCCCTCTTTTTTGCCTTCTTTAGGTGACCTTTTTCAGCAGCAAGTTTTACTCTGTTCATGACAATCTTTTTGTTGCCAGAGAAGCTTGGCCTGTGGTTATCACCTGATTTAAAAGAGATTAACAAAACTTCCAGCCTTCCTTATGCTGCCATATGCATGTATTTTTGTTCAAATATATCACTGACAGGACAGTTAAGTAGCCTAAGTTTTCTGCAACATATCTTCAAAGTATGTTTATCACCCTGCAAGGCATCCTTCTGTTGCAAGTGCCTACAAAAGCTTTCCAAACTAAATTTACCAATGTCAGGTTCCCTGACTGCTTACATGGCAATCCATTTGGTCTCATCAGGATTCAGTGGGATAGCTGAAAGAGCCACCAGCATGTGGTCTGTTCCTGCCCCAGTTCATGTTACAGGCGTGGCTGCAGTGCCACGTTTGTGTCATTCGGTGGCAGAGAGGAAAATGCGAGGTCTTCCCCTGGTGCTCTGACCCACGTGGGTTCCCAGGATTGCTCAACAACCTGACATTATTGCTCTTCTGCTTTTCTGTTTGTTGGGTTTTTTCTTTGATGTTAATCTGAGATGTTACACGTGAGAGGCGGCGGGCGTTGGCCGAGTGGCGTAGGCCCCCGCCTGTGGAGCCGGCTCCTCCTCTGAGGATGCCGGTTCGAATCCTGGAGGAACTCGCTGTCACCGTCTGAGCTGCTCGGCCGTGGCAAAATGAACCTCAGGAGTAAAGGGGGTGGGGCCAGTTCCGCGCACACTGTGCCTCACCTAAAAAATCCATTGCACAGGCTTATCCCAAGATCTTCGTTCGCGAAGTCCAGCCAACAACAACAACAATGTGGTCTGTATTTCCTTGCCTCCAATGAATATCTGGATGTGTTCTGAGAGGAACTTTTGCTTCTTAACTCTGTGTAATGATTACTCACCTCAGAAGGGACAGGCTGAAAAATTCTACTCTGTAGATAACCTACTGGTCACCAGCACATGTAATCTTACATACTTGTAACAGATGGTCAATGAGAGAACACTGCATATTTCATGTAGCTTTGCAAACCTCCAGGGAATTAACAGAATGATGTGAAGAACTCTGCCAGTTTTGTCCCATGTGCTGGGTTCAGCAGATTTCTGATTGTGAGCAGCTGGTGAGATAACTTCAACATCTGGAGTTCTGTCCTTTGAGCAAGACGCAGCCTGATGTGCAGCTGACACAGCAGCTCACATCTCAATGGGGCTGCCAATCCCAGGCTACAAGAACAGCCCTTGATTCCAGTACCACACTACAACCAGGAATATTCTTCAGCCATCTTAAATAGGCATCTTTGGCACCTGAATTTCCAGCCAAGGTACTGTTTGGAGACATGGCTGAGAAAAAACTAATAACTGAGGTAGCAGAGGAAATCCAGTTATCTTAATAATCTTTGGTCTTTTCATACACCTTACCTATAAGACTTGATCCCAAACTTTTTCTACCATTCCTTTCCATCTCATCTGAACTTTTCAGAATTTTATTTGACATTAAAATTCAGTGTGAGGTAGAGTTCAGGTAGAAAGTATGAAAAAAGGTAGAAAGTAGAAGGTAGGTTGTAGTTTCTTAAAGAAAAGCAATTCAAAATGGGGTTTAGACTGACCTCACATAGGCATCTGAATAGCCTAGTTTAAATAAAGAGATAAATGCATGAAGTTTTCTGTACAAAATTCTGTCCCATTCATCCCATAACAATTAGCCGTCATTTTAATGTAACAAAATGTTTGTAACACCCTCACCACTGCTTTTAATTCCTGTTTAACACAGTATCAGTTACACTCTTTTCAGACAGTTCTTTTTTTACTTCATATATTTGCTTCAGAAGAAATCATTAGTATCTTTCATATAGGCATTCTCTGTGTGCTGTTATAATGTTATTATCCAAAACAGATTACGGAAGCAGATTCATCAGCTGAACAATCTTATGGTCTCGCAATATCTTTTCAAGTATTGGAGACAATTTTCTGGGTTATTAATGGTTGCTGTGTACCTAGATTTTTTTTCTGGGAAAAAAAATAAAAAGCAGCTATACTGCTATCTCTGTGGCAATATAAAGTATATTTTCATGGAGATATTATGGAAAAGGTACTGTTCTTTATCATTTATTGTATCTCCATTATCAAATCAAGTCCTAGCTGAAGTAAGGACCTCAGTGTACTGGATTACAACTATGCAATAACATTTTTCTCCCACGTATTTTACCCACCTGTCAAGTATTTTCCCTTTCAGAATCCCACTTGAGAGAACAGAAAACAAGAATGCATTCAGTATCTCTATTCAAATGGGAGGCATTGTTATTTATTTCAAAAGGTTAAAGATGAATTTGCATCAAAGATATTTCTAATTTCCTTTGTTACCACTCTATTTAGGTAGAGGCAATAGTTTTTAGTAGTTTTGATAGTTCATATTGCAAAAGCTTCTATTTTGGTTTGAAATGCACATTTGAAAGTAGCATTTACTAACATACCCTGATAACCAAAAAGAATTTTAAGCACTTCAAGAAAATGTATTTTATTTCCAAATAATCTCTGAAAGGTGGTGACCAGATTTTACCAGGCCACATTCAATTCAAGATTAAGTCAGTAGGGCAAGGATCACTTCAGGCCACTTCTACAGTTCTTTTGTATGAATATAGCATTTACCAGCAGAAATTAAAATGGATTTAGGAAAAATTTTGAAAAATACTGTAAATAGACACTGATGTTCCCTTCAATCTGCCAGGTCATGCTTGCCCTGCTGCTATTTCTCTTTCCACAGATTTTATTTACAGTTTCATTCTGTAGATAATTGTAGGAAGGAGAACTGAACAAACATTTCCAATAAGGGATGATTCAGATATTTTCATATTTGTCATAAGGAATTTTGGAACCAATTTTTATGGGAAGAAAACATGAAGAATTTTAGTAGAGGAATGCAGAAGTGTTTGCTGGTATGTAGTCATGTGACAGGCAGGATTTGTTATAGGACTCGGGAGCAGGGATGATGAGGTGCACAATAACAAGGAAATTTATTCCAAGGACCTGAAACACTGAAGTTGTAGTTCAGATTAAGCAAAGCCAAGACAGCTTCATTTACTTCTGTTCTCTAGTGAAACAAGTCTGTAAATTTTACCTTTTTTTTGGTGAAATTTTGTCATTTTGCAGGATTTTACTAGTTGTTAACACGCTGTTTTTCTGGGAAAATTACTAGACAGGTCCAGACAAAAGTGGATCTTAGAGTCACACAATGACATAGTGAAGGAAAAATAAGTTTTAAACACAAGCAGTGTAAGGACATGCTCACATAGAAAAAGACTAGTAACAGTGACTTGACCCAACAATGTCAGATGCTTGCATGAGAAGATGATGTTTCAGCATGAGAACTCTTGTCAATCAACCTGTGAGACAAAGCAATTTGCAAAATAAAACAATCCAAGAGATTTCACCAAGCAGATTTCAGTAAATCATGATATGTTTATAAAAAATTTATTTGGGGAGAAGAAGAAAGGCTAAATCTGCCACAAAATACATAGCTGCTACTCCTTCTACTGCCTTGGATATAAAGTATTTTCATTTGCAAGATATTGAAGATATCATTAAGCTCCCTTCTGGAACAGAAGTTGCTCTTCCTCTGCTCATTTGACTGTTTTTGTACTATCATTTAGGAATTCCAACACAAATATTTAACCATAAGGAAATGTTGCAAGTAAAATATGATTTGTGCACAAAATGCTTCAATTTAAAATAGAAACAGTCCTCCTTTGACAAGGTTAAATGCAACTTTTAACACTCTAAGGATGCCAGCAGATAAAACACACAAATAAAAAGCAGAGAGCCAAAAGACACATATGGAGTTAACAATGCTCTTTAAAAACTCGGTGGAGGGAGTTGGCTTCCTCACACATGCCTTCAGTAAACACTGCAGGGGAGGGGGCTACAGCTCAGGCTTCTAGAATGGCAAACAGCAGCTGCTTTGCCCTGCTGTCTTGGTTTTGGCAGGGATAGAGTTAATTTTCTTCCTAGTAACTGGTTCAGTGCCATGTTTTGGATTTAGTATGACAATAATGTTGGTGACACTCTGATGTTTTAGTTGCTGCTAGGGAGTGCTTACCTCAGTCAAAGACTTTTCAGCTTTTCATATTCTGCCAACAAACAGGTGCACAAGCGTCTGGGAGGGAGTATGGCCAGGACAGCTGACCTGAACTGGCCAAAGGGATATTCCATACCACAGAACATCAAGCTCAGTATATTAACTGAGAGGAGTTGTCTGGGAGAGGTGATCACTACTCAAGGATAGGCTGGGCATTGGTAGTGGCTGGTGAACACTTGGATTGTGCTTCATTTGCTTCTCTTGGGTTTTATCACTCCCTTTTTCTTATCTGCATTTTCATTGGTCTTGTTGTTGTTGTTATTATTATTGTATTTTACTTTACTTCAATTATTAAACTGCTCTTACCTTTTTCTGATTCTTTCCCCATCCCACCGGGCACAAAAAGCAAAAGAGACAGAGAGGGCGGGAGAGAATAGCTGCATTGGTACTCAGTTGCCAGGTGGGGTTAAAGCATGACAGACTTCTGTTGGATGTCCTCCCTTTTGCACTGGCTGCTCCCAGTCAGACTGAGGGTACTGGGGTTCATCCTTGAGGCTGGTGTGATGGGTGCTCCTGGATCCAGCCAGCTATGGGAGCAATGGTTGTGCTGAGCCTTGTGCAACATTATGAGATGATATGTTTCACTGTACACCAAAATCTGGGCCAGAACTCTCTGAGGCTGTACTCTGACCTCTGCTCTTCACCTTCCAAGTTATTTGCATCCCAGCAAGCATGGTTTAGCTTTCAGTTGCCTGGAGAATTCGAAGGTTAAACACAGTTACAAGAAACTGCTTATCTCAAAGTCTTCTTTACAGTGAAGTTGTCTCCTTTCCACTCCACAGGGGATGCTAGCATACCTGTAACATTGAATTATAAAGAAAGAAGATGGATGGGGGCTACAAGGAGCTGGCAGTGGACCAAATCTTTCCCACAATGTAACAGCTGTGATTTTTGTGACAGCCCACATTTGTGGAAATTTCCCATGTGCATCTTACTGCCCTGCTGGCAACACCACCAGGGGCAATCAACAAACCATTCCTGATTCTGACCAGCTCTATACTTGTGCACCCACATATCAACCCACTTGCACCTCTGGATGTAAACCACAAAGAGGTTGCACAGGGGTGCAGCCCTGTCCCCACGCAGAGCAGCAGGAGCTGCAGGCAGCCTGGGAGACAGTGTGTCAGTGCAGGGGCAGGACACATGAACATAGACATGTCCTTGTTCACACCAGGACAGACTCAGTCATACTGCTCAGACCATCTCTTTCACTTAGTGCCATATACCACCTACAAAAGCATAAGGTGTTTTATATTAACTCAGTATGCAGGCACACAAATGCATGTGCATAATACAGCTATTTTAACTTTCCAACAGAGATAGTTCTTTCCCTGTATTGGATAAGAAGAAGCCTTGGGGTAGCTTTGTTTTCCCTTATACTGCATTAAAACTTTGCTTTTCAGATTGAATTTTAGTGTGAATTACGTGATCATGTTGATGCTTCAGAATTTAAGTGCAGAATTCCCTTTTGGCTTTAATGGCATTTATGAAATAAATCAAAAGAACTTGTTCACATTTAAAATGTAGTAGTATTTTGCCTTCTGGCTATTTTTAAAATTTTTATTTTATTTCTGCAAAAGGAAAAGAAAAATAGTCTGAAGAGATTTACATGAAAAAATATCAAAGATCCACCACCCTGAAGGAGATTATCACATAACATTTCTCTCTTGTAAAGGCAACAATTTTCTGCATAGATTTTGCTGTTGTTATCACAGAATTAATCTCTACTTTATTGAGGGCATTCTGAGGTCATATGAACTTTTTATTATACAAGATATGCAACAACTCAATGATTAGAAGTGATACACAAGAAACACTGAGAACTTGTTTGGAAGACATAGAAGAGGAATAACATGTATGACTCATATAAAAATGTATTGAGCATTGTGTTTCTACACAAGCTAACTGCCTACAAGCCTGAGAAGCACAAGACCTTACGTTCCCTTTTACAGAGAACCTGGCTCTGCAGCTGGGCAGTATGGAAGAAAGTGAGTGCCACCCCAGTCTTTAGAAGGCCAAGTAGGAGGACTCTGGAAACTACTGACCAGTCAACCTCAACTCAGTCCTTGGAAAGGTGATGAAATGCCTCACTCTAGAGGCCATCTCTATCCACTTGGATGACAAGGCGGTGATCAGGAGTAGTCACCATGGATTCACTAAAGGTGAATCATACTTGACCAACCTGATGGCCTTCTATGATGAAACGACTATCTGGATGGATGATGGGACAGCAGTGGATATTGCCTACCTTGATTTCAGCAAGGCTTTTGACATAATATCCTCATAGGCAAACTTAGAAAGTGCGAGCTGAATGAGTACACGGTGGGGTGCATGGAGAACTGGATGAACAGCAGATTCCAGAAGGTCCCTACTCAGCCCTGGTGAGGCCAATCTGGAGTGCTGTGTTCAGTTCTGGGCTCCTCAGTACAAGAGAAATGTGTTGCTCCTGCAGCAGGTCCGGCAGAGCACAACAAAGATGATTAAGGGACTGGAGCATCTCTTACAAGGACAGGCTGAGAGAGCTGGACCTGTACAGCCTTGAAAGGAGACAATTGAGAGAACCTCCTAATGTCTGTAAGTATCTGAAGGCAGGGTGTCAAGAGGATGGAGCCAGGCTCCTCTTGGTGGTGCCAAGCAATAGACAAAAGGCAACAGACAGAAACTGATGGACAGGAAGTTCCACCTGAATAAGAGAATGAACTTGTTTACTGTGCAGGGTTGACTGCACACTGGAACAAATTGCCCAGAGCGGGTGTGTAGTCTCCCTCACCAGAGATATTCAAGAACGGTCTGGATGCAATCCTTTGCTATGTGCTCTAGGATGACCCTGCTTGTGCAGGGAGGTTACACCAGATGACCTACTGTGGTTACCTCCAACCTGTCCCATTCTGTGATTCTGTGATTTTGTTGGGCTAGCCTTGGCTGAGAGTGCTTCAGTTTAACTGAGGAGAAGCTACAGCCTGGGCTTCATTGCAGGTTGTGGAGAGATTATAAAGAAAAATGTTGGATATTTCCTCCAGCAACTTTGTTGTGCTGACACCTGTATTATTTCATTTCACTGTGATCATTGCTGTTACCCAAGCTATCAAAACTAAAACCACATGCACTGCAGCTTCCCCTCACTGCTATCTTTGGTATAGCAATTATCACAAAAAAAAAAAAAAAAGGACAGACCACGTGATTATGTTCTAATCTTGCCAATGCTGGCATATCAATAATTTTACATGAGTGAGCAATTCTGGCAAGATGTCATATAAAAATTTATTTGGGTTTATGAATTCTTGCAGTATTACTACTATGATACAGTAAGTTTATTTTTCCAAATTGGTGTTGAAGATACATTTGATGATGTGTGTGTTAGGAAACAACAGGAAAAGATAAGTATTGAAAGGAGTAAAATGAGCCCTTACTTTTGATAAATTACAGTCATCAGGACTTTTATTAAAAATTACTATTTAGTCAGAAATTCACAGTCAAGAGCTTAACTCTGGGTTTGAAATAAAGCTATGGGTACCTGATATAATTGTACTGTTTCTCAAGAGCTGCTAAACACACATAGATTTTTCTGAAGCTTAAAGGTGGCTGAAATGAAGTGGAAGAACTTTCTAAAAATCAGGTTTGCTATCCCTGGCAGCTTGAGGAGCAATTTGATACAAGTTCTAACCCTGTAGTTCCTGTGAAACTCTTATGGTTGTTTTTTTTTTTTTTGCAGAGCAACAGCATCAAGGTGGCTTAAATGGCTATGAATTTCCTGCAGTAAGGTCTCCATAACAATGTTTAATATATGACTCTAAAATTACAATGTTGTTTACTTCAAGAGTATTTACTATAAACTACCAAATCACCCTTTATTCATTAAATCAATAGTTTCCAAACCTCTTTTTCACCAAAAATTGGAGTCTTTGCTGAAACACTTGTAGAGAACTAATAATGCCATTATTATGGTAACAGTTCAAAATTATCATAATCCATATTACTGAATTAATATCTTTATGACTGCTGGATGCCTTTTTCACTTCAACCCTCTGCTACTCCATCTTAAAATATCAATGATTTTTCCCTATGATGTAGCTACTACCTCCCACAAACCATTTCTCACCAAGTCTGAGCATTTAATTCCTTTCCTAGGAGAGGCAGGGACTGTTCCCATCTTTGGAGGATTTCTGGTCTTTTGCAAGTTTGTGCTCAGGGAAGAGACCCTGCCTTGAGACAAAGCCCTCCAGACAGAAGTATCACATGAAAATCCTGGGGCATGGACACTGCTCTGCTTGGGTGAGCCTCCTGTGCACTCAGAGAGGGACAGCCAGTTCAGCATACTGCAGTGCCCAAGAGCAGTTTCAGTCCCTTGTTTAAAAAAAAAATCTGGATGTTCAATCCCACTGAATGACTTTCAGACATCTAGAATAAAATGATAATGGTATGTGTAAGCTATAATCCTGTATCACAAAATCCCCCGTGAGGAGCACATGAAAACAACCTGGAAAACAGAGCAGCACAGTGTCACTGTTTTCCATAAACCTGTTTGTTTAAACCCAGGGAGAGGCTGGTTTTGACTGAAAGCACTAACAGATCAAACTTTCCCAACAAACTTCTCTCAAAGAGCTTCATTGTTGAAAACCTGCTACATTACTGTAGCCAACAGGGTCAGAGAGATACCTGCTTATCAGCATTTTTAAGTGCTTCCTATGCAGTTATACAAACCTTTCCAACCAGCTTTGAATTTCAGGCTTCATCAGTTTTAATGGTACACTGTAGCTGTCTTTGTGGTGTCAACACTTTTCTTTGGTCTCCTCTGGAGCTTCAGACTCTTTCCCTGCTATCAGACATAGAACATTTGACCCCTGACTTCCAGGCCCACATCTCTCCCTAACAACTGCTGAAATGGAGGTCTGCCCAGAGAAGGGTTGTTTTGACCACTGCCAAAGGGAGTATCTTACAGTGCTCCTCACATATCCAAATCCTTTAGTATTAAATAAATAACACATAATTGTAGACAATACATTTCCAGATTTTTCTTAATCACAGGTCTTTTTATGGAACTCTAAATTCCGGTGGTTCAGTAGGTCCTGCTGTAAAAATGCAAATGGAGATACACTAAAATACTCAGAAGAAATCAATTTTTGGTTTGGGATAGCAAAGCATGGGCACAAAGGACCAAGGACAACAGCATAGCTGTGAGCATGGCTTTTGAGTTTTGGCACTGATGGCTGTGTGATGGCTGGAGCTTCTCAAGCTGGGCTGATCAGCCCCCCAGACTGCCCCACCACCTTCACTGCCAGCCCCATGCTGCGACTGGCAGAGGAAAGCAGAAGCAGCAGCAGAGTTACTTCACTCTTGTCTTCATGGAGACCAGAGTCAGTTTTACCTGGGCTGGTGTCAAGTACCCAACTGCATCCTGGGAGGCTGAGAGGTTGTGCCAGCCACAGGCAGCAAGCCCTTGCCATCTCCCTGCTTCGGACAGGGCTTCAGGAAGGGGCTGAAGAGGAGGATAAAGGAATACGAAAACAGAGGACAAGAGGAACTCCCCTGCACCATGGTGAAAATTGTTTTCAGTGGCTAAGCTGAAAAACAACTGGTGACAACCAGCATTAGGTTATGACATGCTAATTATCTACTCTCATTACTAAAAGGTATTTGAGGTGCATGTAACACTCTGAAAATGGGCGTCAGCTTCAGAGAAATAACTACAGATATGTTTTTAAAATACTTTACATTAAAAAAACCCTGTAAATACAGATGTTCAATCACAAATTATTACATTTCTAGAAGCTCAGCATATTTATTCTATGTCAGCTATTTGGTGAAAGATTATGATTTTTGCTTTATTGCTTTAAATCTGTTAAAAAGCATCTTTTCTATCTGGTTTCTTAGGTTGTTACACACAATACTTGAAAGACCATGACCCACAAAAGTCAGAGGTTAATTTGATTTTCAGATACATCAGCTGGAGTAAGCAGAAGGTTGTGCAGATTGCCTATTGTTGTAGCACTGTGTTTGCTTAAGACATTTCCCGTGGCTGCCTTGGCCGCGGAAGCAGGGGTGTTCAGACAATCCTGTTTGAACTTTTCCCCATCAGCTTGTTCCAGAGCTGAACTAACTTATCCCCGATGCAAACTTTTCAGACTGAGCCTCCAGTTTTGTTGCAGGGTTTTTTGTAGTTTGTTTGTTTCGAGGGTTTGTTAATTTAGTTGGTTGGGTTTTTGTTTTGTGGGGGTTTCTGTTGTTTGTTTGGGGAATGGGGATTGGTGGGGCTTTTTTGAGAACATCTGAAGAAGCTGTGGTTTCTGCAATCTGAGAAGATCCTTTAAGTTAAACTCATTGCTTTATTATAGCACAACTGAAATGGGGCCCATTCCCAACCACTGAAGCTCCTCAGTGTTGCTATATGCAAGATGGTCACATTGCTAAGGCTGTCAGTGCTGTTAAGTCTCTCCCTTGCCTGGTACCACTGTAGTGCTGAATTAACTCCTGGGTTTTAGTCACCAATTTAGTTCAAAATGGGAGAAACTGTTGCAATTTTGTGCCTTTAGGAAGAAACACGAAAAAATATTCTATTATTATTATTATTAAGAATAATAATAGTATTTTTTAAAACTCACTCTGCAGAACACTGTCAAAAGTCATAGCTTCTAATCCATTAAAAAAAAAAAGGAGTAAAACCTAAAGATTAATCAAACCAAAACACTCTCAATAAATAAAAGAAAGTGAGGAAGAATCCTCACTTGTCATGAGCATTAATAAAAGACCACTGAAGTTATAAAACAAGAGTAGGGGAGAAAAAAATCAGTGTGCTTGTCCAAGCTAAAAATGCTTTAGGTCCCACACTACTAGCAGAGAGTTTTTCAGAAAAAGCAGCAGATACTGTAGTAAGAGACCTTTTAAGGATGCTGTAAAAAAATGGACAAAATTTATAGTTATCTTGTTTCACAACTAAATCAGGAAAGCTCTCCTTTTTTACTCTAGCACAACTTAATAAATATTTATATGTCCACTTTCACCTCTTCATAAAACTTTTGGAAGTGCCAACAAATTCTAAATGCATGCTTTTGCCTTATTTGTTCTTCTAATTTCTGTTGATGAGATTTTTTACAGTAGTTGTACCAATCTGACTGAAAGTATATTAATATCAGAATATCATTTATTTTGGAAAGCAGACAGTCAGGCTGACACACAGGGGTACAGATATTGCTTGGAAAAAACAACAAAAAAAAAGGAATGAAGAAAATCATTTCAATATTCCTTCTTACAGAAGGTGTGCAGGAATTCAAGAGCTAAATGCAAAAGAAATATAATTTCTTTAAGTTTCTCTGCTATCATTTAGTATAGATGGGACTGTGATTTATGGCAGCATAAAACATCTGATAAACTCAGCCTGCAGTCTAGCAGTTTGAAGTTTTGACAGTTTGCTCAAAAATCCTACTTCCTTCCTTGGCAAACCTGGCTGAGAATGAGTACCATGTAAGGCACTTGGGATTTTAGATGTCCAAGCTGATATTCAAATCTTGAAGTTCTGCCAGAACTGTTCATTTAATTAATGAAAACAAACAAACAACCCCCCCCACACAAAACAAAACAAAAAAACACAACAACAACAAACAAACAAAACAAAACCCAAAACACAAAAAACCCCAAACCAAAACAAAAAAAACCCCAACAGAACAGAAGACCTGCCTAACTCTAAGAAAGGTGGTTAAGGCTTGACCACGCTGCAGACAAGACTGTGGCCAACCTGCAGTTGAAAGCTGGTACCTGGCTGGCCTAAACTGCAGGAAAGCCTGTGCAGCAGAAGCTGCAGCCCAAATGTAGTGAGAGGATCCTTCTTTGTGTTTGTCATTTGCTCCTAAGCCACCATTGGCAGATGAGAAATCTCTGGCACACCCATCCCACTTGCTCTTGAGACAGCCCCACTTCAGGAGAGTCTGCATTGAAGTTAGCTGCAAGGTTACTCAAAAATTCCCCACCTTGTGGTATACACACATCACTTCCCTGTGTGTTTAACCGATCTCTAACTCAGGCACGAGTCAAGACTGATATTCTGAAACACACTCTTACTCAATCTGAAATGCTGAAGTAGTTGAAACACACATGCCTGTGCTCAGCCAAGCTTTTAGTGCTGTCCCTTAACCCTACAAATACATATCCTTTTACCTGCTCATTTTGCTGTTGTCCCTGCATTGTGATCTATTTGATTACTGTCAGCTTTTCTGCCGAGACTGCTAGTGAAAGTGTTGCCACTGCTGACATTTTGAGGCATCTCACAACATCATCAGGTCGAGATGTTCCTTTGCAGGAGCCATGGCAAAGGAATCCCAGAGAGGATATTACCATTTTGCTCCACCTCCCCTGTGAAAAGCTGCCCACAGGAACACATACACAAACTAATCCCTATTCCATCCCATTATTAGCAGATTTAGCTACAGGCATTAAAAATGAGCAGATAATGGAAAGTAAGAAGAGACCGTGGGAGCAAAATTGTGAGGAGGATGATGCTCTTATCAAAGTATTTTCAGAATACTTGCAGATAGAGTCTTGCAGAAAAAGTCATTCTGGAGCCTTTGGCAAATGTGAGACTCTTGTGTGTTTATGGCCAGCTTATGTATAAATATTTATTTATACTTATGTAGATTACGAGCAGTTACAAGATTTTGTGGCATCTTTTGCTGTGATTGCCAGTCAATTAAGATCCCTTCTCAGAGCCTTTTCCCTGCCTAGGTACATAAATGAAGTCTGCTCTGATGCAGCTCTTAATGTTGCTTTTAATTGTTCTCTGCAGTGAGAAGGGACACGAACCCATTTTTCTGGGATCAGTACTTTCTCCACACAGCTGTACAGCATATTATTGAGTAACGACAGGGCTGCAACAGGGCTCCGCTTTGTATTGCTTCCTAAATAAATCTGGGAAGGGGCAGAAAAAAATGAGTCTGCAAAAGCAGGAGAGGGAGGCTCTGTTTGGGCATGGGACACTGAGGCTCCAGCCTGGTTAACCACATTCTAACCCTGGCTAAAGCCATTTTGACTCAGTACAACAGTTATGCTCTGAAAATACCTTCTCAGTTAAGTCCTGCTGGTGAGAGAATCTCTAGCTTTCAGACCCCTGAAAGTATAGGTTTTGACCATTCAGCATGACCAAAACCAAAGGTAATTCTCCACCGCTATTGAGTTAAGGGTGGGGAAGACAACTTCTGGCTCCTATTTCTACCTGCCACTCCAGGGTGCCTGGTGTGTCCATGTTACATATCAGCATGAAACCCATGCATAGAAGTTTCACCCCTAGTTTCACTCTAATTCAAAAGAAACCCCGTATGCTTGCTTGTCCTCCCATGTCCACAACCCACAGTGTGCTTCAGCAGGTCTCTGATACAGGCAATACTGAGGAGGACCTTCAGACAAGGAGCACGAGGGCATGAAAAGTGGATCCAGCTACAGCCTCTGTAGCCTGACAAAGCAAAATTACTTACGGATTTTGGTCACCGAGTAGTTAGGACAGCAATGGAAGAAGAACATTTTACCCTAAATTTCATGCTGGATAATGAAATACATGGTGGTTCGGCCCTGATACCATTTTGTTTATTTGGACTCTTTGGGTAGTAGCCTTCATTGGGACCACCCAACTCATGGTCTATGGGGGACTCGGAGCACAAAGCCTTGGGACCGTCACACTAACCATGTTCTGCCAGAGATGCTCTGTCTGAGCTCCAGTCACAGAAGTTTCTCAAAAGGAAATCCATGTGTGAAATTAATATTAACTAGATGATGATATAGTAGAAACCAAGTATAGCTGAGAAAATACTTCAAGTATTGCTAGTATTTATATATTTTTAAATTTTATTGGTGCTTCTGTATGCAAACTGAAAAGAGCACCAATAATTTCCATCTCATCAGCATTGATAAGCTTAGAAATGTTGGGGGTTACTGCAGGCACTGACATAAGTTCTGGTATTGTGGGAAATAGGATTGATGTCTTAATAGTGGCATTTTGTCCTACATATCATTATGATGCCTCAGGCACCGTGCTTCTGAAGGGCCTTTCTCTGGACATAAAGAGCTTCCTCATGCATATTAAAGGTCATATAGTCCTTTTGAAAAGGTAAGAATAACTTCATTGATCACCACATGACATGGTAACCTTCCTAAGGAGAATCATATACAAAAATAAGTATTTAAGTCCTTTTTGTGTGGGAGATTAATGGAGAAGTACAACCAATTTGTCCTTAAAAACTTTTTTTAACCCCCTGCATATACAGTGTTATCACCATAACATCAGATACCTATTCTGACACACTCTCCAAATTAATTTGGTATCTGAGTTAATACCTGTGGATATTCTCTACATCTGTGATAACATGACCCAGAAGTTCTTGTCTGCAGAAATGGTGCATTCATCTTGCATTAGACCTACTTCTTCTCTCACCAAAGTCTTTGGAAGCTTTTCCATTGCTTTTATTCAATGTTGTGTTAGCCCTAAGCTTTTTTGGTTTTGTTTTTGTGGTTTTTTGTTTGTTTGTTTTTTTCCTGACTCTTTATCTTCTTTACCCTATGTTGTGAGAATAAGTTCATAGCTGCAGAGCAGGACTGCCACTCAGAGAGATCTCAGAAGTCTGGAGAAATGGACTGACAGGAAGTTACTGGAGTTCACCAAGAACACATGCAGAGTTCTGCAACTGGGATGGGGTAAACTCACACTGAGGGCTGACTGTAAAGCAGGTATTGCCACAGGAAAGGGTCTGAAGATCCTGGCAGACAGCAAAGTGAGAATCAGCCTCCAATGTGCCTTTGCATTAATGAAGATTAAACATATATTAGAGTGTATTAGCAATAGTCAAGGGAAGTGATTATGCCCCTCTAAATAGCACTGGTGAGACTGTGTCCAGTTTGAGGCTTCCCAGCCAATCTACTAGAGTGAGTTCAGCAGTTGGGCCACCAAGGTTGTTGCAAGAAGATGCTGAGATAAATGGCTTTGTTCAGCTTTTAGAAGTCAAGGTCAAGGGGAAGAAACCTTACTTCTGTTTTCACCTACCTAATAAGAGGGTAAAGAGAGGAAGGAATCATTTTCTCAGTAGTGAATGGTGATGAGAGGCAACAGATACAAACTACAATAACAGAAATTCCAAGTGGATACCAGGAAAAAAATTTCATGGATAGGTAGTTGAAGATTGGAACTGGTGCCCAGAGAGGCTGTGGCATCTCCATCCTTGGAAATACTGAAAACTTGACTGGATGAGATTCTGAACAATATATCATAACTTTAAAGTTGACCCTGCTTTGACAAAGAAGTTGGTGCACACGATCTTCAGAAGTAATTTCCAATCCGAATTATTCAATCATTGTATGAAAGTTTAGAGGGTTTTCTGTGTGAATCTCTTTTCATCATGATGAAAATGCTTCTGAATTTGTTGAATGCTGAATATGATGCATAGTAAGGTGGCATAACATATTTCAGATGCTTCAAAGAGCTCATATGAATGTATTTCTGGCCCACACACAGCTTCACTAACTCCTCCAGATGGTTAACCACTGAGAGAGAAAAGTATACTTATCCGAATGTCACAAATAAGTTAACATTTTTAAAAATTCCAACCTGTCTTCTTCCCTTTGCATTAATGTCCTGGTTATAGTAGCCAGGATCAGTTTGTCAGTGGGTGGGTGTGTATTCTAAACCCTCTATATCATTTTTCTCATGAACTGCTCACAATGGCCCATTTGCAGCAGTTGCCTAAGGCACACCCAACCCCTCAGGCTACATGCTGGGGGGTTTAGGAACTTCTGTGGGACAAGGAAGTTTTCCTGCCTCCACACCCATCTGAAGAGTCATGTCTGCTAATGGGCCATTAGGGATGCCAAAAATATGCCATAATTCACCTCACAGAGTAAATCACCCACTGTGAAACTCTCCACCCTGGGGGAGGGACTGGGCATTCCCATCAGAGCCCAAGCAGAGATAAGCTTGGGGTTTTGGGACCAGGACCTCTCTCTTCAGATCCAGAGGAGGAGCAGAGCCTCGACCGGACTGAGACTGCCACCGGACTGCAACCATCATTTTCACCAGCAGGTTTCTTCCTTTCTTCTTACTTTGAACTCAGGGGGGGCCACATGGTGCTCAGCACAGGGGTTGGTGAGCTCCATTCTGTTCATGCCCCGCTGCACTGGGCTGTACATCTGTTTGGTTTTTTTTGTGGCACAAACGAATTTTTCCTTCTGTATCAGTGTATTTTGTGATCTTTTATTAAATTGTTATTTTGACTTGCAATTCTATTCTGAGTTGGATTGATTTCTTCTGCCGGTTTAATTCTAAACCAGCATAATTACTCATGGGATTGCAGAAGGACAGAGAGTTGATTTTCAAACATTTGCACAGAGAATTCAGCTTCAAAATTTTATTTGAAGTCAATACTCAAACCTTTAGAGGTCTACTCACCACCAAAATAAAATGTCTGGCTTGGACCAGATGGACCACAGGCTAGGAGATTTGGGGAACTTGCCCAGGTCCTGCCATTATTTTCTTTGAGAAGTGAGGCATCACCTCTAACTCAAAAGTGAACATGATCCTGTTTCCCAAAGAGAACTGAAATCAAATCATATCTATATTTTTCAATATGAAGAAGCTATATCACACCTGCTGTACTGTTGTATCCTTACACCATTCTTGTGCCAGAGGTAAGCATCCACAGAATTTCAAACAGCACACAGATCTGTTTTGAGCGGTGAGCCATTAAGCTGTCTCATCTGAGCTTTCCCTTGTCATCTAGAAGAGACAATCATTTAAACACTAACAAGGCCACACATATTCCATTTCTCCCTCATGTTTTGTGCAAAATAGTGACTGCAGTGTGGGGCCAGAGGACAAACACTGCATTCTTTCTGTTTGAGTTTTATTCTAAGATATTTTAAAAAGTCTTTGGGTCCAGTAAATGGTGTAGCTTCTTCAGGAGTATACTTCATAACCTGTGAGGGGTAGAGGGATACATGTCAAGCTTGGCTCATGTCCCTCTTCTCCATCCTATCTTTTCCAAGTGGCAGGTCCATTCAAGCCTTGGTGAGGGAAATGAGTGCTGGAGTGCCTGTCTGATGAAAAAAAACACAGGTATCCAGCACAGAAAAGATAGTGTAAAAAGATTGTCCTCAGGTGGAAGGAACAGGGAATGAACTGGAACTGGACAAGTCAGATATGGTTCAGGCCACTAAACAGAGTAGCTAAGGGGCTTTGGGAATCGCACCACCTCAAGCTTGCCTTTACCTGGACTGTCTTAATGTAGATGAACAACACCAAGACACCAAGACACAGGCTTATGCAAAACAAAACAAAACCCAAACAAAACCAACAAAAAGCCAAACAACAACAAACATCAAACTCCGACCTGGCTTTTTTTTTCTTTATTTTTTGTTTAAAGTAATGGCCTCCACAACATAACCGGGAAGCAAGGCAAAGCAAGCAGAAGTGCATACAAGAAAGATGTACAAAGTTTCCATTGTACTTTAATTGAATGATGAGTTATTAATGTCAAGTATTTTTTTTTACCTAAGAGAAGCTTACTGTTCCTCAAAATACTTATAATATCAACGCTGGAAATTACTAAAAAAGAGATTGGAAAAATAATCTTCTTGTCCCAAAGGAGGTATATTTGTAATGTTTAATTTGGGGTAGGTATTTTTCCAACTCTACTTCAAGAGGCACTTAACACATTCTTAGCATCCTGTTCACTAATCTACTTTTGGCTCTGTAGACTTTATTAATAGACAGCTTTATCATATAGAACTGGTGTCACAACACCTTTACATTGCTCATGTCTATACACAAGGAACCTGGAGCAACCACAGGCATTATTTGAACTTAACTGTCCAGATATTGTTTAATAATCAGGAACTGAACAAGCTCACAAGGCTTATTTTCAAAAATTCTGTAACTATGTTCAGTGGTACACCAGCTGGCTTCTAGTATGAGCCAGAGAGATGACAGCTGATCATTCCCTCTAGCCATGTATGACTAACTGGCTTTCTCCTGCTCAGTTCTAGTACTGCACTACTCCCATGGCTTGCCATACCTACCTGCTCCATTTCACAGGTCACTGCCTTTCAGTGAGACACAGCTCCCAGGAGTGGTGCAGCATCACAGTGCATGGACAGAGCCTAGCTACAGAAGACAGACTTACTACATACTCCTGTTACATTCCCCTCAACCCTGTTTTCTTAAAGCTTGGTACATCCAGACCTGCAACCTTTGCTCACATTTGGGTGATCACCACGTGCAACAGACCTCCAAATTTTTAATTTGTTGAATTTTTTTTTAAGAGTACGACATGGTCAAAATGACACAGCAATAGAAAAAGGGGTTAAAACACCTCTGATCTCAAATATAAAGATGTTTGGGCCTGTGTTCCATTACAGCCCTTTTGCTCCTGCCAGCATCCTAAACGCCTGGCGATGCTCGGAGGCGGCGGGAGCTGCCCCACCGTCAGCGCTGGCCGGGCATGTCCCCGACCTCCCCAGGCGGGCAGGGGAACACACCTGGCCGGCGGCCGGGCTCACTTTCGGCCACTGTCCCAGCTTCTTTTTCCTAACAAATGGCTTGGTGGGGGAAATAGGAGGCGAAAGCAGGTGAACCCTCCAAGGGGGAGCCTTGTCCCGCAGGACCAGCGGGCTCTGCGGGGTCTGGGACGCCGCTGGCTCAGCGCAGGGGCAGCAGGCACAGCGCACTGCGGCCGGCGACCTCCGCGGCCCCGGCCGTGCAGCCGCCTGCCGTGCAGCTCATGGCGGGGGCGGCCCC
>VXAU01000867.1:99183-258243 GCA_013399695.1 Formicarius rufipectus | reverse complement strand
GCCCTCGCCCCCGGCGCACCGGCGGCGATGCGGGGGCCGCGGAGGCGGCGGGAGCGCAGCCCCGGGCCTGCGGGGCCGGCGGCATCCGCGGAGCCGTGTGTCCGGCCCCGGCTGTAGCTCCGCACCTGGGTAGCGCCTTCCTGGCAGCCCGAGGATGCGCGTGGTCTGCTGCCCTTGAAGGTCCCTGCCGGAGTCGCCGGTACCCGCGCGGGCGAAGGATGGCAAGGGACAGCACGGGGCTCTTCTACTCGTAGTGACGGCTCTCGGGGCGCAGGGGCCGAGGATGGGGTCCCCGTCGGGGAACAACAGTCTCGGTCCTTGACCCTGGAATGAAAAGGGCTTTTGGTGTGGTTTGTGCGTTTGTAAATGCTTCCCGCTGCCCAGGAATGGTGAAACGTGGGGTTTGGAACATCTTCCTGTGGACCTGGCGGCCGTCGCACTCTCTGGTGGTGGCTGGTCACATATTCCCCAAGTGCTTTCCAGTTTGGGGAGACACTTGAGGTACACAAGCTCCAAACGGAAAGAAAAATCCATTGGCCAAACCCAAAGCTGGGCTGCCTTTCCCAGTTGTTTGTTTCCCTGACTCACTCATATCATGGTATTTACTTTAGAGGGTGTCTGTCAGGACCCAGTTGTAGCCTTGGCAGCCAGGCAAAAGGCAATGTTCGTTCGGATGCATCCAGCTGGCAGTGGGAGTAGTTGCGGGGGCAAGGCATGTCCTTGCACTTTATTCCTGTATCGGTAGACACATTGTTTTCCTTGATGATACTGGGTGCAGGATTCAGTATTTGGTTTCTTTCTTTTACTGTCCCTAAGTCTGGCCATCCGTGTTGCTTCCAACTCAGAGATTATAAAAGTAAAATTAAACTAGCTCCTTCAGACTATAAGATGTTCTGCTCTAGTCTCTTCAGGCGTACATGAATTCCAAAAAAAACTATTGCAAAATCTACAGTGAAGACTTCATTTTGTTAATGAGCAATCACTAGCTTTATTTAAAAGGTTGTTCTATCATTTGGTACACTGAAATTGGATGAGAGATTTAAAGAATTTTAAATTGGGTTGTTGTCAGGTTATTAAAGAATTGAATAGACTACTGAGCAAATTCTCCAGAAACTATAATGTTTAATATTTTAAAGGATGATCTAATTGTTCTGCCACTATAGTAGTCCCTTAAAAACCAGTGGAAAGGTGGTTCTCTGACTCCCAGGTATACACGTCCACTGCCGCCCACGAACTTCCCTGAGGCTGTCGGGTGGAAAGTGAAAGTACAGGTCGACCCTGTTGATGCAACCTGATGTGGGGGAGTGTTTGGAGATAAAGTAGATGACTCCGGTGATCATGAAACCAGAACAACAAACCAGATTGTTTTCATATACTTGTTATTCTTCCCTCTTGAGCTTTGAGCAGTTTCGTTAATTGGGAAGCATACACTGGCTTTCTCAGTTCCTATTGTTATGTATGTGAAAAGAGGTTGGCCTTTTGCCTTATCTTTGTTGGTTTTTTCTTTTTTGTTTGTTTGTGGGTTTTTTCCTTATTAATTTCCCTTGCAGTTACTGGTTCTAGTGTTGATTGAGCAGAGTTAAGTGAAAGGTTGTAGTTGTCAGAGAGAGAAACAGTGAATGTGTTACCAGGCTCTTCCCAGAAATGTTTATGGTGGTCCAAAATGGAGTTTCAGTGTAACCAGAAGATACCAAAATACTCGCTGTGCAGAAGCTGAGAGGAAAGCAATGCCACCAAAATTGGCGTTGTCTTCCAAAGGCAGAGCATTAATGAATAAAGAAAAAATACAGACACATTCAGATTGCCAAATATGACTTACTGTTGACTGCTACTGAGCTATTACCAGGCTTTTTGAAAATTATGTCAAGAATTTCTGGGAGGTATACATTGAAACTATGTGTTTCTTTTGGAACACATTTGAGTTACATAGAGAAAATAAATGGAAGAAATATCAGGAAGGTGAAATTCTGAAGTTTTTTGGCTTGGGAAAAGCAGGGGCTAAAGTACTTTCAAGCTACTAATTCAGCATTTTCTTCATGTCTATATTAAGGAAACTATCAGAGCAATGTTTGCCTTATGTTACAGTACAAATGAGAACTTGCACAAAAGTTAGGAGGAAGTTTGGTGTCCTCATGAGCTGCTTGTGACATAACACAAAGGTCAGCCGTTCAACTCACATTTTACTAGTTTGCTTTGGTATGAAGCCATCAGAAAAGGTGTGCCATACCTGCAGTGTGGCAAGGTCCAGCTTCCCTGAGTTACTGCTTTTTCCGTGTTTTCATGTTTTAGGAAATCAGGAAAAGTGATTCCAGTGTTCTGTTGGTGGGAATGCAACTGCACACAAAGGGATTTTTACTTACTGAAGTTAAGGAGAGGTTTGTTTTAGTTGTAAAACATGTCTGCGTACGGATGATACTTGAGCTCCTTGATGTCATAATGTTGGTGTTTCATCCAAGATGGGGAAGGTATTTTGGGGTTAGACCTAGTTCCCATGCAGGACTGAAGCAGTCTGAGTCTACAGAATACTCAGTTTTTTTCAGGGATTTCATCTTGTTTCTTTGATGCCTGAGGATTAGTATTTCTTACTAAACAATGTACTGACAAAATAACTCATCCTGTTGACTATTTTTTCTCCCTAGGATCTGTGTTGTATATGCTTTTTCATCTGACTTGTTCCCCTGGAACAAGCACGTCTCTCCTTTTCCTTCTCTTGTACTGAACTTTTTTTGTAACACATATTTTTGCAATATTGCTCATATGTGTGATATTTTTTAACTTATTTTTAAAATTGCCTACTTATCTCTGATATTATGTACTGAAATGCAAATTAGCCTTTATTTTTTATAATTAGCTTTAATAGCGTGAGCATTATGCAAAACAGGTAGGCAAGCAGATGAAATCTTCAAAAACATACTTGGTGCTGGGATAAAACATTGCTTCCTGAAATTTCAGTGGGAATCCCATAGGGACTCAGCTTTCCCTAGTAAGTAAGCAGCCTGAAAATTGTTTTCTGAAATGACTTGTCTTGCTGTCTCTTCTGCAAGTGGGAGACCTGAAACCTTCAATTTTGTTTCACCTCATATTACGGGATGGCAAAAGGCCAGTGGAAGTTTCAAAGAGATCTTCTTATACCAGAGACTAATGGTCATCAAACATGGAAGCAAAATGAAAATTGTATCCCACATCCAGTAAGCTTTTAAATTGCCTTTAAAGATTTAATTTTATTTAGAAATAAACTTTTCCTTTTAATCAAGAACATCCTTAACATAGTTTTTTTGCATGTGGTTAGCCGATGTGCATCAGGAATGACCCAGGGAGAACGTAGTCTGTTACAAACATTCTTTTAAGTCTGCCTTTAATCCAGAGGAGGGAAGAGATTTGCTGCTCTCTGAAAAGTTAAATGATTTATTTGAGTAAAGGGGGTTGGGAGGGATCCTGCCTGACATTTTATTTACTTGTTGCCTTCCCTCCCCTCTGCGAGCAACTTTGCTCCTGAGGCCACTGGGCTCTTCTGGACCTTTCCTTGTCTGAACTGTAAGCTGGTTTCTGAGCTTCTGCTTGAATTGCTCTATTAGTGGGAGGGAAATTTCTTCTTTGCTGTGCTGTTTTCAGTGTGTTATGACCACTTCTCTGCAGAGCTGCTGCTGTTAATCTTCCCTCAGCCCCAGTGTTAAATTCTGGAAGTAACTGGTGAAGTAGCGTAGAGCATGTAATGTGAAATGTCTCAGATGATATTCACTGCATCCAGACTCTACCCAGAACATTGTTTTTCACCTTTTCCTCTTCTGCTTTGTCTTGTTCCCTCTGTGAAGGTAGAGGATGAACAGAATGTAGCAGAGCCTTCCTCTCCTGGTTGCATTCCCTTGGCTGCATATGGCACAATAAAATAGATGCTAAATTTGCAAATGACAAAGAACTAGCCTGCTGCTCATGCTGGTGGAGTTGCAGAGAAACTGCAACTGAGTAGAATTTTGTGGTAGAAAAATAAGATTAGTAATTTTCCATCTATTTTGAGTGGTAGGCCAGAATTCAGTGCTATAATCACTTTCCTAAACAGTATGAATCTTGGGGATGGGGCCATAGCAAGCTGCTCCTGTGTCACATGCATTCTTCCCTTTGCCCTTGCTTTTCTGCCATCTCTTTGGGCAACATCAAAAAGTACTATTAAATACACTTTAGGGACAGGGAGAGACATTAATTGTATGTTGTCTGTGACTTTATGCAAAGGACACTTTTGCCTGCTTTTTTAATTCTTTTTTTTTTAAAAAAATCTGAACGAAACTTTTGATATCTTTGCAGTTCCAAGTTAGGTTTCCAGAAACTTGACTTACTGGGGGGGTTGTGTGTGTGTTTCTTGGCTTATAAAGTCAATTTATTATCCCAGCAGTGCCTTTTGTTTGATGAGACAAAGTTCAGGCTCTTCTTCCGTAGCGTTACATTTCAGAGATACTGTGGTTTCTCTGCTCTGCAGGCCTGCAGTAGAAATTTTATTTTCTCAGTAATATGGTTGCCACTAACCCATAATGAATGCAGATATGCAGGTGATGTATGATGACGGTGTCCTTCTACAGCATTATTACAGTGGCAAATTTGTTACAGTTCAAAATCAATAGGAGAGGGGGAAGTTTAGAGATTTTTCCCTACTCTTAGTACTCGTTTTGTAAGGCTGATGATGTTGCATCATGTTTTCTCATGCTGTGTTACTTAGGTTGTAGGAAATGAATGTACGTGGGAATTGACTGGAGGTTTTTTTTAAAATAATTTCTAGTTTTTCTCAGTGATTATAAATATTTTGGTGAGTTAAGATAACACAAAACTATTTTTCCACCTGAAGTACCTTTCATGTTATGTCTGGACTAAGCTATTTATACAAATGTTAAGCATTGTAATAACAATCTGAAGTAGGTGAAAGCTTAACACATCTGTGAGATGAGGTAAACCAAAGCACAGAAATTACTTGTCCTGAGTTGAACAATAATTTGATGTCAGAGCATAGCATAGGGCTTGCAACTAATGATCATTTATTCTGATCCCCATTGCTTCTTGGTGACAGGAGATAACACCACAGTCCTGCTCCTTTGAATTGAAAGTTACAGGCTCAATTCTGGGAGCTAGTCTTTCTAACCCTCAGCTGGGAGCATGACTCATACACCATCAGTAAACACATTCTTGTATGTATTCTGTTTGGTACAAATTACAGGAGGATGATACTCCTGGGAAAAGGAATACATTTTTTTATCTCGTTCTCTTTGGCTGTCTCCTCAGGCTAAGTACACAGAAATAATTAATTACTTTTCTTTTTAAACTTTAAAAAAAATTGATTGTGATTCTCTTTGGATAAAATTGTGTTCCTTCATTCCTTTTGTAGTTCAGAACATAAGACTGAGCAGGACCTGATGAATGAGCTAAAAACAGAAGTCCCATACATGTACCTAAAGACAACTCCTTTTGTGTATAAATTACTCTTCTATGCATAATGATACTTTTAAGGGCTTCAGAAATCACTTTCCTTGCATAAAAGCTTATGCTATAGCATCTAATATTTATATAATGCCTCTAATCTGCCAAGTGCATCGAAAATAATAATTTCAGAATAACCTTGGATAAAAATGTACATGTGTAAATGTACTGGTTCCTTCAGGTGAAGAAAAGGCAGCAATGAGGATAAGTTTTGGTGGGAGATTTGATAGAGATGTGGAGAACCTAAAACAGTGCTGAGTTTTAGGTTCTGTGTTTTGGCGACAGTTGTTTTTTCTGCCATTGCTGTGTGGCCTCTGATTTCTTAGAACTAAGAGGAGTAAATGGAGAAAAATAAAAAAGGTGGGGAGGGAAAAAAAAGATAAATTATGTGCGCAAGTGTCTTTAATGTTGTCTAAGTTACACAAACGTGATTCCTAATGAGACAAGTATCAAATTCATCCTTCTAAGGTATCCCATATTGCTAGTCCCCTCAGAGGCTTAAGGCATGTACTGTGTCATTTGTTTCTGAAAGGTTTGCTTGAACATGATTCCAGCTTCTGAAACCAGAGGGTGATTTGTGTCCTCCCAGGTAACCTTCCTTTGGCCCCTTGTGCCTTGGCACAGGTGGCAGTTGGCAGATGTTACCTGCAAACACTAAAGCTTTGTTCATTTGTCTTGGTTGCGGATGCATCACCTGGAAAAGGTTTAAGTGGGAATGGCTGGCACAGTTATCACGGCATAAAGTAATCTGACAGGGCTGTGCCCCCGAGGGTGAACTGCTTTGAGCCTGTGAATGTGATCAAATGAAACATGCTCAGCTCGACCTTGAAAGGAAGCAGTGCTGTGAAGCACGGGTCATTCCTGTGATGAGATCTGTGTGCTGCTTGAGACAGAAATGTGGTTTGTGGGTTTAAGGATTGGATTAAGACAGCTATGTTAGCTGAATCCCAAGTAAGACTTGAAGTGGGGGAGCACTGTTAATGAGTGCAGGGAGGTGATTAGGGCAGGACTGACATAGCAACTTCGATGTGGCATGAGGCTGGCATAGGTGCTGTATCTGTTCTGGAGCAGCATTTATGAGGAAGATATGGGCTCCTGGATCACTTCTAGCCTGGATCTTAATCTGTGCCCTTTTGGATTTCTGTTGAACTTGCTGCTCTAAAATGCAAGAGGTCCACTGGGGGGGCAACACCTCGGTATTAACTGTGTCTTTTGTTGTCTCTGCCTAATTTTTCTTTCAAATTCTTTCTTGTTGACCAGAAAAGGCAAGGTGACTTGCAAGACTTGGCTCCCATTTGGCCAGTCAGATTTGCCTGGTAGGGTATATTTGGAATGGCCTGCTACAATACACAATATTACCCAGAGTGGTTTCCTGATCATAGGATAGATGACAGTTTCAGGTGCTTGGGGTGCAAAACAGCAGAGCTGGTGAGAGAAATTCCATCATGTGTTGAGCCCCCCAAATCCAACAGACGTGGGATGGAAGTTTTATTGCATGGTAATTACAGAAGTTCAGGCAGGTAGGAGGTGGCCAGCAGGTCCACTGAAGCCATTTGGCTGACTTCCCTGCTATCTCCCCCATCCAGCAGAACACTTGTCTAGTAGATGCTGCCAGCTGTACTTGTGGTAATAAGTGGCAGAGTGCTAAGTAGTTGATGCTGTGTGAGCTGTTCAATAGGTGAAGCTTGTAAAATGGCTGGAGGCAGGTGTGATTCCTCCTCCCAATAATGTATTCTTGGCAAGTGTTTGTCTGTGGAATTTAACATTCTACAAATAATTACTGCACCCAGTATTTCTTTAGAGGGAAGCTGTGCTAGGGTAAAGCCAGCCAAAAGGATGTCTCTGGTTAATTGCTGAAATCTGAGACAGGGAAGGAGAAAAATATCACCAAGCTGAGGAAGTCCACATTAGCAATTGCAGGAGGGGATGTGGGCAATGCATAATTGGGGAATGCCAAAATATAGACCCTGTATGCGAGTCAGCACTCATGCTGGTTTAAAAAAAGAAACTTAATTAAGAACAGTTAGTGTGATGTGGCAGGCAGGCAACTTTCTGGCATGAAACAGGATGGCAAATCAAGAGCTTTGCTCATTGTTTGGGATCTGTATTTAATGCAGGCTTAAGGGGAAGAGAATCTGCTGAGGGAATCCAGAGCTGCTTGAGGTACAGGAATATGGGCGGTGTTGTGTCCGCAGAGAACCTCTGTGTAGCCTGAATGATCACCTAAATGCATCTTC
This sequence comes from Formicarius rufipectus, assembly GCA_013399695.1. Taxonomy (NCBI): domain Eukaryota; kingdom Metazoa; phylum Chordata; class Aves; order Passeriformes; family Formicariidae; genus Formicarius; species Formicarius rufipectus. Next base: position 250,546 of record VXAU01000867.1, on the reverse strand, counting down.
TCATAAACAATCTTCATCCCCAAGAGGAGCAGGAGAGTCAAATGGATCTGGTCCTCTGAAAGAAAAGAGAGCAGCATCGTGTCAGCCTCATCTCTGGTGTGGGGAGATCTGTCTGTCCATAGTTTTCACTTGTCATAATGCTAGGTTGTTTTTAATTCTGTGATCAATGTCAGACCCTGTGAAAGGGTCTTCTTGTGAAAGTAGGTCCAAGGTCCTGGTGGTGACTGTGGCATAAAAGTGAATAACCATTTCCAGTTTCTTTTTCCCCCCTCCCTCTTTATGCTTTTTGAAGTGTAGTCTATCTTGATGGATTGTTTTTTATTCCAGTCAGGCTCTTTTGCAGGCAGAGGTAATGACACTGAAACCATGGTCTGAAGTGGTCAGGTTCACCTATTTCAGGAAGAGAGGGGGGGGAAAAGGGTAGGAGACCATGTGCCTTTCCTTTCATGCTTTCCATGGTGGTATTGTGCTACGGTAAGAAACAGATTGAGCTTCGATTGCCTGTGACATCCAGCATGTCACTGCTTCAGAAATCCTGCAGCAGTGTCCTTGGACTGGCATTAGAGGTCTGTGAGATTATCCTTTCACAGGCATAGCTCAGTTTTGAAAGTCTTTGCAGTTAATTTCTTCCTTTATTTAATCTGCTGGTCCCATAGCTAAGTGTCTTTGTGCTGTCCTGTGTTTCTACCCCATTGTATAAAGGTGCAGGCAAGAGGTGAGTTCTTTCCTTTTCTCTGCCCCAGCCCTGCAGTGAGCCCTTCTGGATTTCCCTGATTTGGTCCTCTGTCCTTTATGTCCTGTTATGATAATTTCTGCTTTCCAAACATCCTGCAGAGAGACAAAAGAGATCCAGCTCCAGCCAAGTTCTGCAACAGATGTTTTTTTCTCTTTTTTTTTTTTTTTTCTCCCCTATCAACATTGGTTCATTCAGGCCAAGTATGATTTCTCTATCTTTAGGTATGTGTTAGACTTCCTCAGAAACAGATGAGGTGTAGTACATGGTTGTAATGCCATGAAATATCTGTTAGTCAGAACTAACAATCTGGTTCTTGGTGGAGTCTTATGTTGGAGGTGAGATTGAGGACACATCTCCAGCGCTTGCAGCTTGAACAGTGGTCTGTGTTATGCAGGAGTCTTGCAAGAAGAAAAAGAAGTGTTATCTTGCAGTTCACCAGAGATTCCTGTATTTTCCAGATGTGGCAGGTTGCCATGTGGACGGACACAATCTGAGTTCTTATCCCTCACTTATTTCCAAAACAGCAGTTTGAAACCGTTATCCAGCCATGAAAAACTTTCTCTGGGTAAAACAGAATCCTTTCTATGAGGAGCTATCTGGGTAAGGTTTGTCCTTTGGTTCCAGTGTGATGTTTAAAGACACGGCTCTTTGAAGGCGAAGAAAATATCATAAGCATTGCTATTTTAATTTCAGGTGCATTCTGTTAAGTTTTGAAACAGTTTGAAGGAAAGGAGGGTTAGTGGTGGAAAAGAAGTTGCCAAAAGTGCCATTGATATTTTTAAAAATTGTTGTTAAATATTGTTCTTTTCTCTTCCCCTTCTCTCTTGAAGGAAGTTGGTCTTTTGTAATTGGTTGTGGACTTTTTGATTCAGTCTGTGCTGATTGTCTGTGAGGGGGAGAGAGCAAGAAGCTGTGAAACTTAATAGTGGGATGCCAACCTTTACTTTATGATTGGAAAGAGCTCTCCTTAAATTGCTTTGGCTCCCAAGCATTGTAACCAAGAGTAGGGTCCTCTCCAGGGGGTTCAAGCTTACGTGGAATGATCAGTTTCAAAGGCAGGAACCACTGTATAAAATTCATGTCCCTGCCCTGCTGATCAGGCTCAGCAAGCAACTGAACAGCTGTGCTCGCACTGAAGAGTGCAGAGGGTCACACCTCCCTTGGTTTCAGTGGCTATGGGGGAAGCTTCGTGCTCTGTCCCATTGCATCCCCTCCACTGTTAATTCCACTGGCTCCATGTCTGTGCATGTGCCTTGGCAGGCTGAGTGAGCATCTTGGCTTTTTTATTTGTTCAGCAGTACGTGATGCTATGCAGAAGCCTGTGGAGTAAAACTAGGTTCCTTAAATTGCTGGTTGTAAGTGGTTTTTAAAACAGCATTTTGAAGAAAATGTGTTGGGTTGTTTTTTTTTTTTCTCTCCTGAATTTTTGTTAAGGATCTTTGTTTCATGAATGAATGCTAAATTTTGGAATTGAAATTAGATTGATCTGAACTAGCTTTTGTTTCTCTTTGCTGATCTTATTTGTAGGTGTTTTGACAGCAAAAAAAATTCTTTTCCCTCCATTTCTTGCAATGTTTATCTTTCAGAAACTTTTAAAGCTATACAGTGTAAACCTGTGTTGTATGTGTGATGCCATGGGGGGATGGAACGTGCCTTTAGATTTTTTTTTTTGATTAGGCATTTCGAAATGGAAAATACTGATCAGAAAGCTAACTTCAATGATTATTGCTGCTTATATCATGACAGATAAAGTTTTATGTGTGGTTGGTTTAATATGAGTGACATTTTGCAGAATGTAAATAGAACGTTTTCTCCCCTTCCTCTCACCCTTTGAACAAAAAAAATAATCGTTTTTCAGCTATTTTCATGAGCCGTTTGAATGTGAGAACTTAGTCATATATGCTCTGAATCATAATGAAGGAATTGTTAAGACATTAAAATGTACGCTGATGTCTTTAAGCAACGGTATATCAGCATCAGACTTGGAGGGCGATTCCCTCTTCTTTACCTGGTCACTCCTCTCCATTAATCACATCCCCAGTCCTGTGCTTTCAGTTCATTTCTTTATTCTTCTCAATACATTTTAATTAAGATCAGTGTCTCCACAGCCTTTGCAAAATCTAAATGGCAACTTCTCCAGGCTGGGGCTCCCTCTGGCATACTCCTCAATGCCATTTTAAGGTCTCTGTCCCTCTCTGGAAGTCAGAAGCTGGGAATTACAGTCTGGTTAGTTCCTTTGGCAACCTCTCCAGAGTAATCCCTGAAAATCCTAGTTCTGTGGATGGTAATTCTACTAACAGTTCAGCAAGCTGAGTCTGGAAGAATGCAGCTGGTGTGTGGGAATGTGGGAAGTTCCCCATCTCTGCCTTTAATCTTGCTTTTAGAGGGGGAAAAAAGTTATAGGCTAATGGGATTAGCTCTAATTCCATTCTTGCTTGGTTTCAGAAAAGTGTCTGATTCCTAAATTGCAAGCTAGTTCTGTGAAGTGCTTTTGTAGAGGGGACAGGGAATTATTTTGGTGTTCAGCTCATCTGTCTCTGAAAAAGCATTGAAATCAAGAGAAGAAACTCATGTAGGCAGCAGTGAGTTCCTAGTTTTTGTTGCATAGCATAATTTAGAAATCTGAAACCAAGAACATGTAAATGGAAACACAAAATGAGCATAATCCTTTCAGGTGTCTAGGTGTGTGTAAAAACATGTCATGGAACAACTTACATGCACTAGGGATTGCTCTTCAGGGCTTTGCAGGCCCAGAGGTTTATGTTGGGATTGTGTTATTTGCTGATGTGTGACGGCTGCTGGGACTGGTGGTGTGGTTGGTTTAACACAGACCAGGGACAGAGCAGTCTCTAATAACAGCGGTGGCTTCTACCCAAAATGAAGGATCTGGAGACTTTTTTCCCCATTGAGGCACATGTTTTTCCTTTTAGTGCTAAGGGAACGAGAGCGTGTACTTCTGTGGGAGCACTGGTGTGAACTGCTAGTAACACTTGTTGGATGGCAGGACCCTCGGGGACAAGCATGGGGCACCACAGCTTGTGCTGTGCGTGAGCACAGACTGCACACGGGTGCGGGGACACAGCGCGGTGTCCTCTGCTGTGAAAGGCAAAACGCAACCCGAGCACATTAGGTGTACTCGCAGCTTCGCTGCTCTCCAGCGGCTGCTCTGTGGGGAGAAGGAAGCATTGCTCTCACCACTTCAGCCTGTTTTCTATTTCCAGGGGAAAGGAGGGAGAAGGCAGGAAAATACCTTGTTCGTGTCTTGTCTGTTTGCTGGAGGAATTGGAAATAAAGGCGGCCAGTCTTGGAGTCAAGTGTTGCCTGTTCACTACCCTTTGTAGTGAAGAGCTTTGGAGAGAGATGAGGCCAGAGGACTGAGTTTGTTGCTGTTTTGTTCAAGCAGCAAATTTGAGGAACTGCAGCTTAGAGAAATGGTGTGAATTGAGGCTTTTCCTTGTCTTCCCGTCAGGTTCCCTTCCTGTTGTACCCTTTCATGCCAATGTGGTGGTGGTGGTGCAAATGGGGCCTGGGGCAGGGAGGTTTGGGTGGCAGGGAGTGAACGAGCACTGCTGGAAGGGTTCCTGGCCCAAGCTGCTTGGTTCAGTTCCTGAGGGAGCAAAAAGGAGTATTATTCACTTTTGTCTCCTGTGTCAAGTTTGCCTCCGATGTTGATTCTGTCACAGTAGTTCAGATGCTTGGGAGAGATGATGCTATAGCAATGAAATGTTGCAATACTAGTCCTGTGAATGTATGGGTTTTGTCATCTGGTGTTTTGAGAGGTGATGTGGGAGACTGCCTTGTTTACAAGTAAAAACTATCACTTTATTTTATTAGGGTGTAAGGCACACTACCTCTCTTGCACTTGTTTATAATCCTGATGGATTGGTATATGGTCTATCTGCCATCCTCCCTCACAGCTTTCTCTGAGGCTAGCAAACCTCTTTAGGCTATCAAATAAATAACTTGGTCTTTAACACAACAGCAAGAATAAAACCTCAAAGCTCCTCCCACTATCAAATAATTAAAGAGAGATTTTCTGTTCTTCCTTTACTTTTAAAATTGTATCGTACTCTGGAGAATTTGGGAACACTGGATGAGTAACTAGATGTATTTAATCTTGGAGAACTGTAGTGGTGTTTGGCAAGGATAATTTGAAGTAGTGTTACACAGGTATGGATTTTGAAATTACAGTTACCCCTCTAATATAATATCCCTTTGGAAACATGCCACAATGATTGCTCCACTAAGGAAAAAGCCAAAGAAAGTGTTAGAGTACAATCGAAGTGGGATGTGATAGCAGAAAATAGATTGTCTCTGTAAAGTCTACATTTAAAACACTGTTAAGATTGTGCTCACCCTTAATTATTGGCAGAGTTAAAGAGAAATAATGACTATGGGAAAAACCAAGTAGGAAGCAGAGGAGTTGAAAGAAGAACAAAAATGAAGATACAAAACCCGGAGAGAGCACACTGAAGGCAGGCTAAATATTTTTGTATCAAGGGAAAAGTTTAACAGGACTAGAAGCCCTTGTGACAGAAAATGAGAGGCTGTAAACAGTGATAAAGATAATTCTTCCTTGTGTAACTTAAGAGTATGTGGGCAGAATTAATTGCATGGGAACATACCAAATAAATCTTTCACAACTGTAGGTCAGGGTCTTCCGTTTCATGAAGTGCTGAAACCTTGGATCTAGAGGTATTTAGAGATAGGTATCATGAAAACCCAGAATCTCTCCCTCTTCTTCTTGAAAATCAGGGAGAGAGAAGCTTTTATGTTTGATGCACAGCAGAGGTGTCTTCTGGGCATTAAGGGGCTTGCTCTGCCATGGTTGGGTTCATTCCTGAATTAGCCTGATATTTCTCACGCTTCCACCTGGAATACCTGGACTTGCATTGCTTTCTGCTGCACAGGCAGTTAATGGGGTGCAGACTGAGCTGCTGAGAAAATTATTCTGAAGTTGTGTGGTGTTGTTTAGAGTGATGATCCAGAATATTGTAGTTTAACCCTAGCTAGAAACTAAGCACCAACTGATGTTCACTTGCTTCCCCAGAGTGATGGGGGAGAGAATCAGGAAGGTAAAACCGATAAAACTCATAGTTTGAGATAAAGACAATTTAATAGGTAAACAAAAACTGCACACACAAGCAAAGCAAGGAGTTCATTCACCACTTCCCATGGGCAGGCAAGTGTTCAGTTGTCCCCAGGAAAGCAAGACTCCATCCTGCATAACAGCTACTTAGGAAGACAGGCACAATCACTCCTTGTTGCTCAGCATGATGCCATATAGCATGGAATACCCCGTGGATCTGTTGGGGTCTGCTGTCCTGGCTCTCGCCCCTCTGAACTCCCTGTTCACAGCCAGCCCATTTGCAGTTGGGGTGAAAAAGCAGAAAATTTGCCCTGACATAATGTAAGCCCTACTGTTCAGTAAGGTAAACATCTCTGTACTGTAAATCCTATTTTCAGTACAAATCCAGAACATACCTCTATAAAAGCTATTATGAAGAAATTTAAGTTTATCCCAGGCAAAACCAGTACACAGAGGAAATGCCAAAATGTGGGAGAGTCCAATGAAGACTGGAATAGAAATTGAAAGTGTCAGCACAAACTATACTGAAAAGTGTAGCCTTTCTGCATGGGGGAAAAATGCTTTTAGAACAAAACCTCTTTTAAGAGTGGGAAGTATTTTCATTTTAGGAGTCTATATTTAAACACTGCAGAAAGCAAGTTTTTTTGTTCAAAGGGTGATGTGATTATTTTATGTATTCCAAAGTAAGAGCTTTTCCTTAGCTAAGATTTGAGGAAGGCTACCTCATCAAGAAGAAAAATAACTACTGCAGACCATTAGCATTATGCAACATCTTACTCCTTGTCTTTCAGTTTCTGTGTAATATTTTAGCTCATGTTTCTGAAACAAAAAGGCAGAAGAAATATATCCATATACCTACACATTTCTCTTTCTGAATCTTCTGTTGAGAAGCTCTTCAAAACCATCACAAACCTGTGGGGGTCTATACTGCTTTCCTTAGTGTTGCAAGAGTACTGTTTGGAAAAGACTTCCAAATTAAACATTGTCACAGGCAGGTTATAAGGCACAAACGATTTGTGACTGGCTAATGGATTAGTCATAAAGAATCACTGAACAAATAGCTCAGTCTGGAGGAATGGCAAGGTGGTGTTGACTTTGAAAATAGGAATGGAGTTTGGAATTTGTTCCTCATTTTAGGACTTTAACAAGACCTGAAGGAACTAAAATATATACAGTGAAGCAGTCATACTCTCAAGGAATTGGAACAGGTGGGATTTGTTCTCTATGCAGAGAAAGGCACTTGCAGTACAAAAGCACTTGGCTATTGCAATAGTGTGTCACACAGCACAGTGAGGGGTGTAAGTCATATATGGAACTGTCATAGCATTTTGCAGGAGAACTTATCTTCACCAAAATTAAAAGGATGTTTGGAATGTGTAGGAAGGGATGGGGAGGGTTTCATATATGAGGCATGAAGTAAGCTTGTTTGGGAACGCTGCTGCTAGAACATCTTAAGCTATTACTCTCCTTTGTCTGAACTAGTGAAACTTGCATTTTGCATATCTGCAGATAAGACCTTATCCAATATTTGTCAGCAAAGTAAACTCGGTAAACTACATGAGTGTAGCTATGTAAAAAGGAAATCTATGGGGCTATGGGAGTAAGTGTGGTTGCAGGCTCAAAAGTGAGGGTGAAAGAGTTTCAACTTGTTGTTTTAGGAAACAACATGAATTCCAAACAAGTACTTGAGGTGTAAGAAATTATATACTTCCATGTAGTTGTATAAGCTGTGCATACCCTTTTCACAGGACTTGATTGACTTTGGATGGGTTGTAGGAAAGGTTCACCCTATTGCCTGTGTTTGTTCCCGTGGTGCTCTGCTGCCCTGCAGCAATGGAAAATGCAGAGCTGCAAAAGCTTTCATTTTGCATCAGGGATGTTACTTTTTGTGTACAGTGGTAGCATGGACATGGAGTAGTGGACGAGACCTGTCTATGGTGGTCAGCAGCTGATGGGAAGAAGGATTTACTATGGAAAGCATTGACTTGTCACAGTCTCTCCATGTACTTTAGGATATCTTTGGGTCTCCTTCAGAAGAAGGAAGGGAGGGGGATGGTGGGACTACAAAGGTGACTTCTATCCATCTTGTCCTTCATGCTTCATGGGTGCAGTTCCTGTTACAGAAGAGTGAAATGCAGCCACCAAATGGCAGAGTAGTCCTACAACATAGTTTAAAAATATGTTTCCATGTGACCAGCTCTGAATAGGAATTTGAACTTGAAATCTGAAAGTAAGAATTTGACAACTTATTGAAGTCTAGGACCATTACTGGTGTTGCCTTGTTTAAAACAGGGGCTTCACGTGTGAGCAGATGCCTTACCTTGTGTTAGCAGCTGAGGAACATGTACCACAGCTGAGAGTATAGATTTCATCTGTATGTGTTGGTAATGATGTATTAGATGATGTTTTGAGGAAAACCATTTTAGACTGGTTTTTAAAGAAAACCTGTGACCTTTCTCTGTAACAAAGCCTTGCCTTATTCAGTGTGCCCAGCAGGCTTCCATACTGGGAGACAGTTGTGTTCTTGAAAGTGTTTTGTTTTCTTTTGCCTATTATTTTCCCTTGACCCTTCCCATCAAATTGCTCACTTGAAGTCCCCTGCTGTTTCTTTGCAACAGTTGAATGAAAAAGAAAATTTCTGGTTACATCTTTATCAAGTGCTGCCACATGACTGAAGTACTGTTTGAGTTAAAAAAGCCACGTTGCTCTACTTTTTCAGCTGGACAAATCTTGCAGTGTGATAGAAACATTTTGTGAATTATGTTGGTCATTAATCCCTTTTAGTTGTGTGGCAAATCAGCATGTTCTGGCTGATTTTTTTTCAGAAAAGTTCTGGCTAAAAAGAACCAATATCATTTTCCTCAGCCAACTTGCAGTCTGTGATGTCCAGTGTGGCTGTGTTGTCCATTGACGTGTAGAATGTGGAGTGACAAGAAAATTTTCATCAGACTTTCACCTCTCAGACCTTTTCCAACTGCCAAAGTCCAGCCCATAGATCAGGAACCCCCTATCCCCAACAGTAGCAGGGGTCTGAAACCCTAGACAAGTGTTATATGCAACTTAAGTATTGCACTTATCCTCAACCCACGTTCCTTTTCTGTCCTCACATCTAGAAACTTCAGAATAGCCATCAGCCTTGCCAAAGTCTTCACAAGGTACTAACTGCCAGTGTGCCAAAAAAAAAATAAATTTAAAAAAAAAAATCAAGCTGTGCTGGAATAGAATCACAGGATGGTTTGTGTCGGAAGGGACCTTAGATCATCTAGTTTTAAACCCCCTTCCCTGGGCAGGGACAACATGTGTTTATAATAAATGCTTTGGAGGACAGAGCTGTAGGAATTTTCAAACTTAAATATGCTTCAAATACAGTAGACTCTGTCCAGAGCAGTAGTGCCATCTTAGGAATTGTGTGGGTGACTCTACACCCAGACACTTTCCTCCAGACAGCTGGTGAAGGGTTGGAACACCCTCTGTTTGCAACAGGAAAAGTCTTTCGTATCTTCCCATCATCTTCCTGGCCATGATCTTTTTGAGTTATTTTGAAACAAAACCCCCTGAAATCCAGACCAAAACAAAGAAAAAGCTTTAAAAAGATGAACCTGTGAAATGAAACTTGCGGTAACTCTTCTGGATATGCTAATGGATATAGTAGAGGTACACATATGCATAATGGTAGGTATATCCCTAGATGCATATGATGGCTTTATGGCCTGACTTGTGTTTGTAGCCTGCTCTCCTTCTTTGCCTCTCCTCATTTCTTATCTGCCCTCTCTCGCATCGTCTCACCAACTGGTGTTCTCCTTGTTTGATGACATGTCCTATGTTCTACCAGCAGTTTGGTTTTTGTGGTTTATCTGTATGTGGTTAGAAGTTTTCTGCATTTGTTCATGGCTGAAGAAGTTTCTGCATACCTGGGTGAAAGCACTGGGCAAAGTTTCAGCTTTGTCAGCTAGGCTCGTAAAAGATGGTATTGCTCTTTGGAGACCTGATCTGACTAATATTATTTTGATAGTGAGCTATTTTAAGCCACAATCAAAAATAAAATAACCCTCTTAATTTTGTTGTTAAAAGAAAGACAGGCCACAGACAGTCTCTTGGAAAAAAGCCAGTAAGATTAAGCGCTGTCTGTGAACTCCCAGATGGTTAAGCTACTAAAAGATTACACTTGGAGATTCTGTGAAACTCTGAGTCACTGAGAAGTGGTTATAATATGTGGGATGCCTGAGTAATATTAAACTAATTATTTGTGTAACACTTCCATTGTCAAATATAATTTTTGCAGTTTCAAGTTTTGATAATCCTTAGTTTTTGCTGCATCTCTGAGATCCCAGTAAAACCACCATAATTTCCTAATTTTAGAATATGGTGGTATTTGTTGACAGAGAAACATTAATGTGGTTTTTCTAGGTTCTGCTACAAAAAGAAAATGGCTATTTTCCTCTCTTATGCCAATTTCAGAGTCTGTTTCCAACCATTGCTACTGTGCCTTCTGTTTTTCTCAGGATCTGGCAGAGGGATGGGAAGTGTAGGAGGACAGGCAATTGATGTTTAATCCTTCATATGATTTTTAATTTATACTAGGGCTGATTATACATGCATCTAAAGCAAATAGGCGCACATGCATATGCTAAATAGAGACACATTGTGATCTTCCTGCTACAAACAGTGTATCATCTTCTGAAACCTCCGAGTTTGGACCTGGTAAAACTTCTTATCATGTATTTTCACTTCTGCACTGTTCTTACAGATGGGAAAGCCTTGATAAAAATTCAGTGCTTGAGAAGTCTTGTTTCTTAGGAGATTTTGTCAAACTGTGACTTCTTATATCAAATTTGAGCCTTTCTTATACTGAGTAATTAAAGATGCCGCATAAACTACAGAATTCCATTAAGTGGTTGGGATAATTGTGTGCTTGAGTGATCATTTTATATGAGGTTTGCAATATATCAGATGCTTTATTTAAAAATTAAAAATAAAACCCTGCAGTGTTGTAAGGGCAAGAGCATTGCTGCTGTTTTGTTATAGGGCTGAATTTGGCCCTTATGTCTCTTTGGTCCCTATAGGCAAAGTATCTGTTTTGCAGAATTCCCCATTATTCCAGTACTGAAGGCCAGGAGAAGTCTGATAGCTGCTCCCAGTAGGTGCTTCGAAGGTTCCCTGACTCCCTGGAGGCATTTGCCATCTGTGCAGAGTGCTAAGGGGCGAGTTTCATCCACTTCTTTTGTTTAGGGTGAAAGTTTCTTGGTTTTCTGTTTGCTATATTAAGAAAAAGGTAAAAAGAAATACCTCTATCTTCACATGAAAGTATGTATCTGTTATGACAGTGAATTATTTCCATATTGAGTGTTTCCTGCTCTGGTAATTACTGGCATGTAGCATGCTGCCAAATTGGTTTATAAATCTGCAGAGACTGCAGCTAGCAAGTGAAGTCTATTAAAATAACACAGACTTTATTTTAAGGGTTTCGCTCACATTTTGAAATTTCTGTGCTGCAGAGTACAGACACAGTGCTTACAACTTAATACTGCATTTTGAAGTCACAAAGCACACTCTATCACCTTGAAAAATTTGAGATAGCTATCACACTTCTTGGGATGAGAAGGGACATATCCAGTGGGAGTGCATGTAGGATAGGGCAAGTCACTTCCAGTGGAGACCTTTCAGCTCTCCCAAAGCATTGAGGTTAACCAGGTGGTGTGTTCTGAAACAGAACAGATCAGAAAAGAAGACAATGCAGAAGGTTTTGGAGATAAATGACTGCTTGGCATAAGTGGGCAGAGCTGACGGCTTAAGGGTTTTGATAGCTTGAGCCTTGCTTTTAAGCTGAGATGTCTCTGAAAAGACACACTGTGCTTTACAGGCAACCTGGCCCTATCTCTCTGTTGTATTTGTAACATGCCCCAGAACTGTAGGATGAATAAGGTTTTACCTCTGCATGTCATATTGCATGGGCACTGAGTGATGTTTTGCTGTCAGTGTCCTTTAAAGGATGTTGGAAGAGCTGCAGGGTGAAGAAGGGGGCTGTGGAACTTATTCCAAAGGCTAAATAGAAGGAGACTTTGATGTAACCTATCTAGTGGACCAAAAAAAAAAAAAAAAGGTTGAGAAATGAACTGATTAAATTTATGAAAATATTTATGGGGAAAAAAGTGTTATGAAAGAACTCTTTTATCTAGTGAAGAAAAACAGAAAAAGAACTGAGGCCTGGAAGGCAAAACCGTCAACTAAAATGAAAAATGAAGGACAAATCTTCTGTGGGGTGGAGGGTAATTCAATGCTCCATCAGGGAAATAAGTGAAGCTCCTAACTTTCATGTGAACACTCCAGAGAGACCAAATGTTTCTAGAAACACAAATGATTGATGTTGATCCTGAGATATTTCAATCACATGGAAAGATCTGTGGTAGATCAGAGGTCTGACTAGATAATTAACCTTTCTGGCTTCAGAAGTTATTGTAAATATACTTTTTAGAATACCTGTATTTTCATAGCAGTTTGTTTTATTGGTAGAGAACTTAACTAAATTCTTTCATCACTTGGTGTTCTTTACACCACTCTGATTAGAGATTATGACAACCTTATTAGTAGCTATGGAGATGCTCTGCACTTTCATCCATTTAGAAAACACTATCTCAGATGGAGTTGTAATTAAGCAAGTAGCTAGTTAGCTGAGCAGTGACTGAACTCCCATATGCCACAGGTGTGCTAGGTAGTGCTCATACCTGGTGACAGATTTGTAAAAGCCAGAGTTGTAGAATAGCCCCAGGGAAGCAACTGAGGAGTGATGTGGTGACAGTGATGCTTAGAGTGTTGGTGGTTGTAAAGGGGCAGCCTTCTCACTTCAGAGGAGCAGCAGCCCCCAGGTTCAGACTAACGAAGTTGGAATTTGAAAGTGGTTCTTGAAGCTCGTTTCTCACAGTTGCTTTGCAAAGTACCCAAAAGAATTCTACAAAGCCTACCTTTGAGAGTTTGCAATCTTGAAAAAAGCCATTTTAATTAGGGGATGCCTCTACTTGGAGCATTTATATTTCTGCTGGGTTATTTACTATATCTTCACATTTACTCTGGTGCTGCTTTGACTGCTGGAAGACAGCTGACTTGTATTTTGACTAATTCCGATTAATTAAAGGAGAGTGTTTGCGTCACCACATTTCCTTCTTCCTTTGATTCAATTTTATTCAGCCCCCAAGGAGTTATAAAATATCTGTGAGCCTTCTGCAGTATCTGCGTAAATACTTAATTGTGAGGTGACTGTATAAATAGAATTAATTGTTCCTTATTTGAGTTTAATATATATGTAATTTGATAACAGGAGCAGTGAAAAGAAAAGCCTGCCAAATTTCATGTGTACAGAAAATAATGATCCCTTTTGAGAAAGTATAGGGATTTCTGTGTCTTTGTCTCCCTCTCTGTAAATATATAAGTATTGCTGTGTGTTTATATATCTATAAAATATGTATTTGGAAATATTTGTCCATAGGTATATATGATTTAGAACAAGTTTCCATCAATACAGGACAGACAGACCATGTGAAACAGCTGTTTGAGACCTCACATATACAAAGAGAAATCTTTCAGGACAGCTGGCTCAAGGCAGGGCTAACATTTTAACTTGCCTGCTCTACTTGGTCTTACCTTTGTGCTCTTAATTTTAAAGACTAGTATTTTCATTACCAATCTCTTTCCATTATCTTACTCTAAATTACTGAGGTTGGAAATAGCATAATTAGGGTGAAAATATCCAAGTGTATTATCCTTTACCTGAATCAAAACATGTATTAAAACGAAACTGATTTTGCAAAACAGGGAAACAAATAAAACCACTCACATAACTCTGGGGGCAAGATGAAGCCAAATGAATTGAAGGACAGATGCACATTTGTTTATCATATTATGAGTTGATCCATAGCTTGGAGTTTTTCAGAGGAAGACATCCAAGCTAAACTTGTCCAAGGAGCAGGGCTCTGTGTTGAATACTCACAGACTTCTTAAAAATACCTTGATTTATCTGTTCTCTTGGGCCAGGCCTGATTGTCAGTCAGGATGGGTGTATTGGCCAGTGAGTCTGTGCATACTTAGCTGGGTATTTGGCATAACACAGACTCTTTTCCTGTAAGGAAGGATGTGCAGAAGGAGCTGGAAATAATCGCAGAAGACTGAGTGTTGTTTCATAAGAGAAGGGACTGTGGTGATAGCTGGGACAGAGACAGGTGTGGCCTTGTGGCGCTTCAAGGGACATGAGGATGTGAGAAACCAAGTTTCATCATCTCTGCTGCTGTCATTCTAGTCTTCTGAAATGCAGAGGACACAATGAAGCCTTCTATTGACCTTCACGGGAGGAGCATCAGTGCCCTGGTTACTGATTATTGATGTGTTAAAGCAAGAGCCAGTTGATACCACAGAGCAGAAATAAGCTTACCAGAAATAAGTGGGGGTTTTTTTAGCATTATGTTGAAGCATAGTCTATTCTTAATGGAGATCTTTTTATGACTTCCTAAGATGTGCATTTAAATATATTGATTATAGGGCTAGTGGTTTTAAGTGAAAAGATGCTTTATATGCCACAAGATAAGGAGAAAAGAGTACTCATTTTGTGTCCCAGTTAGTGGTATTAAGGAAATGCCGCGACTGCTGTCTCCTATCTCTTCTTGATAAAAAAACTTAGAAATTAAGTTATAAAAATGAAAGAAAAGCCAAAAAGCCTATAACCCACAGAATTTTAAAAAATGGTGATAATTGTTAATAATTACTTCTGTTAAAATATCTTATATTCCAAAAAGCTGTTTGGAGCATTTATTTCTGAGTTTGGACATCAGCTAACTAGAAGCCTGAAGTTTTGCTAAGACTATGTTTTTTTTCTTTTGTTTTGTTTTTGTTGTTTTGTTTGTGTGTGTGTGGTTTTTTGTTGTTTGTTTTTTTGTGTGTGTGTTTTTGGGTTTTTGTTTTTTTTTTTATTTTAGTACTCATTTCTTGTGGAGCATATAGATTTTGAACCCTGATGTTTCAGCTGGTTTTGAAAACAAATGTCCCATGCAGCACTTAGCATCTTTAGATTTTAAAAATAAGCTGACAAAATATGCAGTAAAATCCATACTGTCTGTGCTAGTCTTTTTAGAAATTTTTCCCAAAGGTGATGACATCCGTTATCTAATACAACATAATAGTAAGGATTTGAAAGCCTCATGCTGCCAAACTTCCTTCAAAGTCTGGACAACAGGAATATTAGATTAAATCTGATCTCCATCAAGAGGATTTGACACTCATAGGAAGGACCACTAAATGTCAGAGAAGCTGCAAGTCTAACTGTGCCTTTTAAAAATTCACTTCCATGAGTATGGTTGAGTTTGTGTATATAATCTAAGACAAACATGTTGTAGTGCTTTTCTACAGTATCTTTGGCTCCACACAGAAGAACTGAGATATGACTTTATAGGGATTGAAGGACTAGGGGTTTTTTTGTTAGTTTGTTTGTTTTGGGTTTTGTTTGTTTTGTTTGTTTTTGTTTGTTTGTTTTGTTGTTTGTTTTTTCCATGTTTTTTTGTTTTTGTTTTTTTTTTCCCCTGATAAGCTATGGAGGTATTTCAGTTTGCAATCCAGGTGAAATATCGATTGTTCATGTTAGTTGTTACCTTAGGGTTTAATTCTACCTCTGTTGAAGTCAGTTAAGTGGCTTCCCTTTGGATTAAGCTGTTTGAGAAAGTGAGTTTTTGGAAATATATATGAATTGGAGGTGGAGGTTCTGAAATAATAAATCTCTTCTATGTGTCTGTCATTATTCTGGTATAAAGGTAGTTTGAAATAGGAGAAAATAATTATCCTGATATGTATTTAGCACTTTTAGCTGTGCAAGTAAAACTTGTACTACGATAGGGAGACCTGAGAAATAAGTATTTTATACCTGTACTACCTGAAAAATTAGCACAGGAAGAAAGGTGTTTTGCACCCCTGGTAGCATTTGTTCTGGTCGCTGTACATGAAACTTCAGTGAGTTTTTCTGTTTTTTTTTGTTTGTTTTTCTTCCTATTATGGAAGGTTTAATCATCAGTTTGGAGAAGGATGTATGTGAGCTCATGTTTAAGTCCCAAAGTTATACAGGAGTGTAATGTTAATTATTCTATAATCAATGTTCTGTCTGCTTTTGCTGGCCTGGCTCATGTGAGGCAACTTCTGTTCTTTAAGGACCTTCCCTGTTCTTGGAGTGCTGTATCTTCAACTGACTTGAACCCAGTTTGCTGTGCACACTAAAACATAGTCTGATAGCACATGAGTGTCATTTGGTGTAAGAACACAAGGGTGTGTTTTATTGCTGGAGGACTAATCACAATTGTCTTTAAAAAGTCAAAAGCCTAGCCCATCTTTTTTGTTTTATCATTGGATCTCCTCTTTTGGTAAAATGATTGAAAGAGTCTCTTGAGTTGTGACCAAAGGAGCCACAACTTACTTGGCAGGTATAGTGTAAGGAAAGTAGTGCTGGGAAGGTGTTTGGTGATGTTGGTGGCTGAAGACTGACTTGTGGCCATGAGAGGCTGGAAACCCTCCTGGTAACTGTATGTGCTGTCTCTGCTGTTACGTGTGTATGTTTGCCCTCTCAGTGCTTTGTCCTTACTACTGGAATAAATGCTACCCTTATGTGAATGTGAGAGTTTATGCTTGGGACTGGAGAAGGTGGAAGATCCTGGCCAGCCCAAGTTTTGTGCCTTGTTTGTGCTCAATTGGAGAACAGATGAGAGGAAAAGCTTCTTGTCATAAACAAAACATGCCTAAAATTTTAACAGTTGGCACCGGAGTTGAGGAAAGGTTCATAGGTGAGGTTAGTGCTATGGTTACTATGGGAAACAGGCTCAATAAGAGCAAGAGGAGATGATGAGCAGTGTGGCCTGAAGCAGCTGAGCCCCCACAATGGGTCACCAGGTTGCGTGGCTGTGATGGAGGGATGCCTGCATGGTCACCACACATGCATGGAGGCTGCATTAACCCTTGGGAGCCACCACCAAGTATTGCAGTAACCATCTATCAAACTTTAGGGCTGGAAGCTAGGTTTTTAAAAACAAACTCATGCTGGGAAGTATTCTCCTTTCTGCTGCCCCTCCAGCTAACCTGGTTCTGTGTCAGAGTGGAGGTGTGTTTTGAAATGATGCTTTGGAATCCACAAGTGAGCCACACCCAGCCCAAAACATGGTTCAGGTCACTTGTTCAGCTGGAGTAAGAGCTCTGACAGTGCCCGTGGGAGGCTGTACACAAGCGGGAAGGGGAAGGTAGGGGGCTGGGAGGTGGGAAGGGAGCTTCCTAGAAGAAATTGTCCATGTTTCTCCTAAATGAGAAGAAAGACAAATGATTGATAATAACTAATAGTATATGCAGGTATAAGTAATAAAAAGAAGAGTAAACCGGCAGCTGCACATACAGTGGGTAAATGGGGTGGCTCGTGGAAGCTTTGCTTTGATCAGTAGTGTCTAAGGGTTGGATGATGGCCGTGAGTGGTTGTGGTGGTGGCTGACAGAAAAGTGCAAGTGTAGTAACAAGCTGTTTTGGGAGGGTGATCCACAGGCTGAGTTGATAGCTGGTGATTGCTGGATTGATTTACTAATCACAGGTTTTGTTCATTTTGTGCTGGAAAACTTTCAGAGCTACTGCGATCTGTTATTCTTAAAGGCAGATGAACAGGCGTCTTCTGCGGTGCCTGCCAGGTGCTGCACCAGCTAAAAGGAGATGTTTTGCTTCAAAGAAGTGGCATCTGTTTATCCCACCTTGCTTTTAAGGGTGGAGGGCTTGTCCCTCAAATTGCAATGCACAAGTTAAGCAGTTTGCCTGGCAATAGGTGTGTGACAAGACAGCAGAAGCAGAAAGCTGGAGGGGAACAGTGCAATGCAGAGCTATAGGGGCAAAATTATAAATGAGCTGGCTGAGGTGAGGTGCTAAAAGCTGAAGCCTGTTAATGCTATTGCAAGCCTGCGAGGCAGACTGGATGGAGAAGGAGACAAACAGGGTAGAGAAGAGGAAGCAAGTGGATGCAAAGCAGGGAAAGAATGAGCGGTATGCATTAAAATAACTTTAAGGTGATGCACTCAAAGAGGGAGGCAGCCTGGTGACTGGCACAGCCGAGTCAGCAGTGATGCCTTCAAGGGACACAGCTCTTGCTGTAAGCAGTACATGCTGCTGAGTGGAGTGGAGCTCCAAGTGGCATGGTTATTTGTACTGACTGAGGGGTTTGGGCCATGATGCTTGGTGCTCTTGGGCAGTGCTTTGATTCAGTTTCTCCAGGTCTCTTTGAGGCTGTTAGAGGAGTGCGGTACAAGAGCTGCTGAGCCTGCCATGCTTTGAGATTTGCAGTTTTCTGGGTTTAATTTAGAGAGGACATAACCTCCTCATGATGGCTCATTCTTGCCTTGAGACCCCAATAAACCCTGAAAGCTTTGAGGTCAGAACAGCTGCTGTAACACCATTCCTAGATGACTGGAGTAGTGGTGGCAAATTGATAAATGGAGTGAATGGACTCACAAGTCTATGCTGGTCTCTCATGAAGTGGGGCAGAAAATGTAACTTTTTTTCCTTGGAAGTTCAGAACTCAATAGGATTTATCACTTACCATACTTAGTCACCTGATCTCAGTCTGGTATTAGAAGGTATTTAAAAAAGATGTCTTTACTCATTCAAGGTACTGGGAATAACCTATTCAAAGTCATGTTAAGAAAAATGCACACCATGGAGAAGCATTAATCAAGCTGTGAATTCAATGTTTTTTGTATAAATCTAAAAAAAGACTTCAGTGAAATGACCAGAACATTTTTCTGGCTGTTACTAGAACTCAAAAGTTCACTTGGTCCATGAGAGCAAGAAGACACTTACAGTATGCCATAGGAAGTAAATACTTCAGTTGAGGCTGCTTATTATGGAGAGGCTTCTGTTAGACTACGTGACTTGCAAATATATCTGTAATAAGTATTCAAAAGAAAAAATTCTGTTTAAACTTGAACAGTCTCATAATTAGGGCTAAATCCCTATTTGAGAGTTCTGTACCTGCTAAATGGTCATTTCTGTCTGCTCTCCAACTGAAGAATATAGAAGACATCATTATGTCTTCAAAATGTTTTTAATTTCAAATAGGAATAAGGATGAGACAAAGAATTATAACAGCCTTTTAGTCTCATGAAGCAAACTCATTATGAAAATGAATTGTAAACACTGATAAAGATATCAAAACCTTAGATGAACCCTGTACTTGGGTCTGTCTAATGAATTGCAGGGCTCATTACTTCTCTGTGCATTAACCATACAGACACAGCTCTCTGAAACAGTCAGGGACTTGTCCCAGGGTCATCAATTGCTGTTCACCAGGAGTTTTCACCGAATTTGCTTCTGTGTCCTTAAAGTGTTTAACCAGTACTGTTAGTTTGGGTTTTTTTGACTAGGGTTTCTGTGCTTTCTTCTACAGAAAGAACTTTTCAGTGTTTGAGTAAAAGGAAGATTTACCATTAAATGGGAGCAGGATATGGCTAAGACTATCTGTGCATGTCCAGAATGTCAGTCTGCACATGCTGTTACTGCATCTGAAGATCGATTTATGTAGTCAGCTAAAAATGTAACCTCATTATATGGTTCAGTGAGAAGCTGTGTAGTACAGCCATAGCTAGTGAAATCCAATGTGAAAAGAACATACAGCTTGAAAAGAGAGTCTTCATCTATAAACCCAAAGGAAAAAGAGCTAAGTGAGGATTTTAGTTTTCAAAAAAAACATGAATGCAATGATACAGCAGTTCAAACATGGACTCTACATACATTTGTGGTTTTGTTGGGGTGTTGCTTGTTTGTTTGTTTTTCTTCTTGGCTTCTTTGGTTTTTACCGTCTTTCTTGAGGAGAACTTTGCAGATATCCTCCAGAATGTCTCTTCCCCATTGCAGGAGCCATCCCAGGCAAAGTATGAAGGTTGTCTCTTCTGTTTGCTATGTGCTCTTGCTTATAGCCAGCTCCTGAGCTGGAGTGAAATTCAAAGGGAATTAGGAGGCACAATGACAGATCCAGATCATGTCAGCCCTCAAGACGTGTCCTTCTGAGTGTGTATTTGAGCCCAGTTGGCTGAAGTAACATCTTGTGACTGGGCATCTCCAGTGAGTGAATAAAATATGTTGATTCAGCTGTTTGGCTGAGCATGGAGAGGACAGATAAACTGCGTAGCCCAAACTTGAAATAGTAAGTTCTGTGTGTCTGTTTTTACATGGCTGATGCTGTCACCTCCCTTGCTGGTCACACTCACCTGCAGCTGGGAATTTGTAGGATTTGATATTTTTACACTAGAATTCAGTTTTTGTTGTGTGCCTCTTTGCAGGAATGCTGATAGAGATGGGTAAAGTGCTAGAATTGGTGCATTTGCAAAGGGCATTTTTCAACCAATTTTACACATTGAGTGGGAGTGTATTCCAGCAGGAAGAAGTAATCATGGAGAAGGAGGCTTCTGGCAGTGCTGCTCTTGTACTGTGCCTGGGCCCATGCTTGGAATGGAGAGGCAGTGGCACATCTCCCCAGACAGACCTTGTGGACTGGCCCAGGCTGAGGCTACTGTGTTTTTCTTCTGCAACAGATACAGGAGTCCTAAAGCCCACCACTGAAGTTCATGGGCCGGAAGGAAAGAAGGAATGTTGCTCTAATTATATCAGATTTATTTCTTTAGCACTTTGTTTTTACTTTTGACTCTCCTGCTATCTTTGCAGGTGGAAACAGACCTGAAAAATTTCGTAACTCGTGAGTGGGTGTTGCTGGAAGGGATGGAAACAAGGTGGGGACAAATGATCCCTAAGCACTTTTTTATTGAGAGAGTTGTGTGTTGCCGTAGTTTGGGGAACAGATATGGGTATGTGTGTACATTGATTTTTTTAAAAATATTTTTTCCCTCCTCCTGTTTGTATCTCAGTGCTGATCTGCTTGTAACCTATGGATAAGTCTCTTGAGTATTTATGCTTATCGTATATAATTGAAACATCTTTTATAATATGATTATTTGAATAATGCAGAAGATGAAGTTCCCTGTTCAAGTCTTTATTCATGACTTACTGTCTAAGCATTTGAATGTAAGTGTGTAGTGTGTGTTGGGAGGTAGGGGAGAAGAACCTTGCTTGCTTCAGTAACAAAGATGCACCTGCAAGCAGGTGCAGACATGTGGGTGCTTCTCCATGGAAGCTCAGAGATTCACGGGTGAATGCAACAATTCTGCCTCATGTGGAAGGAAGTGAGTGATCATACAACTACTAAGGTAACAACTATAATTGGCAGGGAGGGGCTGTGTGGGCAGCCACTGTCAATTCTGCTCAAATTAATCAAATCCTTCACTGAGGACCTGTTGATATTGGAGTATAAAGTAAAATGTAAAAGCTCTCTGTTCATTAATTTTTAATAGCCCAAATGCCTTCCAGGCTTTTGATGTTTTTAAGGCAAATTGTAAGAACTGTAATTCACGTGAGAAAAATTTGTCACATACAGCAGCAGAACCTTGTGGGACTTTGCAGAGAAACATACTTCGTGATGTTTGATGATTTAAAAATTGATGGTGGGAAGTATGGTTCTCATTCTCACACTGCATAAACCTGGAACACCTTCATCATCAGGTATGTGCTTTATAACATACCAGATACAATGCGGTGGTGGTTAAATGATAGGACTGCACTTAAAAGCTTTGTAAAGCCTTAATTTTTCAGGGAAAAATCCTTTAGTTTGTGATTAGACTGATTAACCTGATGTCTTTGTGAGATAACTGTTCTATTAGGAAAGGCTTTGGTGGTATAACCTCATGTTCTTTTCTAGCCCTCTAATGTTTGTCCAGAAACATCCCTTGGACTATGAAATCCAAATTCCCTGTAGTATGGAGCAGTGCAAAGAAGTGGAGCCAGTTGCAAGATAATGGTACTGTATCTCTTGGACATGAGCACTGGAGATGAACTGCCAGGATATGTCATTCTCTGTGTGTTTTATAGTCAGTGATATCCTTAAGCTATTAATCAAGCGGTAACATATGTTGCATGATCCATTATTCAGTTTTGTTGGAATTGTATTCCTTCCTAATTTCTTACATGGTTACTTAGTACCATCAAAGAATGGTTTAAATTTTGTGCTTGTCTGTAACTTTAGATGAAGCCATTGACCTTCTCTGAATAAAATTTCTGTAGTTGTTAGGATATTTCTCATTATTTTAACAAATCTGGATTTAAAATCGGAGAGCTTTGTCTTGAATTTTATTCACTCCTTGAATGTAAAGAGAGGAGAAAAATGGAAATTGAGAGATGATATATAGTTGAGTGATTGAAAGCAGGGCATCTTGATAACTTTTAAAATGTTATCAATAACTTTGAACCTTTAAATGTAACTGATACAATCAGTCTCTGCACTTAAGACAAAGCAAACAGGACGACCCATTGAATTATGAATCATGCTCATAAAATAGTTTACAATTTTACCAAGTTAATCCAGGTGATTAGAGCAGGGTCCTTCACTGCTGAAGTGTCAACAGGAATGGAAGTTTCTTGCTATGTCAGATGTCGAATGCTTGCATTTCTGTCTCCTACTCAGCGTAGGTTTGGGCTGAATGTTTGAAACAGAAACCCAATCTAAAGGTAGGAAAAGTAACCTCCAGAAAAAGGTGAATTTTTTTGATTTCACTTGTCTCCTGTGACAAACCAGCTACCACTCATCTCTTAAATTCAATTTTCTTGCTTCCCAGCCAAGCCCTCAGAGATGATTTTGCAAAGCCATTTGCTTGTTCCTCTGCTCCCCTTCATTGCATCTTGAAGCATAGGGCATTAAATGTGCTTCTCCTCTTAAAAAAAAAAAAAAAAACCAAAACAAAACCAAAACAAAAAAAACCCCCACAAAAACCAAAACAATAGGAGCAGAGTAAATTGGGGAAAGGACTTACCTTTACATCTCAAGACTTAAAGGTTTTCTTTCAAGCCCTTGGGTAATGTGTATTGGTCAGGTCTGCAGGACAGAGATTGGATTGTCAGCGGGGCTGTATTTGTTTGTCCCTTTTTAATAGTTTTACAATGGAAAAGCCCTTTTGCAGACAGGATAACTGTCATATGTTACCTTAAAGTAAGTTTCATGCAAGCTTGTAAAATTATTTTTGCTACATGTTGTAGGAGCAAATCCTGCCTTTTTGCATGCACTGAACATCGATACAATTAATTTACTGGTTTTAAGTAATGTATCCTACTTAAAATAGTGTCATTTAGTACTACCACTTATCCTTAAATTCACAATTGTTTGATTTATTCTCTGTTTTACCAGTCTTATACATTTTGGGGCTACCTTATACTTCTTGAAATGCCAGATTTTTATTGTGACTTATAATAAATCTGCTCAGGCGTGTCTCATCTTCACCCTCTGTGAAAGGCTGTCTTCTCACTCTGCAAGTGGAGATGGCGTTTCTGGGTTTCTTCAGGAAGGAGTTCATCCCACGATGGATAATATTAACTCTCTACTGACTTGACTCTGCCATGTAACACTGCAACTTCCAAATTTAGTATATTTATTTTAAAACAGTTTCCAGTGGAAAACAGAGGTGATGCAAACCAAAATCCTAAAATTTGGATTTGATTAAAAATCAGAAATGCAAGGGAGTCTCTCTCTCCATCCTGTTTCTTATGCTCCTCTGCCAACATCTGCTGCCAGTCCTATCAGGCTGGGTCTCAGGTGGGATGTGGTGAAAGATGGCTGCTGTGCTTGGTGCCAGCAGCGTGGTGATTTTGTGCAAATTGATGTCTTTGTTTCTCTCTGGTCCTGGCTGTTTGCTTTTTTTTTTTTTTATTTAAATAGGGAATGGGGTGAGGAGGAAGGTGAAGGAACAGTTGTAAATTAAACTGGACACTCATGGATCTGGGCATAAATACAATGAGTTCCCAAGAGCTCATGACAGAAAAGAGTTGTGTTTAAAGTTAGCCTTTCTCATGTTTGGATCACAATGATAGTTTTGCCTCTTAGGTTCCTCACTCTAGATGAAGAAAAAGCAAACGTAGCATCCAGGATAACTGCATGTTTCAACACTGTCACTTCAATGCTGTAAATTCTTGCGTGGGAGGAAGCTGTTCTGAACATTTGGCAGGTGGATGATTATGTATTGTCTTCAGAATTCCTAGGTTTTTAGCTTCTCATAGAATTAATCCATTAAGACTTGATCTAACCGTGCTAAGAATTTCCCTTATCTGTCTGGCAGGGGGTTGTTTGTTTCATCAGTATTACTAAATGAGTTGGAATGCTGAGCCTTTTTTTCCTCTTTTATTTCAGTGCCAAATATATTTGTGTTTTTAAGGTGGAGAGTATGCATCAGAATTATGACACAGTATAAATATCAAATGCTTCTCAGATGGCAAGTGAAAATAACTCTAGTTTATATTCTGCAACATGCAGTGTCTTACTGATTAGAAACATCCTATTTTTGCAGGACAGATTTCAGATATAGGTGACTGAAGCATTGTGGCAAATTCTGCCACTGTCCAAACAAAACCTTGGTTTAAAAAAAAAAATATGATTACTCCTCAGTTTTAAATGTTCCTGGAAGGACTTTATGAATGTTACTATACATAAATTGTGTCTTAGTAATTCTGTTAAATAGAGCAATGAAACCAAGCAATGGGGAAGATTGAAAGCAAGATCATACAGTTGCATAAGAAGTTCTTCAGTCAGAACTAAAGAAAACCACCAATGTAGACTTAGATGCTCAAACCTTCCCCTCCCCCCTGCCCCCAGCCCTGGATTTCATCTGCTCTCCTTCCTTGTGCTTCCTTTGCCTTCTCTTGTGAGTATTTTACTTGTTTGTATACATTAATGGGGCATGAACAGTCATTTATCAAGTTCCTTGATACTACTTGTGGGACTCTATAGACCAGCCTTTGGTAAGAATTAAACTACATCTTTATGGCATTATCTCTGTGAATTTGTAGTAGTCAGGTATTTCATTTGTCTTAGTGATTTTGCTTGGCACTAAATATGCTAGGTTCTTCCTATGCTGCTCCATACTGCAAAAATCTTGAAAACTGCTTTTCTCTTTGCCCTGAACTTGCTTTAATGATGACCTTATTGATTTTGTTTGCTTTTACTGTGTTTTGTTTTGAGGGATTTTTGGTTGAACATGGCAAATGGTTAATTCTCACCCATCTGTTTTGCTGACCAACGTATTCTTTTTTTGATCTTTGCCATTTTTCCAACACATGTTGCTGTAACTCTAAGTTTTATAATTCAAAATGAAAATAATTCTTGAGGTCATTAAAGGCAAGCCTTTCACCACATCAGTGTACAAGCATCAAAAGGGAGTGTTTTGACTAGCAGTGACAGAATCATTTTGGGAAGAGGAGGTATCTCCTCACCGGCTGGGATGTGAATCTGCAGTTGGAAACCAAGCAGTGCTCATGTGCAGTGAGTCTATGAAGTGAGTATTAATGGGCTTGTTCTTTGCTGGACCTGATATGGATACCAAGAACAGAAGAACTTGGATATTTTCTGTTCTGGTAGATTAAACAGTACACAGTGTTCAAGCAGTCTAAACAGAGTCTGTGAACATTTGGTGCCAACACTTGGTAAATTCTTCTAGAAAGTGTTTTAGGGAGGAAATGTGTATGTCTTTGTTTAGGTACCGCAGAGAGGAACTTGGTGCCGAAGTCAAACATTGACCCAAATCGTCAGTAAGAAACTTTTTGGGGAGGGGATGGAAAATCCTCCCTTGACTTTTCCTGCTGTTGTGATTGCTGTGTCATTACCCTCAGCAAGTACTGTGAAACAAGATTAAATATGACTAGAGAAAGGCACATCTGCATTTATCTCATCAGTGTACATTTATGTAAATTCATGTTTCTGAATAGGCCCTGGGATGATTTTTTTGCTACAACCCAAATGTTATCTTGAAAGAAAAATGTTACCTTTTTGCTTTTAATTTTTTTCCTAAAGTGACCATAATTTCTGGACTGTGACAGTAACCCATGGAAAACATAAAGCTCTTCATGGTAAAATTCACGTAAATCTTGGTTTAAAAATACAGCATGACTTGCTATGGTTGCCAGAGTAAAATGGCATTTCTGTCAGTTCAAATAAGGCTGTAGCTGAATTTAAAAGCTTCACCTGCCCTGTGTTTTGATGAGTCATATGCCAGCTCCATGTTCATTGCAGAATTCCTTGAGGACTTTCAAGGTTTAGACTTGCTTAGGATAGATTTCTGAGTACCAAGGAGGTGGCCTGCCTTTCTCCACCCATCTCCCTTCCATGACCCATACAGTTTCTCTGTGACCCATTCAGTTTAGTAAAGGAGTGTGCTGTTATCCTCTGAGAGCCCCTGAACTCGGCTGGGAGATGAGCAGCACAAGAATTCTCCATGGTGGTGGAGTGCCTTGTTGTGTACCAGGTGTCCTGAGATCAGGTTGGTTTAAAGGAAAGGTTTCGGTTTAAAAGTACATTTAGTTGATCTACTATAGGAAAAGTTTGTTTCTGAAGTTGTAAAAAAAATGACATCTCAAAATGTATTTTTAGAGTTATGCTTTGACATAAATTTTCTGTTTGGATTGTTTTGATTATTGCTTGTTTTTTTTTGTTTTTTTTTTTTTTTTTATCCATAAGAATCCTCTTACCTACTTCAGCATCTTAAATAGCTTTTGATAGTGGCTAATGAGTACTGCAGCTGGGCTGGCATGTCCCAGAGTCACTAAAGCTGTATCTTCCTTCTGTATCCTTCTTCCAGATAATATGTCCTTCTCAAAGCACTTTTGCTAGAGCTGGTCAAAACAGCTTCTCTGAGTTATTTTCCTGTCCCTACATAAAACATGAGGAATGTCCTGACTTTTCTGTCCTCATTTCTTTCACTATACATTGGCCTGTTATCTCATGGTAGGAGATGAAGTAATTTCTCTCCACATACTTATACTCCTGTGATTAAAGTTTCTATGGAATATCTCACCTATCACATCTCCTATTCTGAACCTTGAATGCTTACAAGGCACATTGTGCATTTAATATTAGTTATCACTTACTACATTTTAATAGTATAGAATGAAAAACAGTACACTAGATGTAGAGAAAAATCTTATGTTTAATACAGGCTGAATATATTAAATTCAGGTTAGTATGCTTATAGCTGGTTTCTTTGTGAGCATCATATAAAACCCAAATATATTACTAAAGCTGAATTTGAATGTTAGTATTGAGTAACACAATCTTCTGGTCATGTGCAGGGTTAGTTTTGAAGAGATGAAGTGTATCTTCTTAGACACTTTTAGGAGTAGTTTCTAAAAGTGACAGCGTAAAAAGTGTGCAACTCTTGAGCAGCTTTGATTTAATGAATTGTACAAATTTGTTTTCCATTAGGCAATATTTCTACTTTATTAATTGCAGTACAAGATAAAATCTCTACTTGTTTAGGATTATGTCACATCGTGCTGAATTTTTTGTAGTACTGGTTGCATCTAGCTATGCGTGGGCATTAGGTTTCTGATTAAAACCTTTTTAAGCTTCCAAGGAAGCTGAAAACAAAGCAGTGAAACTTTGTGTAAATCTCTACTATGTTGCATCAAAATTACAGTGCAGTTTTATATGATTCTTTGTTCTGCAGTTATCTACTGGGAAAAACCACAAAGTTTCCCCAAGTTCTTAAAAATAAACAAACAAACAAAACGACTTAAAACCCACCACAAAAAAATTTGCCTTCCTGTTCAGCTCTATAGTCTGGCCTGCACTAACTGCTCTTCTTTATTTAATCTTTGTCATTATTCTGATCAGCTATTTACTGTGTTGTCTACAGAAACAAGGTCTGTGTGAATGTTCTGTGTACATTTCCTTGCTTGCCTGAAAGTACTGAATGGATTTCAAACTAGGTTTTACAGTTACTACACGTTTCATGGAAATCCTGACTGTAGGGAGTGGTTATTGCTATAATATTCAGTGAGTATCAGATACTGGAAACATCATCTTTCAATTCTGTGCTTTTTTTTAAGCATCAGTATAGCCTTGTGAGGAGAGATTGTTGCTTGGGTTCTCTTAATGAAAGGCCCCAGAAAATGGGAGCAGGTTTAGTCTGAATTATTCAAATTCCTTAGCCTGCCAAATGTCAAAGCCACTTGCCATGTCACCTTGCCTCTTCTGGAAGTGGAAAAGTACCATCTGAAATAAGCTGCTGCTTAAGTGGGGAACCAGACACCTAAAAGGATGCTCTAACTACTTCCATGTCTTCTCTCTCAAACTTGTTTCTTCCTATGGGTATTGAACAATTTTCTCTTAAAATATGTTGAGAGTTGATTAATATCAAAGTTGCACACAAGAAATCTTGTATGGTATAGAGCAACTCTCTTATAACCATCTCTGATGTCTGCACTGCTGCAGAGTTCAACTTTCAACCTCTGTTTTGCTGAGTGGAGAAACCACATTAAGGTGCAAGTTGGTCCCGTGCAGAGTGCAGCTAGCAGAAGGCTAAACATGCTCTGTGGTCAGGGCAGCTTGCAGCTTTAGTGCAAGCTGTAAAACCTGCCTGCAAAGCTGGGACAAAGCTGTTGTCTTGAACAAACCATCTATGCTGAGCTGGATGTGAACAGTAGCAGCTAAGGTACTCGTGCACACACACCGATTTTTGTGGACTGTAAACTGGAAGATGGGAGAATATTTGGGATACAGATGCCTTAAGTTTCAGCCTTTAAAACAAAACAAACAAACAAAACCAAAACAAAACAAAAACAAAACAAACCCCAAAAAACCTAAAACAAACAAACAAAACCAACCAACTCTGGAGCATGCTTTTCTTTTGTAACATCTTTAATTCTGTTTCTTCATGAACCTCTCTCTGCTCTTGGAGTCTTTAATCAGTACTGAATTCACATTATCGACAGCCTAGATCACCATCTCACATCCTGAGATCTCAGCAGAACAACACAGGTGGTTTCTGTTACTGAATGCAGCTGTAGAGAGGGAACTCTGTAGAGACAAAACGCAGAAATTGTAGTTTCACCTCCTGAAACCAAGTTATGGCAGTACTTCAAGACGGAACAACAGTTTAAGACCACTTCTTCCTTAATTCCTTCTTCCTGTGGTAGATTCAAACATTATTGTACAAAAAGAGAAAAACAGCAGAACAACAAGCTGTAATGTTACAGTAGCATGAATTTTCAGGCAATGAAAAGGAGACTTTTGTCTTTGGTCTGCTGACACTATTAAGTGGAGGTCTTAAGAGCCCTTACTGGGAGCAGGAATCTTCTTGTGACTGGCTAGTCTGGGGCCTGTTTACAGTTTTTGCTTGTTTTTGCTAAGATTATAAATTTGTCTTGAGTGGAATCAACTTTCTCAAAGCCTTACAACCAGTTTATGAGGGATTTGGGAACAGAAGCAGGTTTCTAAGCCCAGCATAGCATCATACTCACCTTGAGCTGCTTCATGATTTGGTGAGTGAGAGAAAAGTTTTCAAGGATTTCCCCTAGAAAAACTGGTGTTACCTAGTTAAGGTTGTTTTAAGATAATCTCAGTGGAGAGCACAGGCAGGCAGGTCAAAGCAGGCTAAGTCTTTTGTAACATTCATCAGAATAGTGTGGTGCCTGTGGCTCTGCCGTGTCGGCTCTTGATTTGGCGTTGGTCACTGGGGAGGGTTGGTTTGGTCATGAGTGAGCAAGTAGGGGGCTAGAGGTGGCTTGTGGGGAGTTTACAGGGTC
The DNA here is from genome assembly GCA_013399695.1 of Formicarius rufipectus. Lineage (NCBI taxonomy): Eukaryota > Metazoa > Chordata > Aves > Passeriformes > Formicariidae > Formicarius > Formicarius rufipectus. The sequence continues at coordinate 221,066 of VXAU01000867.1, read as the reverse complement.
AGTAAAGCTCACTGGAGAAGATGGCAAAGACACCCCAAGGGTGATGAAGCCTCAGCTGCCTGTTTACTTGGCTGATGAGCCAGGTTCATAAGACACTCTACAAGGACTTATTACTTGAGCCTGTGGTTCAACAGTTATTTCCTGATTTTCTAGGAGGATAAAAGTCTGACATATGGTCTTTTATTAGCCAAAAAGATTACAGTTTATCTGATTCAATACCTCAGTTCTGTCTTCTACTGAGGAAAAAAAGGCAGTTGCCTAAGGCAACCAGTATGTTCCATGTGAATGCAGGTTGTGATTGGTAAACCTCTGTGGGCTTGACTGATATGACGTGAAAAATGATGTTGCCTTTTTTCAGTGCAGTGCCAATTGCAAATACATATTCATTTTGCTGATTTTTATCCTGCTTTACCAACATTTTTTAAGAACATCTGTGATCTCCTAATAAATGAGATGCTGAGTGGGAGCCAGCTTTTCCTTTTTTAAAAATACTGCTGATATTGATTTCTGCTGCATTAGAATCTGTCCTGAGTATGCAGATAGAGCTGGATAATGAAAAAGTTTGTTGTGATCTTTTCTTCCCTTGCCTTAATTACTCCATGGCCAGAGATGAAGAGGGCAAGGTGGGTGGGAAGAGACACTGTGTAAAACCAACCATGTGTCCTTGGGGAGCAGAGTATGAACTCTTTGTTTGGAGGGATGGGGAAAGCAGTTAACTCAGTTCACTTCTTGGGGATGTGAAACTGCACCCAGAAAAGGCAACTTGCTTTTCCAGGCTTGTTTTAAGTTGGTCTTCCAGTTTCTTGCAGAAATAAGTCCAATTATGGGTACTAGGGACCCTTTGAAGGTCAGGAGTTCATTCTGTCAGTCCTTTGCCGAGAAGTGATTCTTTTTGAAGTGATGAACTGTCCCTATAAAATAGCATGATTTGAACCTGATGCTTATTTTTAATGTTGTCATTTTATTTTTAGTAGTAGATGGGAGAAAGGAAACTTGTAAATGGGTAAAAAAACTGTATACAAAGAAATAAAGATTTTTGTTGGGTACTTTTAGGAAAAGGCCTACATTTAAAGTATAAGTATCCTGTATCCCCTTCTTTGCTGCTTTTGAGACTGCTGCAGGTTTACCCCACAATCCTCAGCAGTTTTACCTGCAGAATCATCCTTTAATGCTGAGTGGTGGAACTGGTTTCGCTGGACTTGAAAGCAGCAAACCCTGTGCTTTGTGTTTATAACCCTGCCATGGGCTGAGCATCAGCACAGTGTTGCTCAGCCTGGGGACACCAACATGTGACACCAGAGAGCAAAGGTGCTTAAGCCACTGGAGACCAAACCCCCTGTTTTACCTTCTAACTCTTCTCTCAGCTTGGCTTCAACCATCAAACTCACTCTGTATAGGAGCAGCCAGTGGTCATGTACCTCAGAAGATACATCCCTGAAAGAGTGCATTTGCTAAGCTGCCTGTCTGGAGGTCTTAGAACAAATGAAGGAAACAACAGTCTAGTTAGCTTTGTATGAGGTGAGAAGCGAGGAGAAGTGGAGTGGTTGAATTGAGAATAAGGACATACTTTTCTGTCTCTTGACCTAGGCTGAATAACCTTTGTGTAGGTGAACAAGGCTGGTTAGTCTGAAAAAAAATGTGTATTTTTTACAGTTCTGTCTCATCTGGGAGATGTGAAGAAATGAGTTACTTTCTGATTTATAATATGTATTTAAAAAGTGAAAAACTTGCATCTCTCTCTTAAGTGCAGAATTAGAGATGTACTTCTAAATCAAAAACTGCAGTTAAGCACTGGGGGTTAAGTACTTATTAAGTACTGGGAGTGCTCATAGATGCCAAGAGTCTGCAGAACGTACTTTCCACTTCAGGAAACCTGTAGAATGGGGGAGAGATAATTTAGCTTTCTCTCCTTACACTTCATGTGTTCGTTCATCTGTCACTTTCTTCTCCCCAATCTAGCATTCCTTGTACTGTTTGTCCTCCTTACTGTGCTAGCATTATGTCAGAAAGTTCTATTTAAAGGCTGATTTTACTGGTAAAATGGGCTTGCATATGTTCTGCTGCATTTTATCTGTCTGGGAAGATTTTGTTACTGGCCATGTTAGCATGGAACCTTAGCTTCCCAGTGGAAACCCCTGTAAATGTATGTGTCATTAGTGAAGCTCATGTGTGGTGCACGAGCAGAGCTGGTGGGGATGACCCTGAGCAGTGAGGTGAGCTCCTCCAGGAGCCTCACACTGCACCAGATAGTCCTGGAGTCGGCTGCGCCTGCAGGCTGTGTCCTCTGGTGTTCACCACCTTCTCTCAGCAGTAGACATGAACAAAGCTGCACTCTGATTTTATATGTGAGAGGTCATTGAAATATACTCTGAAATCAGGAATAAATTGCCATAGTCTAATGAGCAGCAGTTCTGCCCGTGGCACTGCATCCTGCACTCGTCAAAGCACAGGAAATGTATTGTAGACTATAGGCCTGCATTGCTGGGAGGTTGATGCAAATAAGCTACAACAGGAGAAGAAAAATATTTCACATCTGTTTTTGTTTGTGTAGTATTCTGTGCATCTGTTCATTTAAATAATTGCCCATTCCAGTCTGTGGATTTTTATTATTTTTATTTAGCTCTCAGAAGCTTGGAAACTTCATTATTCTTGTAAATTGCCAAGGCTGGAAAGAAAAACTGTTTGTTTCATTACACTGTTTCAGGCTTCTGTGCATCTTTTGATTGGCTTTTAAAGATTTGGTGAGCTGAAAGGTGAGGAATAAGTATGAGACAGAGATGTCTTGAGCTCTGTATTATCTCTAAGGTGTTGCTTGTGTCCATTAACTTGTGACTGAAGTAATAGTGCCTGAAAGCATGCCCACTCCTTCACCTGACAAGATGCGTAGTCTCCATCCTAACAGGGTGACAAAAATACTCCTTCCTCTGATTAAACAGGCATCATCAATTATATTGAAGGCAAAGGTGATCTCCTTATTTTTGAAAGAGTTGTTCTTCAGGTAGATCAGCTTCGTAGAACTGCAGTGTTTTCTTGGAGACACAACATAGATTGAGTTGGGGAGCGTTCACCTTGTGGTATATGCCTAAATGTTATGCAAAACAGCCCCACAAACTGAATGTTAATTTGACTATATTATCCACTGAGTCTCATAAATGCCTACAGAGAGGTGGTGATGCAGGAAATATTCTTAGAGCAGATAAACTGAGCATGATCCCGTTCTCTCACTGCTTTCTTGAGCTGTTAATAAAGTGATGCTACCTTTGTTACAGAAAATAACCCTCTTTGTGTTTTGAAGGCAGTTTGTAAAGGAGGAAGCCTGAGATGATTGAAAGAGTGTGGGGAGTATTGTTCCCAAGTCCAAACAATGTATTTCTGTGTTAATATGTAGTAAAAATCATCATTTTTACTTTAATCAAGATATTTTTGAAAGTCTCTGTGCTACTGAGAATTAAGTGCAGCAGTGAGTAGGTGGTTTTGTTTTTGTTTGTTTGTTTGGTTGGTTTGGTTTTTTTTTTAATATTTCGAGCCCAGTTGAAGGCCACTGTGAAGTCATAGGCATATAAAGATTCTGGAAGTCTTATGGGTACAATTGTCATTTTAGTGTTCTTTGCTTTAATTATTGAGGCTATTTAAAATGTTAATTGGACACAACATGTCGTCTGTAGAGAAAATGTCTACTAAATGTTTGGGTCATGTTCAAAAGATACCAGATCCAAAAGAATATTAGTTGGTACACTTCATAGCACATTGTACCAAGGATCTGTTACCTGATGAAGCAAATGGGGAGTTAAAAAAAATAAAAAATTATATATACACACACACAGCGATGCCAACTACCAACTAGAAAATCAGAAGAATAAAAGTAAAAAACCTCATAGGTTGGGATAAAGGCAGTTTAATAGGTAAAGCAAAAGACATGCATGTAAGGAAAGCAAAACAAGGAATTGCTTCCCATGAACTGGCAGGTGTTCATCCATCCTCAGGAAAGCTGGGCTCCATCACAGTAATCGTGACTTGGGAAGACAAGTGCCATCACTTCAAACGTCCCCCACCTTATTTTCCCCACTGTATAAACTGAGCATGATGTCATATGGTATGGAATACCCCTTTGATCTGTTTGGGCCATCAGTTCCAGCTATGAATCCTCCCAACTTCCCATGTACCCCCAGTCTCCTTGCCAGCATGGCTATACAAAACGCGGAAGAGGCCTTGGCTCTGTATAAGCACTCCTCAGAAATAAGAAAAGCATCTCTCTTATTATATGTGCTCAGCACAAATCCAAAATATAGCCCCATTTAAGGGGCTGTGTGAAGAAAATTTTCTCTACCTAACCAAAACCCGCACAATTTGGCACATTTTTTTTTTCTCCTTCCTTGTAGTTAAGTTTGTGCCTGTAGGCAGGAGATAAATCAGGGGTGGGGGGAGTACTGTTGTCCCAGAGGTAAGAAAATAGGGGTGAAGTTTTTGCGTGTATATATAAATGGGAAAGATAGGATCTTCATTGCTTAATACTTTGGCTTCCCATTGGTGTTTTTATCACAGAAATTCATTTTCTATTGAATGGCTAGTTGCGGTCTAAAAAGTACAGTGAATGTAGAAGACTGCAAAGTTTCATGCATGTGGAGGTAAGAGGATTAAACAGTTTTAGTAATTTTTTTTGCTGTAATTGAAAAACCATGACTTCTTAAGCAGAAATACTGCTTGCAAAATCAAAAAATAAAAAGACGGGCAATTTTCTTTCAACATCCAACCTTATGGAAAAGCTTCATTTCTTCATAAAAAGGAAGAAGTGCCAGCCAAAATACCTTTCACAAGAAGGGAAGGAATCACACATATGGGAGATACTTACCTAAGCTCAAGTAATAAAGTGTGATTAATTGAGATTGGAGCAGCCGCCATGTACACTGGAAGACCATCAAGCAGAAAGTGGGCCATTCTTTCAGCATTTACTGGGAGGTGTCTGGTGCCAGTGCTTGAGCAGGAAAGTAACATGCCTTTGTGAAATGTCCTACTGTTGGTAAAGTATGTCAACTGCTCAGCATTCTTGCTGGTGTCTACTCCAAAACGCTGCCTTGGTGTTCTGACACATCAAGGACAGTACAGCTGTGCTAAGGCAGTTCTGAAGATGGTTCAGAAACTGATTTTTGTTTTGTTCCACTATATGTATGGAAGAGGGTTATGAGGACTGTGGGTTGTCAGATTGGTGGTTGGTATCCTTCCTTTCCTCTGGCACCACTCCCAGTGGGTAGGGGAGCAGAAAAACATGGTTTCTGCACTGTCTGCTGCAGGCTCGTTTCTCTGCAAACCCAAATGGGCAGCTTGCTCACCCCTGCTTACATGCTGCTCTGGAGGAGGTCAGTTAATGTGCCCTTCTTTCCTCTTGGACACTGTGAGGCCACACAAATTTTAATGTATGCATTAAGAGAGGGAGGTATGTAACAGCAGATAATGTGCTTGGAGACACCTTTGCCCCCGCTGCAACTGCTGTGCATTCATCAGTCATAGAAGGACCTATTTCTTCAGTTCAGAAATACGTTACTCAAAATCCTTTCTTTGTAAGACTGAATTTTGTGCTTATTGATATAGTCAATATTTCAGAGGAACTGGAATTTTTAACTTGTTTTTTCTATTTTTTCCTTTTTCATACCAGGAGAGGAGGACTCCTCTGGGTCTCAAATCTTTTCTTTCTAATTGCTGTGCTGATTATTCCTGAATTGTGTGGGGCATTTTATTTTAACACTGAGAACTGCAGAGATTGTATTTCTTAATCTTTGCATGGTAAATTAAATATGTCCTAACCAGATAAGTTTATTCCTGTTGAAAATATACAGGTGGGTTGTGTGTGTGTGTATATATATACTTGTATGTCTCCAAAGAATACAGAGATAAAGACAGTATGGTGATTTAACTGGTTTGGAAAACACTATCTAATTTTGTTCTGGAGGTGGTATGATTATATTTTTTTAGTATTTGAGTCTGTGGAGTAAAGGATCTCCTTTTTCTCAACTGAAATATTACCTCTACCCCTGAAACATGCACTCTGATGGGAAAAGGTGGGTGTTCTAAGCTACTTGATGGGTAAAGGGAAAATAAAATGATACTGATGTTGTGATCTTGTCAGTTAGAAGTGACAAATCCAGTGTAAAGATGGAAAGTTCCAAGTGTTTCATTAGTTACTTAAAAAACAGATTTATTTGTGTATGGGATAAAATACAACTTATAGATAGATGCAGTATTTTATAGAAACTATAATTAAGGTGGTGTTTCTGATCCTTGAATTTTTTTTTCTTTTTGGTGCTTCAAAGGTTTGTTTTTTTTCGTTCTGTATGTAAAACCTATTCAGTGTTATTCTACTCTCTTGCACAATACATTAAGAAATTTGAAGGCAAGATGTAATGTATTTTAAGCTACTGTGTTGTCTTCTATTAGTCAACAATCTTGTAGAACTAGAGCATGATGTTGAAAATCAGTTGAGTAGTAATGTGTATATTGATTTACTATGAAGATTCTGTTTATTGCTGGTTATAAAACTACATGACTAGGAGTTTTAATTTTTTTCTTTTAGTGGCACTATCTTTGGACAGTGTTGACTGAAAGTAGGAAATACCTCCTTCAACTTCCTTTCAGGGAGGATGGTGTAGGATTAGAGAGTTCCTAGCAATGAGGAAAGAGAAATAAGTCTTTTGGTGGTGGGACAAGAAACAGCTAGAAAGGCTGAAGAATTGGATCAAAAGGCTTGAGGCCATCCTGAGGATTGGGGGAAGGGATGTAGCCTCACCACAGCATATCCCTTTAACCAAGGGACCTTGCAGGAGGAACCTGAGACAGAGGAAGTTTAAAGAAAAAAAGGAAGAAAAAAAAAAAAGACTCAGCATAACATTGCCCTTGTATTTAGTGATGAAGAGAGCTCAGGAGGAATGTGCTTGAACTGTGAAGAACTTGCTAGGGTACCAGAGAATGTGATGTGAGGCAGGGTCAAGCTTAATCTTTTTTGACTTGGAGGGTCCTTTAGGCTGCATCACTAATTCTTTGAATACCTTAGTGCTGCAAGTTCCTGAGGAGGGAACTTGGGCTCAGCACTGGAAGCATGTTCATGCTGAGCTGAGCAGAAGACAGGAGATCACCTGCCAGTGCTGCGTTGTCACCAACCAATCAGTCCGGGCTCAGAGCTGCCCAGGATCCAAAGGTGCTTCAAGCATCTCTGCCAGTGTTCAAAGAGGAGTGGATCTCACCCTGCCATCACCACGACACTGTGATGATGATGCTGTGCTGTTTTCTCAACTCAAAGGTGGGATTTGCCGATTCACCATCCTTTTTAAGTTCCTATGACTCATTGTTACCAACATTCCAGCTAGATAGTTTAAAAGCTATGTGGGCTTTTCTGCATTACAAAACAGTCTTTGGTGTTATTAAACATTCTTGCTGCAGAAAAGTAGTTAACTTCATTTTTTCCTTGAGTGCAATAGAAGCCTTTCCAATGAATAATGTAACATGTTTGAAGGTTTGGAGAAAGATCTTTTGAAGATGAATGATTTTTAATTACTGTGTTTGTGGTGCATTAACAGTAGCTATCTGTACTCATCTTTTATTGCAGAATTGTATTTCAGGTGGATCATAAATGTGAAATGAGAGATAGCTTTGTTTTCCTCTTCAATAGAAAGTGTGTAGAAAAAATAAATTTATTTTTGGTTTTGTGAGGTTCCTGAGAAACTGTCAAGTAGAAAGGCATAGTCAAACATCCAATCTGATAGTGTCCAGCTTTACAGACCTTACAGGACTGTGTGGGAATGCCTGTGCCTGCAGAACCATTGCAGGTCCTGCTCTGGCTGCCAGGACAGCATTTGTGCTAGGAAATACTACTGAAGCAGACATTTGCTTTGGTGCTTGTCATGCATTTATGCATGTTGGTCTAGTGTGTCCCCAGCATGACTGTGGCCTGTGCAATCTGGCAGTTTTTCAGATGGTATACAGGAGCAGCCTGGGCAGCACTGGGCATTTGGGATGCAGACATTGTTCTGGGAGACGGTGGAAAGAATAACCCATGCCCTTGGCTCCTGAGGTGGAGAAGGGCCAGTTGTATGTAATAATACAGATGTAACCCAGGAGCAGGCTTGCACTATGAAGCAGGTTGCAGAGTTTGCTGCTGCCTCTCTGGGGCAGCTGTGGTGTTGCCCCCTCACCAGGCTTGAGAACTCCAGTCTTTTGCTCGTCTGACTGAGCTTGTGAAACCAGGAAATGGATATGACAAAAAATAAATTATATGGGGGAGAAGGAGAGAAGCAATGTTATTTGTCTGTTGGGTGCATGAGCAAAAAGTGGGAGTGATGGGCCTGATGCAGGGGCAGGGGAAAAACCTTGAAGAACAGGACAGGATGAAATGTGTCAACAAGGTGCCCATTGAGTCTTTTGAAGCCCAGCTATAGATGGAGAGAGAACTTTGGTACACCTTCCGTCCTGTATTAGAGGAAGTTTACATTACATTTCTTCTATTGGGCTGTTCTGTCGGAGTCCTAAACAGATTTTTTTATTCTTTCAAGACCAGATTTAAAATTTGGTTTTAATACATTGTTTGTAAAGGAGTGGGTGAAAGCTGCACTCAGTTTTGCCAAGCAGGAGACTTTTGGTCATAATCACACATTCTGTCCCAGCCTCGGTCTGGGTTTTGCAGTTTTTCCATCAGGACACAGGCGCTTTCTCAGATGAGTTAGAGGCATTTCCCTTTGCCCCTCCACCCCCACGCTGCTCCGAAGCCAGATTTATCGTGTGGTGCCTTTACAGCCCCTATCCCAGCTAGGTGAACTCTGATCTCCTTAGGCCATGTTATGAATGGGGACAGCCTGTGGCACTGCTCTGAAGATCACGGCAACAACTCTTTGTGGCTTTTCCTAGTTCAACAGCCATTACTTAATGTTTCTGGAGGTATTTTGTCTTTGGCAAATGATTTCCAAATCCTTTGCTGCCACTTGTTGATCATTTTGAATTGAGAGTGGGTTAATAATTTGTTTCTCTAGTGGTGGTGTTGGCCTCTTAATAAGAGCTATCCAGCTTTCTGTGCCGGTCTAAATATCCTGTACTCAGTGACTCCAAAGGTACTTAGCTGGGTAGTGTGCAAAAAATCTTTCTTTGCAGTTAGCAGAAGAAATTACTGGATACATTTCCGTTTGAGTGGAGTACACACTGAGATAAATCTACATTGACATCTGTCTCCATATTAATTTCTGACACCTCCCTGGTACTTTTGGAAAAAAGAGAAATTCCTTACATAAAAAAATCTCTGAAGTTGTCGTTGGTCTCTGGTTGTGGGTTGAGTTTTTTCCCTAGAGAATTATACAGTTCTCAGCCACTTTCCAAATTGCCAACTTTCTATTCCACTGAAGTTACTTCTGGCTCCAATCCCAGTATTTGAGAGGAACAATAGATCCTATTTTAGCCTATACAGATTTAATTGCTGTAAATAAAATTGACAATTATCTCCCTTTGTGTCTGAGAATCCCACCAGCTGTTTTAGATGCATTTAAATTGTTGCACCATGCTGAACTCACATGTCACATCAGAAGCTATAATGCCAATTTTCACGCATCTGGTAATATGTCCTTGGCCTTTATTTTTAAAATATTTTTTTCTGCATTTAATCCTGTTTCTTCTACTCTTTAGACCCTGGTTCTCTGCACTGGTTGATATTATTAGTTATACCAAAGATCTTATATATCAAAGATGCATTTTGAGGAAAATGCATTTCAAATAGCAAAAAACGTATTGAAAGAGAAGTGGGTGGGCTTTTTGTTGTTGTTTTTTGTTTGTTTGCTCCTTCCACCCACATAAGATCAGGCACCTATGTGGGAATCATCTGACCACATGCTGACAACCTGCTGTGTCAGTGTCTGGGCTCAGCTTTTTTGTCCACTAAGAGGAAGATACACTTCATGCTATGTAAACAACTAAAATGGGTCAGATGAATCATGCCCCCAGATGTCTTCTTTCTCTTTGAGCTAATCACCCAGACTTTGTAAGCAGACTTAGCTGTCTGCACCATAGACATCTGATTAGATCTCACCTCTGTGGACCGCACTTGTAGCAGCAGTCACATGTAGGTGCCTAGACACATGTAGACAAATAAGAAGATTAAAAGTGCTTGGCTTCTTGATGCAGAGCCAAGGTGAAGGTACTCTGAGTCTACCTTCTTGCAACCAAAGGCAGAACTGAGTGGATTTTCCCAAGAGACGTATCAGTACTTGATGTCCGCAGTTACATAGCGCTAAACAGTGGTGCACCATCTCTTTCTCGTTGCTAGCTTCCTAGGCTCATAAGATACAATTTCATAACTTTTTCTTTTTTTTTTTTTTCCTCAGAAATGGTACTTTAGGCAGGAATTCTCTTTCCTATCATCTGCTATTTCTGCCTCCATATTGTATCTTTAGTCTTGCTGTGGAATTATGTTGATTGGGAATTTTATTTATTTATTTTTTTTTCAAAACCATTTCACAGCACAGGTGGGCACACTACCATGTGAAGATGGAGGTTGCTTACACTGGGAGAGCCAAGAGAGGGAATACTTGAAGTTTGCCTTTCATCCTTGAGAAGTTACCTTTCTTGCTAATTTAACAAATTGTTCAGCTGCTGAATGCTGCAGGGTTTTCTTTTCAGTCTGCATGCAGCATTGTTTAATATTTATTTAGAATCTTGTCAAGAGATTAATAAATTCAAACTTCCAGTTTCATTCTGCCTTCAAGCATATTTCACATTTTTGCAACTGTAAGTATAATTTCTGAAAGCGAGTTGTTTCTTGGTGTAGCAGGAGACAGGGACTCCCTAATGCTTCATTATTTCCTGATCCGTATTTTTACAGATCTTGACACAATTTTAATTTCCCAGTGGTCTGAGAGGAATGGAGAGGGTTACATGCAAGTTACAGTAGTCAGTTGCTCCTGGTGTTGACTTTGTTCTTGTTGAGACTTCTCTCGGACTGTGAGTGCCTTTGGTCTCCTGGTAAGGACCAACCACATCAGAGCTGCTTAGGTTTATTTGTGCCCGACTACCCCATCTCTAGGCCTCTTTGGGCACAATTAGTTCTCCTTAGTTATAGCACTTTCTAAAATATTTGATGTTGGCCCTACTTGGTATGTTTGTGCCAAGCATTTCCCAGTCTGTAAGTTTCCAATGTGTCTGTTGTGTTTGCAAGTGGAAACTTGGATTGAGATTTCTTGGGCAGTTTTGCTATTAACTTTGGAAAGGGTAAGATTCGCAGTGGAGGCAGATGCACTGCACAAGTAGAACAAATGGTAGTGCTGGAGAAGCACGACCTCTTAAACTTCACAAGGTGTCCCTGAGCTGCTCCTGCTCAGTGCCAGGTCCATGGGGTAAGGCAGGTCTCTATTGCATTGCTGCCTCTGCATTCCTCCATGGACATGACCATGGATAACCTGCTCTGGGTGATGCTGCTTGAGCAGGCGGTTTGGACCTCCTGATCTCCAGAGGTCACTTCCACCCTGAGTTGTTCCATGATTCCCTGGTATTGCACCTTCCAAAACTGCACCTTAACCTTGTTGTGTCTCCTCTGCTCATGGGTGGGGGGCACATCTCTGCATCTCACACCCTTTGCAAGAACAGCAGAAGCCTGTGGGGACAATTACCCCTGGAGTTGTGGCATCCCATTTTAGTAAGTGTTGTGCAGACCCCAGAGTTCAGTACCTTCCCTCTTAATAAAGGTGGCAGATAGGGCTGGACAGGACACCCTTGTCTCCAAGCTTAACGCACACACACACAGAGCCAGACACTCATTTGCTCGCTGCTGTATCCTTGCTATTGGGAAGAAATAATGCATTTGACTGCGATGATACTTTTACTGATACTGGTTTTAACAGGGTCCTTATGTTGACTTTGACTCTAAATTACCACTGCACTTGAAAATTTACATCGGTGATAGCTGAACAACTGAGCAAAGATATGAAGCACTTTGACCTATATTACATCAAAAATAGATGTTTTCAATGACATAATATTTAACTGAATTTTTAATTACTTGCCTGAGATACAGCGTAGGTTTTCTTATAGAGGTGTGTGTATGTATGTAAAAGTACTGCAATATTTTCTTAATGCTGTTTTGCGTTAAATACTGTGACACTTTTATACTTCAAATTTAGGAAAGCTACTTTTGGAGTTGATTTTTAGCCCCAAGCACAATGAATGAATACTACACAAATGTTTTGATGGATCATGATTAAGGTAGCTGCCATTTTTCTGTAGTCTTTTTAGGTCAGGACTGTTGATATTTTATTGGTTTGTATTTAGCTTATATTTTAACATCTTCAAATATGAGGCCTAGAAAAGCAATTTTAATCCTAGAAGTAAAATATTGGGTTTTGAGGCACATTTCTATGGCAAAGAACCATGATAGTGTTTTTTGCATGTGGTCCCTGCCTACAGGTCTGCCAGTTATAATCTCCCAGAGGAAAAGTCATGGATGTAAAACTCCAGTAGCAGAGTGTAGATTATTAAAAATTACCAACCTCTGAATGGCTTTGAATTATTTTTCTGCTTGTGGATTTTTGATAATAAAGCTGTATGCAATGTTTTCCCTTTTTATTTGTTCACCCCCTCGCCTCGGATATATGTGCTTTCATACATGTATGGTTTCTATAATGACTTGTCAGACTAAATTAGCAGATTGTGGGGACTTCACAATACCTGCTGCAGTAGAGGGATATTGTGAATAAGGCATTACTGCGTATCTGTGGAAATGTGTACCTTCTCTGTCACACTTGCAGAGATTAGCTTGGGGCTAATTTAAGTTGACAGCTGTATAAAAGGGATTATTACTGTCACCACTGAACTCCTGGGGTTAACCTTCACACATGCTAAATATGAGAGATAATTTTTTTTTAATGCTTGGACCAGTTTTGCATAAGCCGTTTATCTTGATTTCTCTTAACCCTGAAAGAGCTGAGACTGCATCATAGTCTAATTGTGTGCATTACTTCAAACACATAACTTTCTTCTCTGTAAGCATAAGGAGAGCTTTTATTTGCATATATTTGCCATTCCTGTAACAAAGAAAGGGTTTATTCTGTATGTGCTTTTAAAAGTAGAACTTTGGGAAGGAAATTGGGGAGGAGAGGGAGGTAGCTTTTTGTTTTCTGCATGCATCCTTGCCATGTGAAAATGCTCATTTATGAGTTTACAAGAATACTGAAGTATTTTAATTCAAGTTGAGCTTTTGGTTGGGGTTTTCTGTAGTAGTAATAGTAGTGTTGAACTTGTAGGCAGACCAAATATGTCTGAGGCCCAGATGTCCCTCACTGTAGAGGTCAGGGGCAGGTTGCTGTCCCTGCCCTTTCATCATTTCAACTAGTGTGATTTGTGTGTTTCTGTCACATAACTTTGTGTGGACAACACATATGCAACCATTTTATCAGACATGTCTCTACCACTGGGCCCTCCTTGTGAGGGCTGCTCATGGTCAAGAGCCTCACATGCAGGTGTTGTATAGCTCATGGGAACAAACATGGAAGTGGCTGCTTTTCCTTTGTATTAGAGGGAAGGAAAAGGCAGAACTTTGGTTCTCATTTTGAATATGAGCTCAGGGATAGATCCAAGGATGTTTCTCATCTGAAAGCAGCTCAAAACCACTATCCAGTGATGTGTTTCTTGGTGTGCAGTCAAAAATCAAGTATTGCTCATCCATGAACTTGCAGAATCACCCTTAAAGGCTAAGGTAGTAAAGACACTCGTGATTAAATAGATGTGAAGAAAAGAAAGAAATGTTGCTATCAAGATGTATATAGTGTGTTTTCTTTGGATTGAGCCATGTGCCTCGATTTTAAGAGTTGTCAGTCCCAGCATTTAAAGTCACAGGCACAATTCACATATGGCTAATGAGCCCTGATGAGGTATATTCCTGTAGAAAGTTTCCTTTTCTTTTGGCACGTATTTTTTGGATTTTTTTGATGCTTTCTGCTTCAGTTTGCAGCTGAAAACTTATCACATCAGCCAAAGCTGGTAAGCATTCTTTGCCTTATCAAAACCAAAAATCTAAAAAAAAAAAAAATCTAATAATGCATAAAAATGTCAATGTTTTTGTGCAAATATACTCATCTGAAGGCTGATTTCACCAGACCAAATGTGCCCCATTCATATAAGAAACATCATTTAAAGAACTTTCAAGGCAACGTCTTCCTGAATACCATGGAAATAAATTCAAGCCCACTTCTCCTAAATTAGCAGGATTTGAGAATTTAAGTGTCAGGGTAAAGAAGAAAAAGGCATAAGACAGTGCACTGGTGGAAACTGGACTAGAAGGACACTGGCCAACACAAAGTTGTTTGTTCTCATTGTCTTCTGTGTCTCTTGCTTATATTTCATCAAGCTTTGAACATCCAGACAGGAAAAGTTGCTTTAAATAGGATGATGCACAGTCTGACCTGGCATTCTCTGCAGTTTCACTGTGCTTTGTGTGAAAGAAATAGTGGTTGTCTTCCAGTTTATCTTTGCACTTGCAACCTCTTCTTACCCCATTCCTACAGGTAGTACAGGAGCGAGGAAGAAGAATTTGTTGAATAGTAATGCCAAGTGTGGCTGCAATTGCCCAGCCCTGAAGTGAGGTCATGCTTAACCACCTTTGTGTCCCACTAGTCTGCTCTAGCATCTGCTCGGAGCTCACAGTCCATTGGTTTTCTCCTGTAATACCTGCAGGGTAATTATCAAAAAAGAGCTGCCTGTCCCTGTATAGTGATTACAGAGCTTGCTCCATTCCTACAGAGACCTACAGGGGTTTTGTGCCTTGTCATATAGTGTTTAATCTCTGTTTTTTGGAAGTTGTAGCTGGGTGAATGTGCTGCACGGTAGCATTTTTGGGAAGTCCATACAAATAACAGAGTGGACTTTTCTTCCAAGATGGCATTGCCTTCAGTCCAAAGACAAGCTGCGTTATGAGATTATAATAATTTACCACTGAACTTGTAGCAAATTTCCAGCATAAATAATACTCTACTTTTATGCCTTGCCTACTTTAATCCTATGTTTAGTCCTTATTAGTTTGACAGTTTTTGTATCTTTTAGCTGGGTCTCAAAGTGAACTTCGCTTTGTACATGTGATTGCTGGTTGGGGAAACCATATTTTCACAGTAGATCATTGCAAGATTTTATGGCTAAATATTCACTTCCTCCTTAGTTACTAAGATTAAAGTTTTATTTACCCCCATATAGACTTAGAGGATGAATTCAGGAATGGCTTCAATTTCTTCCTTTGGAGGACAGTACCAGTGAGTGCTTTGCTTTTGATGTGTGCAGTACGACAGTGACAGTAATGAATGAATGGGGCTGTTTAGGCAGCTTGAAAAGCTGGCTTTGAACTGCAGGGGGAGAGTGAACTGCTAGAAGGAAGTTCTTTCGAGTTGATTCCTAGTGCAGAAATAAATCTTGTGTGGGTGAAAGGGAGGAAACAGCCACCTACCTGGAAATCTAAGACTGTATGTGAAGGTGTCACAAAAAAAGGCAGTGACATCCACTCGCATGCTAATCCATGAAGAGGAAAAAAATAGAAAGGATGGGAGGAGGGGAGAAAAGCCAGCAATGCTTCTATGAAAGTTGGGATTTTATGTTATCTTTCATTGTCCTTCTAAGACTGTTGAAATTATAACACAAAACTGTAGGAACGTATTGTCTGTTGTCTGTAGGTATCGTTTTTGTTCATCTGGTTTACTTCTGTGTTATTAGTTGGGTTGGGTGTGAGCTGGTGCCATGCAGTTGTGGAGCAGCATATGTGTACCTGAGCTGGAAAGAGAAGGGGGGCTGGCTGTAGCTCCTGTGAGTGCCTGGAGCCAACCAGGCAGAGGGGGGAGAGAAGGGCTCTGTGCTTCCTGGTGAATTGAGTCATTCAGAGTTAAAACAACTACAGGTGTCCACTGCTACTCTGAAACCCCAGAGTAGGGTAGCCTGTAAATTGCAGTATACAGAAAACTGCCCATGGATATATCCTATTCTTTCTACCTTTTTTTTTCTTTTTCTTTCTTTTTTTTTTTCCCCTCTTTTTTTCTTTTTCTTCCCCCCGAACCTTTAAGGAGGGAATGCAGAGCTTTTGTGTTCATCTGGGATTAATAAACTGAAGCTTTTGTGGATCAAATGAGAGCAGATTCCCCAAGCAGAGATGCTTTGTAGGACACTTTACAAGCAACATTCCTTTGCATCAGCTCATAGACTCTGTTTTAACCTCCTGTTGTGGGCTGTATTTTACTCCAAGTACATAAGGCATCTTGTGGAGAGCAGGAATGTTATTAATGTATTTATTTCAGAAACTGTATATGCCAAAATTGCAGAGAGTCACTCTTATCCAGTATAAATAAATATAAACGAATACAACAACAGTACTTGGTTATCACTATCTAATTCCTGTGATTATTGAATACAGCCTGTATTGCCTAGAAAAAGAATTGTGTACTTCTGTAGTTAGTAGTTATGCTTTGATACCGTTAGTAACCTGAAAATGGGGAAACAAGGAGCCTGTTCAAAATTATATAGTTTAATAAGTATTTAAGACTCTATGTCTGCTAATAGAATAAATTAATGGAGTTAGAGGATTTTCTTCAAGAAGAAAGGTAAAGACATGATTAGGATAAAAAATTTGGTGGTTGAAACACTTTTTAAAGGTATGTATTATTTTGAAGTGTGGATTTTGTTTGCAGGGATTTTCTTAATCCATATTTTTAGTATCTGTGGGACTTTACAGCTTTTATTAGAGAGAAGTTGGAATCTTGTCTATGTTTACATTTGACAGCATCTTTTTGTAAGAGATCTGAATAAGAAAACATTTACTTGGAACCATCAACTGGTGCTTTGATTAGGACTTTGCTTTCTGTTGTTGGGCCCTTGCAAGCTGTTTTTGTTTTCTTTAGCTCAGCCTCTTCCACTTTCAGCTGATCATTCCTGCTGACCTGGCTTCCTCACCCACAAATGCAAAAAGATGCACCTTCCCCTTTCTTTGCAATGCTTTCTTTTTCTTTTAGGTGTTTTATGTTCCAGTGTCAGACACCATGGGCTGCACAGATAATACGCACAGCCTCAGCCTTAATCTATATGGTAGAAGCTCAGGCTGCTCAGACCTTTACACTGAGTGCTTATGTAGGATGTCTTGATCCTCAAAGTAGGTCTTGCAGGGAAGGTGGAACTTGGAATGTTCTCTACTGCTGTGGAGGGGAACTTTGCCTTGGTAGGGGAGAAGCAGATGGGATTTGGGTGTCCTCCTATGATGTCAGGAGGTTGTCAGTTACCCTACAGCTCAACTAAACGGGGCGTGAGTCAGGCTCCACGCTTTCAAGTTTTATTTTTCAGGTATAGAGTGTATGTGAGGCCAGTTCCCACATTTCTCCTGCCACAGCATAGCTCCCCAAGCTCTTGGAGTTCTCCTAGTCATTTAATTTCAAAAAGCATGTTTTGTGCGTGCAACTGTTGTGCATCATTCAGAATTTCTGCTGGGCTCTTTACCTTAGTGAGTTAAAAAAATACAGTATTTGGATGAATAAATTAACTTTTTTTTTCAGAATTTGAGATGCAGACCTGCCTGTAACTCAGCACAGCTTGGAACTTCGGCTAATTACAACTTCATGTAATACTAAAGAACATGGTAGAGAGAAGAGTAAAACAACAAAAGATTATATGTACTGGTATTGATGCAAAAAGAAAAAAATAAAATAGAGGTCTGAATAGGAATGCTTCAAAAGACTGAAGTTTTTTTGTCGTTTTTGTTTGGTTTGGGGTTTTTGTTTGTTTTTTTGTTTTGTGGATTTTTGGCGGGTTTTTTCATTTATTTTTTTGTTTGGTTTGTTTTTTTGTTTATAGGGCTTTGGGGTTTTATTTTAAAATCTACTATCAAAGCCTGTTTTGGATTTGTTCAATTGGCCTGCTTTGGTTCTTTAAAATAAACTTAGGATTTTGCAATCAGTGACCTTGACACACGACTTTGAGACTTGTTTGTTGAATGAAAAATAGACGTACACTGTAACCTACATTTCCATTCAGTCAGATGGGATTTCGGGTCTCAGGAGATACAAGCGGAATGCTTATTGTGAGCCAAACAAACTAGCTGCCTCCTATCTGGAGGATTTGCTTTTAGCTGAGGACATGTTTAAGATTACTCTCATGAGGTACTGAAGTGTCCATCAAGGCTGATGCAGGTACTTCAGGTGTAACTAAACCCTACTACCTCACTACACAGACTTCAGGAAGCTCCTCTTCAGGAAGTGGGATAATTTTACTAGCACCACTACACCACTTTTATCTAATTTTGTTCACTTTACTGGTGGATAACTTATTTTTTGTGGTATATGAAAAAGCAGATTTGAAGGGGAAATCTTAGAAAGCTGAGGCTCTTCATCTGTGGAAGGAGGAGTAGATTTTTCCATAAAAAATTCAGGAGACCTGATTAAGGGTTATCTTTTAGTGATATGAATGTCTTGTAAGTTCTGGTTTGTTATTTGTATAAGTAGCTTAGATGTGATTTTTGTCCTGATAGGTTAAGAGTCTGGGAGAGCAAGGAGGAAAGACAACAGTGAAATCAGCATTGGAAAGCTGATTGAAAGAATTGCCTGGAGGAGGGATTTAAGAAACTGCAGAGAGAAAAGGATTTCAAAAGGCAGCCAAGACAGAGCTATTTGATGCCGAGTAGATGATGTTACCCACTTCTGTGCTAGGCATCGAGCACCATCAGGCATCAGCTCAAGCTTTGAGATTAAAAATCATGGGGCTTCAGTGCAGTCTTTTTCCAGGGTTTGCCTATGAGAGAGGATGTGAGAGTAGAAGAGTGACTGTGACAGAAGAGAGGCAGCTTTTGGTGTCCAGACCTCTCATTACCTAGTAGGACCCCTAAGTACTGTTCTGACATTATGTTGAATTTAGATCTTCACAAGGAATAAAATAAACTTAATCCTCTGCTGGAGAAAGGAAAACTGGAATTTTGGGAGATACAGTGTGTTTCTGGGACAGAATGTATTGTTCACAGCCCAGGTCCCCCATCCTCACTACACTGACACCCCAACTCCCATGTCTTCTCAGTGTTCTGTGTTGCCACATTCCTTTTTATCATATCCTCTAGTCAGGTGCTTGATGCACAGTTTCAACTCCAAGCATTTCATGGTAACCGACTGCCAAGTTAGTCTGTTAGGTCACTTTGTTATCATAGTCAATATATTCAGTGTCTTGACAAATTTTCTTGGCAAGAACTTTATAAAATGATACCATATCATGCATAACTTAACACACCATTAAACATCAGAACATCTTCCACCATGCAAGTCCTGAAGTCCATCACAAAGCTCAGAAACTAGGGCAAATCCAATACTTGAATAAATTTTGTAAGGAAAATAAGTGGTAGGAAAGCAGCGATTTTTGTAAGGAGTTGCTTTTGCACCTTGTCTTTTGCTTCTTTTTTAAAATGGGGTTGAACACAGCAGCATCAGTGAGGAGCAGCATCAGCTAAACAATATTGATTAGCTCCTGATATGAAAAAAATGGCACTTTCTGTGCTACTGCAGTAATTTAATAATGTCTCTGGCATTTCAGACTGAATGGGTGTTGGTCAACTGATTTAAATGCTTTGGTATTCATGATTTGTGTCTATGTGTGTCCATCCTTCTCCCCTGCACCTATTTTTGAATATATGCTGCTTCTTTTCCTAATATCATGAGAATGTGAGTTTTCAGACTGGAAGCTTATTGTATCTCAGTATTTGATCTCCAATTACCCAAAGGTTAGGCACTACAGGGGGTGAGTGGTTAAACTTCTCACAAGTGCTTTGCATGACAGTGCTCCTTCATCTCTGATCTCTGTGTGTTTTATAATAAAATTTTATCCACAATTAGTGTTTATTTACAATAAATACTTGTACGTTACTAGTGGTATTGTGCGTGCAGAGAGACTACAGTGTGTGACACAGCACTGTAAGGAAACTTTCTATTTCTGAAAGCAGTTAATTGTAGTGGATACACATATTTTTGGAAAAAGGAGACTGTTTTTCTAATTAGAGGCAGGAATGCTCACTTGTGTATCATGGTATCATATTGTTTCTTAAAAGTTAAAAGAATGTATTACCTTTTTAAGTAAGACTGTCACAGAATGGGTATTTCAGCAAGAGCAGGCAAGCTGGGGCAGAGTCCCCTGCAAGCCTTCCTTGGTATTTGTTTTCATTTCAACAACCTTTAGCAAGTGTTTTCTTATTGTGTAAAGGTTTACTGTAAGGAAAACGTTAAAGATCAAGAAGTCAGGTAGGTCTTGAACTTACCATTAGCATTATGATGAGCCTTCAAACTGGTTTAGTTTCTGGGGAGGCAACAGTTGTTTTTGAAGACATTGCATGCCTGATGTGAAAGTCAGGGTTTGTCCAGTAGTGATAATTGGTCAACTTGGTTGAGTATTGGTCAACTTGTTCGCTCAAACCTGGTAGTACAAGAGGAGTGGGTGGATAGTGTTTGTAGAGGAAGACATGCTTTCATCAAAATTACAGTGTCTTTGCTTGGTTGGAGTAAGACATGGTCCCAGCTTGCACAGGTTTTCCCCATGTGAACTCAGGACTGTCAAAGCACGTGTCAACTGATGCAAAATTGCTAAATTTGTGATGAGAGTCTTGTGTAGAAAATGGAAAATGTGT
This sequence comes from Formicarius rufipectus, assembly GCA_013399695.1. NCBI lineage: Eukaryota > Metazoa > Chordata > Aves > Passeriformes > Formicariidae > Formicarius > Formicarius rufipectus. The sequence continues at coordinate 200,434 of VXAU01000867.1, read as the reverse complement.
TGGAGCTTGGCTGCTCTGAGGTGGATGATAGTAAACACAGTACTTTGGATAATGTAGACTTCTGATCAGGGTTTTAAAATGTTGTAGGTGGAATAGTGTTATTTCAGCCTGACTAAAACAAGGAAGTTGTGGTGTAAGTCTCAGGATACTTTTGGCTGTTCAAACCTTGTACTGAGCTCTTAGTGCTGGTTTCTGTAGTGCTCTCACCACTGCAGGTGGAACAGATAGTTTGAGGTGGGCTTTCTGCGAGGAGGTGGTTATGTTATGCAGTACTACAGGTGTGTATTTAGTACATATCACTGTGTTGCTGTGATACAAGCAAGCTCGATTAGCCTGTTGGAATATTAGGCAAAGTCTTTCCTTTGTCTTTCTGTTATAACATTTCTAATATATGCCATTTGAACAGTCAGCCTTTAGCAGTAACAGCTTTGTAGATTTATAACAGGTATTTTGTTTGTGCAAGACTTGGAACTTGACAGAATGCACACTCTTAGCCAACAGATTAATTATTTATAGCAGAGAGCCTGACAGGTAGAAAAGCAACTGGGGAACTCATGTTTTGACTGGGAGGCATACCTGTTACCAGCTTTGACCATAAAGTAGTCCCTTTAAAGAAAAGTATGTTATGCCTAAGGGTAAAATGTGATACCATTAGTTCTTATTCACATAGAATTGCAAATAATGCCTGGTTTTGTCATGGGTAGGCGTATGAAAACAAGCAAGTATGCGTGTGTGTGTATGTATATAGTCAATCAGATACTTTAATTCAGTCAGTACTTGCAGTACTGCCAGACAATGGTTCCATACGTCTTGAGTCACATATGAGATACAGATGGGGGCTTCTGTGCTTTGCTAACTTGGGCATTGTTTTCTTTTCTTTTTTTGTTTTGTGTTTTCTTAGGGTAATAAATGCCGGGAAGAGCACGCACAATGAAGATCAAGCCAGCTGTGAAGTCCTTGTTGTCAAGAAGAAAGCTGGAGGCAGTAATTCTACACCAAACAAGAACTCTTCAACAAAACGGAGGTCATCGCTGCCCAATGGAGAAGGTCTCCAGCTGAAAGACAATTCAGTAAGCAGACTTCTGTATCTTGTCAGTGGAGAGGTACAAAATAAATATAAACCTAAAGAGAGCTGGAGAGGGAGATTTTACAAGGGCCTGCAGTGAAAGGACAAGGGGTAATGGCCTCGAACTGACAGAGGGTTTGTATTAGATGTGTGAGGAAGAAATTCTTTGCTGTGAAGGTGGTGAGGCACTAGAACAGGTTGCCCAGAGGAGTTTGTCTGGGTTGAGCAACATGGTCTAGGGGAAGGTGTTCCTGCCTGTGGCATAGGGATTGGAACTAGATCTTGATGGTCTTTTTCAACCCAAACCATTCTGTGATTCTCTAATATACACAGATGCCTCATGGTGCCACAACCAGAGGTCAACCTCAATCTGCTCCTTCTAACTTTCTGCACTCTTGTAGGTATATTTGTACTACACAGTGCTCTGTGGACACTGCATTAGCAGCTGTTTGAATTGAAACTACACAGGGCCTAGATAAAGACCTATATGAATCATACAGTCTGTTAAAATATGTCTTGTATCTAAGCCACTGTAGATGAAACCACATCTTCAGCCAGTGTCAGATACCTGCCTTCTCTAATTTTATGAACTACTAAAGCAGGAGAATCTTTGGTTTTATACGGGTAGGGTAAGGTCACACAGCATTCAGTGATTTCTGCAGACTGGCTTCTCACTTGTGTGGAGTGTGATGTATGTCATACTCTTGTCTACTGACAGTCATCTGCTATTCTTCATCATTCCTATTTCTTGACTGGCTAATTACTTCATCTGCTCTTTAAGCATGAGCTCAGTCTCCAGCAGAGACTGATAGTGTGTGTTCAATTCCACCATTTCACCATGTAACACTAAATGCCCTGTTTGAATGTTGGAGTTGGACAACGTGGATATGCAGTATTGCTGCTGCTGGAGAACACAAGTTGTCCCTAAGTGATAATTAGTTTTTCAGTGAACTGTAAATAGACTTTTTTGGTGGTTTTTGGGTTTGGTGAGTGGAGGGGGTTTTTGTGTGTATATGCGTGTCTGTTTTAAATCAGGTGGTGATTAGCAGTCTGCTTGTCTCCCAAAATTCCACGGCTCGGTACACCTGATAGCTGCAGGGTTCATCGGTGTCCTGAGCAGCAAGCATTCCTTTTGTACTGTGTCCCTCCCCACCTCTTGCTCCTCCTGTTCTGTTTCATATTTCATTATTGTTGCAACATTTTCAAACTCAGAGATTCTCAGGGTTTGCAAATTGCCCTGTTCTTTCTTCTTTCAAATCTTTCTTTTAAACACATGTTCCAACTCCTGTGTACTGATCTTCCTCATTGTATTCATTCATGATTTTTATTTTCAAGTATATATTTGGACACTTCTGGATAAAGAACGGTGCCTGGAACTTGTCAGGACTGTGAGCTCTACATACAGTCATGCAAAGCAAAACAGAATTTGTTTTAAAAAGTCTTTCCTAGAAAGTTCATGCAACTGCCTGCTATTGGCCTATGCAGGTGCTGGGTTCCAGGACCGCATTTAACTTTTGTATGCATTAATTACGTTTTATGAAACAAACATTTAGCCACAGTACTTGTTTGTGTATATAAAACACATTAAGATAAGCAACAGTGTCCTTGGTCCAGGTGATGGGTTTGTTTGACACAAAGGGAATTGCTGTGCCGTGCATACAGGCACACCACAAAGATCCCTGTGCACACCCTGACCTGGGTCTGATGCTGTGCAGAGGCACTGGTTTTGGTCTCACACCACATTTAATTCCAGACCTTCCATGTGAGATAACTGGTCAGGGGCCTCTGCATCTAGGATGTGAATGAATGTACCTGTGTGCATACGATGTGCAGAATTTGCTTGTGCTTTTGTATTTTGGGGGCATGCACAGGACATAAAATGCTTTGTGGCATTGTTTCAGAGAGCCCAATTAACTTCCAGTATCAAAATCATTTCAGGAGCAAAAGGCATGCACTGCATGGTCAGTCATCTTCTTCAGAAGGAAGTTTTTTCCAAACATTACATAGTTCATAGGATTAGATTGCATTAAAATGCAGAGACCTAAGACTGTTCCATTATTGGAAAAGCATCATTGCAATCCTTGACATTATCCTTTGCTACAGTTGTCATGCTGTGACGATATTGTAATGGTAAGGTCAATAAACTGGATGTTTTTGCAAGCTGTTCATTTTATCCATTTGAAATTTAATGTCAGCCTCATTAAATACCTAGTTACCCAGGGTTTATGAGAAGTATCTAATGGAATTTTCTGATTTTTCTTCTTCTCTTCACTAGTGTGTTTCCTACTTTGATTCTGTATCTTTCATTTTGATATTGGAATAAACAGTCACTCAATTTCAAGTTTCTTGAGAGAGATATTTTTATTTCAATTCTTGATTCTATTTCTGACATATTTTGACCAGAAATTAGCATAAAATCTGAAGTCAGAAGCAAGCTGATTCATATAGTATACTGTTTTCTAACTACTTGTTATATTGTTCTTTGTTTTCTTCTTATCTGTAGATTTACTTCTGTTGTCTACATGGCACTAGAATGGGTGCTATGGCACTCATTATTTAGCTGTGTAAAACCTGTTCTACAATGTTATTAGACCATGAATTTAAATATGTAATATATTCCCCCAAAACAGCCAGCATATTTCTTTAGCAGATTTTCTACTAGAGGGCACTCTTACATTAGCAATTAGTAGGATTTTGTCCTTGCTGCGTCTTTTGTTGGTTGAATGTATCTAAAAGGAAAAAAAAAGGCATTTGTTTCTATAATGTGTCATATTAGGATGTAGAAATACCACCTTGCAGCACGACAGTGAATGAGTAAATATTTAGTAAGAAAGCCAGAGGCTGAGTACTGTAAATGCCTTAGAGGGATATCCCACTGTAACACACAATCTGAAATTGTCTGTGTGGTGAAGCAACTTACAGAAATACTGACGAAAAAGGAATAATGGAATAAGGGAAGCAGTTTATTTAAAGAAAATATTTTTGTGTGGTTCTTTGTTTAATTTTGTTTTGTTTTTTTTTTTTTAAAGTGTAGAGCACAATTGTAACTTAAACTGTCTCTTCATTTAATAAAGTCCTTTCATCATCCTTTGATTTCTCTTTTCATCCACAGGTTTGGGAAGGCCACACGCCATTTTTGTTTTATCTTACTTTTTGGGAAGTTTGTGAAACTTAAATGACAGCTGCATCTGAGATTTTTGATGCTAACCCCATCAATCTGGCCCTGCACTTTGGCACAGCAGCATAAGGGAGTGAGATTCACATGTTGTCTGCATGAGTTGGATGCTGCTATCGTGACCTTGCCTCTGTGGGTAGACTCTGTAGAGCTTCCAGGAGGGGGAAGGAGGAGGTGATAGGCCAGAAATGCAGAGGTGCAGAAGTGAACATTTCTGATGCACACACAAATCCAAGGAAGCCTGTTAAATAGCATCAACCTGTTTTTCCTCTTGAAAGGGTAGGTAATAAACTGAGCAGAGCAGTGAAAGGAAAGACTCTGCAAAATCAACCCTGAGTTAATTCTCTCCACTTCCCTCCACCCCACTCCACTGCTGCTTGATTAATCATATTTACTGTCTTGCCCCATTCAAGAGCATTCATGTTAAATTGCACAGCTTTTTCACTGGTACTATTTTTAAATGCCTTTAACTATAGAGTACCTCAGTGATGAATACTGAAAACCATCAGAAAGTGAAATAGGAATCCAGTGCCAGGATATTGTCATAGTGACAGGCTGCAGGACTTAATGTGATGCATTATTAATTGTCATTGTAATGTGAGGATACATAATTATTAATTCTGCAGTGGTCTTTGCCACAACAATGGCACGGTGTATTTGTTTCGTGACACAAGGCTCATTGTCTACCACAGGCAGCTGAATATACCAACAGTAACACAAGGTGGCTTTTCTCTGAGGATTGGGGTGGCAGTTGCTGGAACAGTTCAGATTTTATGAGAGCTAAAGATGTGCTCTGATGCATTTTGTGAGCGTATCTGTAACAGTAATAGGGTGGGTTGTAGTTGTCAGAAAAAATCTTTAATGGCAACATGGTTTTATTTGCCTCTTTAGAATTAGCTTCATAACAAAAATCTGAAGGTTTGCAATGTGGGACTGCTGTCTCGCTTACCTGAAAACCTCATCCCAAATTGATCACTATGTATTCCTAAGATTTCCTGGGTTTTTTTCTTCCTGTCCTTGAGCTCCAATTATGTATGTATGTATATATATACATTTTCTGTTATGATTTCTCATCTGTTGCTTGACCCAAAACTTTGCATATCTTGATTGTATTTTACAATTGGAAAACCCAGGAGATTACTGAGCCTTCCTGAAAGCTAGGTCAGCAATTGAGGAACCTGAAGCTTATTAAATTTCCTAGTACATTCTGGAAATGAATTGTAAGGTCAGTGCAGTGAAGGATCTGTGTTCTCTTTGTGTCTCTGGTAGCTATTCAACTTGCTGTTAAATAGGAATCTTTTGAATGAAAATCTAAAATAAATCACTGTGGTGACAGATCACACTCCTGTTTGAGGGTTGTGTCCAGTTAAAACAACAAATGGAGATTAGTGTTTGAAAGACTACTTTTGACAGAATACTGCCAGTACTAGTAAAAACAGATGTCTTGTTCTCTGACTTTGCAGAATGTCAATTCTTTTTGGGAAGAAGTTCAAGCTCCCAAATGTAAAAGAGAGAGGACAACCATACATATGTGCACCAAAATAGGCAATCACTTGGGACTGCAGTGGTGCCAGAAGAAGTATTTTGTCTTATCTGTGTGCCCTGACTGCTGGCCCTTGTTCATTCTCTCAATCACTGCTTTAATTGCACCGTATATTTAATTCTCATTGAATTGATATGGTTTGGGGAATGAATTTCTTTCAAATAGAGGGGCTGTTTTTATTCTCAGAGTTTGGGTTTTTTCCTTTTTTGGACTGCTAATAGGTTATCAGTGGTTTTCCTCCTTGCTAGCTCAAAAGTAAATGAAGCTTTGTAGGAATACACAGAAGTTTTTGAAGACTAATATTTAGATCACAGTTATGCCTGCAGATCCCAACTGAAGTTAAGGCCCTAGAGCATCTCACACAGGATGTCTGTATGAGAGCAGTGTTACAGTAGACATATGCCCTGACTGCTTATATTACAGACTTTGTAGTTATCTAGGGTGTTTCTGCCATCACCAGGGAGTAATAAATCTACTTCAGAATGAGATGAGCATAGTCTGAAAAAACAGGGGTTTTTTTCTCTGTCTACCCAATTGTCTAAGTTTAGAGGAAATTAAGAAATTTGTTGGACTAGAAACTAAAGGAGGAGACAAGCCTCCTTTAAATTCAAAACAAAATTTAATTAAATTATGATAATGGAAAGGGTAACAGTTCTTAACTACTATATATCTATCTATATATCTATTCAAGAGAAACAAAGCAACCAGAACTAAACGACCAGTTTGTAATTAACTCTCAGAACACGATGCAATCTCTGCTCCCGTTGGGCACAGTAATATTTATGGACAGCAGGTGGTGATGTTGCTCCTGGCTGGTGCTGAACTGCCCCCTGGGATGGGTGGTGTGGAATCAGTGGAGAACACCATGCAGAAAGGGAAGAGCTGGGGTTGTTTTCCGCAGGCAAAACTCTCTCCTACTCCTTGGCTGGAGGAGGGATGGTGCTCTGAGCTGGCAGCTGCCGATGTTGCGGGGGCTCCTCGTGCCCTGGCTGGCAGCTGTCGGCTCTCTCAGGAAGCCTGCTGCAAAGCCTCAGCTAGCAAATCTCTCTCTCTCTCTCTCTGAAGCACTGGGAACTCCGAAATCCAGGGATTGGAATGGGGAGAAAGGGAAAGAGACCAAACCCGCAGGGCAGAGGCTCTCCAAAGACCTCTCCCTCCCACAGCAGTCCTCCTCCCCTGCCAGCCGAAAAACCCGTGCCCCTTCCCCTTCACCACACCCATCCCAGTGATTCAAAGTTCCTAGGTAACCCCCCTTCACTCATGATCTACTCCGTTTTTGTCTAGCAGTGGGGAAAGATAAGGGCCATTAACTCCTCATTCGTTGGTAGGGGAAAGGAAAATTCCACGTGCTCCTACAAAACTATTACACCAATATAAGGACAATTTAGAGAACTGTTTTGGAGGTGTGCAGTGTAGATGTCTGAACTTAGCTGAACTAGTAGCAAAGCCCTCTTTGTTCAAGAACTACTAGTCCTAAAAGGACAAGGTCAGTGAACCACCATAGTTTATGTGGCCATGCTGTGTTCCTGTACATGACAGCCTGAGAATACAGCTCAGGCCCATGTGAACTTCACTGTTCAAATTTGTGCTGCCCATTGACTTAGAGGAAATTAGTGATAACAGTTCAGTTTTCATCAAGGGTTATCGTTTTTCTGTTTTAAAGTGTCCCAGTCTCTCTTTTATTTGACTCCCTGACTCACATGAGGCTTGTTCAGTGCAGGAGATATCTAGTGCTGAGGTCATAATAATGAGAGTAAATTGCTAAAAAAGTGAAGTGTTAATAACTGTTCTCCTTTACCTTCTGAAAAGCTGTAACATAGACTTTAGTGTGGGCTTGCTTTGAAGAACTTAAGAAAACTGGGACGGTGTGTGTGTGAACTTAATTGTAAATTTCTGTTACAGTTTGGGAACAGGGGGAGAACAATGACAAAATACTTTCTTCCTTTAGGTGGAAAGTAAAATATTTTCATTTCAATCAAAGGTGTAATGCTTTTTTTTTTCCCAAAGGTAGCACATTTCCAGAGGAGTATAGCTCCTGTAAATGACATGAGAATTTAAACTGTGGAAGCATTATATCCATGGTGCATCTTGACATGTATTTTGGCCAGGGAGCCAAACCCTAAGAGAAGAATGGGAGCAGAAGTAGTTTTATCTACAGATTCCAGGAAGCACAGTGTTGCCATTTTGAAAAAGTTTTCAGCTGAATTACTTTCACTTTGGGATACTTGTTTCTGTTTTGCAAAATACTTTTATATTTTGCATGAATAGCAATCTATTTATACAAGCTGGTTTTTAGTTACTGATCCTGTTAACCATTAAAAATTACTTCATCAGAATTTCACAGTCAGCTGTTCTATGAACTTGGAGGGATTTTGAGCCCAGAGCAAGCTAGTACAACTACCAGCCCTGCCTTCAGGGGGAAGTTTCTCAACTGGTTTTTTGGTGAATTTATCAGGCTGGGTAGGTGGGTGGGTCTGGCTAAGGAGCGGCATTTGGAAATGTGTATACGTGTTGGTTTTTTCAACATCAAACATGATGATCCTTACTATAGTAAGTAATCCAGTACTTTAGGACAATGCTCCCTTATCTCAGCGTTTTAGTAACGAAGAGTGCACTGAATTCCTCCACCCAGAGGAGCTCTGTATAGATGACTATGCTGTTGATGCACTGGTTAAGAATATGTTTGAACTTTATTCACGGCTGTGTAACAGTGACTACCTCTTCCTTACCTTTCTTCCCTTCCTGCTTCTCCAGGACACAGATGGGATCAATCTGTACTACTGGTCTCTGTTTGATGGACATGCTGGGTCAGGGGCTGCTGTGGTTGCTTCCAAACTCCTACAGCACCATATCCTGGAGCAGCTGCAGGAGATTGTAGACATCCTGAGGAACACAGCTGTCCTCCCGCCCTGCTGCCTGGGAGAGGAACCTGACAACCCAGCCACCAACAGCAGGACACTGACACGGGCGGCCTCCCTGCGGGGTGGTGTGGGGGCTCCAGGCTCTCCCAGCACCCCCCCAACACGCTTCTTCACTGAGAAGAAGATCCCACACGAGTGCCTGGTTATTGGGGCCATAGAAAGTGCATTCAAGGAAATGGTACGTATATCTCAGGGCTCTGAGGTCCTTACTGCTTACATGAGTCACATGACCTAGAGAAGATGAAGATTTAGAGTGAGTGGGAAGTGTGTGTGTGTGTGTGTCCTTTTTTTTTTTGCTTACTACTGCATTAACACCATCTCAGTGTGGACAGAAGTATGTAAGAGCCTCAAGCTTACTAGGTTACATCGCTGTGAGCCAGGAACTGCATCATAAGACCCCGGTAACACTGTAGCAACACTTACAAATTACTTGACTTTTAGAAGCATGATGCTCTTCTCTTTTCCTTTTTATTCTCCCCCTCCTTTTTTAAGATAAAGTGTTGGCTTACAGTAGCAGATTTTAGCATTGGCTGCTATTATCAGACTGAGTATATGGGTATGCACTTTACAAAGCCTTGTTGCCCAAGCAGCAGCAGGGACTCTCGGCCTTCCTTACACCATAGCCACTTGTCTTGTTGCCCAGAACTACATAAGCAGGACGTAAAAGTTCAGGGACATGGATGAGGGGCAGCCTCCTTGGTCCAGTGACCCATAGTTCACTTTAGTGTTGGACTGTCCATAAAGCACAGCAGTGTCTGCACAGTGTTTGCAGCCTTTCACTGAGGCAGATTGGGTGTGGGTGAGTAGGGCATGAAGTAGATTCCTACTACCCACTTATGTAAAGCATGAATAACTGAGGAAATCATGAGGCTATGGAAATTGAATATCTATTGTAGCTATTCTTTCTATTTTGTAAGTGATGTAGCTGCTTCACATCTTCCCTCTTCAGTTCTCCATGTTATTAAACATTGTTCTTGTCAGGCAGATCAGAGGTTTGGCCCACCAGTGAGTACGTGTAGATCACATCTTGGGAAATGTGATCTTGTTCTTTTTTCTTTTTTTCAAAATTTTGTGGCTGTAGTTTTCAGAAAAGCCTCTTATTTGAAAAGAAGGTTTTTGATCTAATCAGTGTTTCCCAGAGGTTTTGTTTGTTGTCTGAAAAGAAGTATTCAATAATTGTTTTTCCTGATATATGTGAATTTTATTCAGTATATGCAATTACAGACTAGAGTTGTTGCTACAAGTAGTAGTTCACTGTAAATTCTGAATAACAATTATCTTGCTGGATTGTGCTTTCTGCCCAAGGAAGTGCAGGCCAACAGACACACCACCTGTTTTTAGACTTGTAGCTGGGTATGTCCAGGAGCAGGATTCACAGCCATGGTTTAGGCATCATTTGGTGTGCAAGCAGATCTATGTACTATGGCTAGTGGGCTCAGTTTTTGCTAAATGAAAAGAACAAGGAGGATGCATGAAAATCTGTCAGTTTTAGCATGCCTTTTCAGAAAGGGAGTACTCATGCTCCCTCCTTTGCTGAGAAAGAAGAGAGGCTGCGCCCATCGGCTGGACCCCAGTGGGTTCAGAGCATGTTTAAGAGAGGGACACCATTTTCACGCTTCAGTTGGCCTAATTTTCTCGCCAGAAGACTGCCTGGCTTTGAGAGCATGACATGATTTGCTCCTGTTGAAACTGTCCAGAAGTGTAGGAGAGATGAGAAATGGAGTTTCATGGGACTGGGCAGCAAAGGTAAGAGAGTGTCAAAGGGCTGTTTCAAGTGCTCTACCTTTCTTACGAGAGCAGCATGTGTGTCACCCATTGCTGCTTTGCTGAATGTGTCTGAGTGTGCAGGGCTGCTATTGCCCTGCATTATTTTGAGTTTGCATCTTTAGTAGATGTTCACACAGTAGACCATCTCAGCTCATGTTCAGGCACCTGAGTGCCTGGGAAGGCTTTTGTGGATAGAGAATGACAAATGTAGAAACTCTGGATAGCTCACTACATTTATGGTGTCTAAGTTACTCCTTGTATAGGTCATAGTAATCTGTTCTCTCTGTTTCTAAACTGAACTAAACAGAATATTTTCCTCCCTGTGTCTTTGTTAATATGCTGCATCTGATACCTTCCCATGTGCTCTTTGCCAGAGAGCTGAAGTTCATTGACTGTCTTTGATATACAAATGACTTTACCATAATGCAGTGTAATTTCAGCATTAAGTTTTACATTAAAAGGAAATCTTATAAAAATGGTCAGATTAAGAAAAGCAATAGATAATTAATTACACCAACTTTAAGCTCTAGGAGGAGACTTGCACTTACAGTTGGTTTAGGCAAAACACTATTTCCTTTCATCTGTGTAAGGAAGCGGTTCATAAGATCAACATTCCTGTGTCACATCTCTGTTTGCAATGATCTTCCTCCCGCCTCTCTCTAACTTCCTGCTAGCTTATACTTCTAGTAGTCTTTGCCTGAAGATTTTGGGCTACTTTGACAGCATGTTGTTTAATCTGCCCTGTTTTGTACTGGAACATTATGGATATTGGTCTCAACTTGCATTAGGTCAATGCAGTTGAGATATGCATAATGTATGACGGTTTTGTGCCACCACATTGTATCATTTAACTTGTGAAATCTCATGTTTCCTGGACATGTAGGCAGACTCCTTGGTGGTGTTTCCTGAAACATCCATTGCTGCAAAGGAGTCCTATGAACCTGGTAAACATGATGAGTAGATAGATACTTTTTTTTTTTTTTAAACAGTCAAACCTGACAGGTTTATCTAAGGATGGTTTTGTCCCCCTTTCCTGGAAGCTTTAAGCATGCCATTATTTTTTCCCCCAACTTCCTTTTGAATTCTAGTTAAGCTCTCCCTGTTTTGGCAATGCAATTCATGGTGTTAAAGTTCTTTTAAAATTTATTTTTTCTTTTTTTTTTGGTGTGGTTTTTGTCTGACATGCAGTAAAACACTGTGGAAAATTGACACAGACCAAGTCATTGCCTAATTTAGATGTTTAACAATTCAGCTGCCCCCATTTCAAAGTACTTTTAAATGGTAGAACCGGGTTGTTCCAACTGAATGTGTTGGAACTGGGATTAGCAAGTTTGTGCTGTGTTTTCAGATAATTTACTGTCCTGTTTAAAAGACAATAAATGCTCAGTGTCAGTAATTGTCAGTATCACAATTGTTCCAGTTAAAAGGAACTAAATAAGCTCAAGTTCTGAAGGTGCCATAAGTGAAATCCTCTGATTTTCATCTCTCATTTTTTAAGATGTGCATTTATGGATTCTGTTCACAGGAGCCAGGAGGAATGCTTCCAAGTGCTGTTCTGGATTAGTTAGATACTTTCCTCTGTATTTAGCCTTGTATACATGTGTGTGATGTTGTATGTATTTTAAAGAAAGATTAAGAGGAGAAAGGACCTATTCCACACTGAACCCCATTTAATTTTTGATGGAAAAATTAGCATAGAACTAGTCTGTATGATTTATTGGAAGGTGTACATTTGCATACACTGTATAATGATTTTCTTATTTATTTTTTTTTATTTAGAGGAAATCTATACAGGTGTTTTTTCTAGATTGATGCCATTTTAATTAACTAAACAGTCTTGAGAGAGCACCTTTTTGTAAAGCTTCACCTTGTTATGTAGCAAATAGAAGTGAGGAGGGCTTAAACAGAATTAGGGGCATCTGATGCCTTTTTGATAGAGGTAAAGTAGGATAAGGAATACATTTTGTATTTATGCCTTCTGAAACTTTTTCTTTAAAAAAGAAAAAAAGCAGATACCTGATACTGTGTGTGTAAGGAGAAAAGCTACTGTCATAGCAAGACTGTGTTCCTGGGTGAAAGGGCCCTGTTCTAAAGATACAGATGAAGAGTGTGACCAGCATGTTGAGGGAGACGATCCTCCCTCTCTACTCGGCCCTAGTGAGGCCACATCTGGAGTACTGTGTCCAGCTCTGGGCTCCTCAGTACAGGAAAGACAAGAAACTACTGGAGAGGGTCCAGTGGAGGGCCAGAAGATTATTAAGGGACTGGAGTATTTATCTTTTGAGGAAAGACCATGATAGCTGGGCCCTTTTAGAGAAGGCAGAGGGGATCTCGTTAATGCACACAAGTATCTTAAAGGAAGGTGCCAAGAGTGGTGCCTTTTCCATGGTGCCCAGAGACAGGATGAGGAGCAATGGCCATAAACTAAAAACTCAAGAAGTTTCACCTCAACATAAGGAAGAACTTTTCTTTACACTGAGAGAGGCAGAGCACTGGAACAGGCTGCCCAGGGAGGGAGATATTCAAGCCCCAGCTGGACAGGTTCCTGTGTCACCTGCTGTAGAGGGGGATTGGCATGGATGATCTCCAGAGCGCCCTTCCAACCCTAACAATTCAGCGATTCAGTGAAAATCGGTTGCTGCAGTGACCTGACTTGTTGCAGTGGCGGTACTGCGATTCGAACGCACCTGGCTCTATTTTGAAGGTCCCGCACTCCTAAGCCTGCCCGGAGCCGGCGGGCACTTCGGTGCGCTGTGTTCGCGCTGTGTCCCGCTGTGTCCCGTCCCTTCGGGGCTGTGGCAGGAGGGGAAGGAGGAGGAGCGGCGGCCCCGGCGCGGAGCCTCCGCCAGGTGGCAGGAGCCGCCCGTCCCGGGCACCGCGCCGGACCCGCGCTCCGCTCCGCTCCGCGCAACCGGGGCAGAGCCCAGCCGTGTCCCGGGCTGTCCCACGGGCTCGCCGGCGGCACAGCTCGGTGCAGAAAGCCGCCCCTGCGTCGCGGTGTCATCTGCGGGATGCGGTCTGCCCTCCTGCATCTCGCAGCCGGGGAAAGGGGATCGTGCCCAAGGCAGTGGTTGTGGGCAGCGCGCTCCTGCCAGCCGCTACAGCACACGTCCTGGCACGGAGGGCAGGGCTCGGATTAAATGATCTGCTTCCTTGGCAAAAAAAAAGAAAAAAAAGCTTGCTCTGAAATTTTTCTGTCTGGAGAGTGAGGAGAGCTTTGCATACACTCTGACTTTGTCTAAAATGAACCCACTTACACTCCTAAAGACTGCAAAGGCATTTTGAGGTTTCTGCCCGTGTCTGTGCTGCTCTACTTTCTCAGCATCATTGCTGTAAAGTATTTCATAGCCAGTGGCTCTACAGCAGAATGAATTGGTGGCATTGGTAAGCTTTATTTTATTTTGCTTGATTTGTCCCCCTCAAATCTTGCTGAGTTGTCAGAAGGCCTTCCCCTCTTTCCTTGCCTCTGAAAAAAAAAGTCAAGCAAAGTATGCAACATCAAATGAAATGTGGCGCTGAATGGACTTTTACAAGTCATGGTAGAAAATTCAAGTTCTGAACAAAAACTAGGTGGAAGAGCCCAGGAACAGAAATTATTTGAGAAAAACTAGATCTGTATATTGGATTAAGTGAAGAAATTCTGAAAATAAGGCCCTAAGGGTTATCCATATTCTCTCCTATAATAGATGCTTCTGAATTCTGCTTATTGAAAGAAATAAATTTTAATTTAGGCATTCCAGCACTTGCAAAGTGTATGTATGACAGAGCTGAAATCAGGTGAGGAATTGCATATTGTTTGAAGGTCTCAGAGGATACTCTGAGCAGTAGAGATGGTTTCTTAAAATTCCTGGCAGTGACTGGAAAAATCCACTGTAGTATTTGTAAGTTTAAATTATTTTGATGGTTAGAAATGTCTGCTTTCTTTGAACTCTTCGGCTTAGTTTAAAAATATATAGAAACCATGGGAAGGAAAATAAGCTTCTCTGTGACAAGATTAGATAAAGAGGCATTTTTAACAGGCCTGTGCCTGTGACCAAAAGTTCTGTGAGATTTGATTTTTAGCTTGGAGGTGTTTTCCTCCTGGTCCTCATCACCCCCCACCTTTAATAAAAGATAAAAAAAAGAAAGGTGCAGGAGTTCAGAGACTGCAGCAGAACCCGGGTCTCTGCAGCAGCCTTTGCAGTTCCCTTGCAGAGCAGAGGATGGCCCGCAAGGACAGTGCCTCAGCAGTGCGTTCATGGTAGAAGTGGGATGTACATACACCAGCCAGCAAGGAATCACGTTATTTGTGACAGACACCTCTGCCCACCCACCCACGGGGGACAGGCAGCCGAGCACAGCTGAGCATCCCCACTGCTGCCCCGGGTCATCTCCCCTCCCTGAAATGTGTAGGAAACAAAGTATGGGACAGTGACCTCCTCCCAACCCTGCAGATTTTCAGTCAAATTGCAGCTGTCATGGTTTGCATTTCTTGTAGTTCTTTTTGTCAGATAAATTTAGCTCTAAAATAGAGCCCTAAATTCCATACCCCAAGGCATGGACAATTTGAGCTGTTTGTCGCTCAGTGCAAATACAGTAATGGCTGAAGTATCACTTTGTGTGTATGTATACATACAGAGGCAAACAAATATATTCATAATAAAACCCACGTAAAAGTAGGCAGGGTGTAGCTGGAAAAACCTGCCAGTACGAGAAAGAGTTGTGTTAAATGATGCTCCCTGTTAGAATCCAATATTATAAGGACAGACCACTTTGAAATTGTGTTTGATTCTGGACACAGGAGAGGAGGGTAATTTGTAACTTATTACCCCAGACTAAACTAAGAGCAGAATTAATTCATTGGTGTATTTTTTGTTTAAAATGTATGGCTCTTTGGAAAGTAGCTCATTTACTTATGTTCTTGATGGTCTCCAAGTTTTCTTGAAGACTATATGTATGTATATATTTATCTGTTTTTTCATTCCAGGACTTGATTGACTGTGGGTGACAAATGTGATTTGTGTTCTCCACTTCTGTTAAGCAGGAGGACTTTTTTATATATAATATTTCTTGCACTTAGAATCAGTTTAGCATCCACTCATTCCCTGTGTTTCTGAAGGGTAGCCTTGTGGCTTGACTGTGTCTTTCTGCTGTTCCTAACCACAATCCTAGCATTCCTTTAAGGAAGCAGGTAGTTTTTAATTTCATAGTCTCATTAATTATTTGCTGTCTGTGTAAAGCACTCTCCAATTATACCACCAGGTACCTGTTAAGCTACATTTATCTTTGCCTTCATTGTGCTTTTACTGTAGGAAATACTTTTCCATCCCTGAGACCTGCGATTTGTTCCTTAGAACCTGATGTATTTCAGTCTCCTGACCTGATTTTTCTAACATCTTTGTAACATAAATAATAGGTACTCATCAACTTTCTGTTCTTCTTACAGACCATGTGGTCATAACTGCAAGAAAAGAAAGCTAGTGGGACATATAGTTTAATAAAGACTATAGTATTTTCATTTTTAGGGGAGTCTTCATTTTCTGAAACATTGGTTGCAGCATGTCTTTATAAATCTTGTTCTCTTTTCCCACAGGATTTGCAAATAGAACGAGAGAGGACCGTGTATAATATTTCTGGTGGCTGCACAGCCCTTGTGGTGGTGTATTTATTGGGGAAGCTGTATGTGGCAAATGCTGGTGACAGCAGGTAAGTGTGGTATCTCCCCAACTAATCCTTCACCCATGACTCCTGAAGTCTGGTGTTAGCAAGTTCCTTAGTTGCAAACAGTATCACAAGAGGATTCTGTTTCTTTGCTGAACACTTACCAGTTGTCACAGAAATGAATGCAAATGCCAGTGATAGTGTTTTGGTTTCTTGTCGAGTGCTGGTTGCAAGTCGGGGAAGGTGACAACACTTCTGGCCCTGTAGCAGTTTCTGAATGACTTGATGGTTCCAGAGAAGTAGAAAGATGCTAAAAAGCCATTGACAGAAGAGATGTTGGGTGTGTAGTGGAATTATGTGTTGAACACTGGAAGATGACTGCATCTGGACCAGCTGGTATGACTGCATTTGTTTAGGAGGAGGTCCTGTGGCTCCTATTGGTAGACTTAGTCTTGATAGGCCACTTGGTTCTCAGATTTTTATATAATTGAAGGTACTGATTTGTAAGCAAATAGCTACTTCTCTTGCAATGGGGGAGGAGGAGAGGGAAACAGACATGGTTTTGGTTTTTTGGTTTGTGCTGTTCTGGCTCATGTACTTGACCATTTCTCAGAACTGAATGCTGTTGTGCAGGAGTTCTTGCTTTGTTATATTTTGAAATTGGATGCCTGAAGAGTCATGACAAGAAGCTTTTTCCATGTCTTCTGTTGTTGCTAAAGATAGGAGCATACTGGAAATCTCTGACTTGCGTTCTTTTCCCTTCACTCACTCTCTGCCCATACCACCATCAGAGAGGTAATGAGGCTCTTCTTGAAAGACTTTAGACCTTCACATGTTTCTTTTGGCAGCACGCTGCATAAATAGGACAGGGAGAGTAGTTCTCCATGTGATACGAATTTCTGCTGTATTCTGTTCACTAACAGCTGAATAATTAAGTCTGCAAAGGTACTGAACCATGTTGTCTTTAAGTGAAGGCAGCTATGGTTATGCATTTGTGTTTAAGGTTTGTGCATACACGGTTCATGTTTGTTGTGTGTGCACCCCTATACTTAGAGAGACAACACTCGACCAAAGATTCTGTAGTTTACGTCTGATATTCTTACTGCTTCTTGCTGCTTCAAACTGTGTAGGAAACCAGATAAATACTTCAGGCATAAAATTTCAATTCTTTGAACTTTGGTGATTGTTTTTAAGATGCTAAATTTGCTGTGTGTGTTGAAAGTTGTTCACCCAGTTCCTCTTGTCAAGTGATATATTTGAATCTCCTTTTTGCGTCAAATGTCAAGTGAGTCCTGATATGGTAGCTGCAAACATATTTGAGCTGATCACCTATCCAGTCATCAGAACCACTAGCTGCACTACAGTCCATCTCTCCTGCCATTGAATTAGAAATTATCATATTTTCTTATGCTATTACACTTGAAGTGCAGTTGAATCTCTTCCTTTGAGTTGGCTAATTTGTTTTATTGTCTCTTGAAAGTGTGCTGTGTAAGACTGACCATGCAGCACTTCTGAGTAGCTGAGATATTTTGTTCGATTGGCACTGGATGCTTCCAGTTCCCCTAGGATTCTTCCTGTGCTCCCTAAGAGTAGCCTCAGCTCTATTGTAGCCTCTGATACCCAAGCAGAAGAAGCTTCTCTTGGCAGTGATCTGGAGTTGGTGCCAATGTATTGGCATAGCTGTAGTTAAAGACGCTGTCTTCAAGAAGCTTTGAATGTTCTTTAAGTCCATCCACAACATCTTGTCAGAAAAAGAGGAAGAGCAGGAATCAGAAAGGAGGCCATCAGCAAGGCTGTAGTTTGAATGAGGATTCAAATTTTTCTACTCATTCCTCACATCTGGAAGGTAATAGATCAAAGTAATTTGGTTTTGTGCTTTCCAAACAGACCTCACATAAAACCTCTGTAATACTGAGAAGAATTCTCCCAAATTCTTTCATTTTCAATTAAGCTCATTCCTAGATTTTCCTAGCTCAAAACAAAATAAAAGCTTTAAAGTGTAGAAGATCTGTTAGTCTGGCTCTCACTCCCACCAAATCTCTACTTTCCCACTTTCAGGAAAAAAAACAGCTATTGCAAAACATCCAAGTTGCTGTCATGACTAAAAGGACATTTTAGGACTAGAAAAGCAGCTCAGGGTTTGTCTGCCCACTGCCAGGCTGCATTGTGCATTCATGTATTTTGAAGAACCCAGTTATGAAGTCAAGGAGTTTATGTTAGGCGGAAAAATATATTCCTTTTTGCTGTCTCATGCCTTGTGTGGTCAGCTTCGTCGTTTGTAAGATACTAGGGAGGGCAGTGAGAAATATAATAAGGAAACTACTTAAAGATAATGGTTTTTACTCTTGCAAAGAGTGGGTTGCTTTTTCACTCAAACAGCGGCCTTCTGCTTGTTGCTGTTGGAACTAGGTGCTGAAACGCTTAGTTTCTTTTGAGTTCACCTACTCATTTGTGCCTCTCCCCTCTCCTCATTCTTCTTTCCTCTTTGCTACACCACTGGGAAAAAGACTAAATAAATCAAATTGCACTTCCCACCGATAGAAGTCTGTGAGAGGAGGTTTTGTGCTGCAAGGGTAGGAAATAAACATTTTGGATACATGCAAACCTCATTTGTGCTGCCTCTTCCTAGAAGAAGGTTAAGTCTTAATTTCAGGGAACTTCAAAACAGCAGATGCTTTTAAAGGTGAGTTTTGAACAGCTACTCCTGTCAGAAGACCAATGTATGTGCAAAAACCTGTACTATCACAATGAGACTAAGGAAATGTTAAGTGTGAGACTTGAATAACAATGTACTGTGTGATGCCAGCTATACCTCAGACTTATGTCTGTGGTATTCAGTTTATCCACTAAAGCTTCTCAAATCTAATCATTTCATGCCACGTACCCTGGCAGTGTTGTATAGCAGCTGTCCTTTTGTAGTTGATGTGTAATTACATCATGAAAAGACTTTAATTACCATATTACTAAATTACCAGCCAGCAATCCTTTCAGGTTCAGCCCTAGCTTGCTTCTGTATGGACTATTAGGCTTCTCCAAGCTGAACACTTTTGATTGGTGTAAAAGGGAGGAAAAATTGTGCTAATTGTAGGTTTTGTTATGAACTATTATTGAGCTTGATGTTATGGCATCACTAATGTCAATGATATAATTAAACTTCTGCTAACGATGCAATCATAGTTCTGTAATAATTACAGGTTAACTGCACATGATACCAGAACCTTACTAAAAATGAGGTGATGTATTCAGAGCCTGATAAAAACAACTTGGAATTTGCTGCTTTCATTCTCTAATGGCTTGTCTGATCATTCTTGGACTCTGCCATAAATATACCTACTTGTACAGTCAAAATTCATATCTGAATATCAGTCAAAGCTGCTTCTAATGTTTCTTTCTCTCTCTTTCTTCTTTTCAGTGATTAGCGTTGTCCATGCAAGGTTTTCTTATTAGGGACTGATCCAATATGTCGTGGTTTTCTGGTGAGCACTGACCTGCTGTGTTTTGCTTGCCAGTTTGACATATATATGCTATGGAAACCAGACCAGACTATTGGAATAGCTGCCTTTTTTTTTTTTCTTTTTTTTATATGGGATAGTAAATCTTCTTGGGTCATTGTTTTAAATAGTATTGTTCAATTTTATATTGCTAAATGGGCTTCTAAACTACCATAACACACCTTGTTAATCTCAGTTCTTTTTAGTTTTATGCTCTTTATTAGGATATTGTTTTATAGCTAGTGATGAAGCAGTAGTAAAACAGGGACTTAATGTCTTTACTGATTACTGCCCAATTATTGTATAGCCTCATGCAACATAACATTTGCTGAATAGCACTACAATGACAGTTAATATAATCATATTGCATTACAGTCCTTGGCATGGGTATTGTTCTGGTGTTTGTGTTGTCTGGCTAAGGAACTGCTCGGAGACTGCAGACACTTCCATTTTGTGCTGTGTTTGGAGCCATGTAGGGTAGCTGTGCTTTTATCATTATACAAGAAGCAGAACACCAGGAGTTGATTTGACTTTTCCATATGCCCTGAAACACTCACTAAATCTGAAAATGGGTTCTTGGGCTTTTTTGATTTATTGGTAGAATGTGGCATCAAAGCAGAGAGTCTGATGTTCCAAAGGTTTCACAGACTTGCAGGGTCACTGAATTTTTTGCTTAGCTTCATCAGCTCTTTTTTAATCATCTTTTTGCCTCTTTCCTTTTGCTCCCCTGTACTTATGTTTTCAGGGCATATTCACCCTTTCCTTGAACATATATCCTCATGTTCAGAATACATTTTCTTCTCCTTTTTGGAAGTGTAGAATTAATGCTAAGGCATTTGGGCATAATAATTTGATAGGAGCTTGTTGAGTGAATGCTTTTGTGGTACTTCTGTGTGGGTGCAGGTAAAGGAATTTCTTTGATACTTCAAGATCTCAAAAGTGGGAGGATGTGTTTATAACACAGTCTTCTCCCAGTGTAATAAAATAGTGAATTGAAAATTGAATTTGTTTGTCATTTCAGTTCTTTCTGGATTTACTGCTGGTGTTGAAATTCACCACATTTATACTTTTTTTCTTTGTCTTGGTACTTGTCAGCTGATTCCCTCATGCTTAGTTCTCATTGTGGGAAGTCAAATTTGGGGAATTAATTTGCTTTTATGAAGTAAATGAGAGGGACATGGTACAGCCCCTGACTGGCATTGTAGCTTAGATAGAATTTTTGAGAAGTCAGAATTGATGATTCTGACCTGTATTTGTGGTTCATGGTATCTGTCCTCTTCATTGAGGCATTCCAGCAGGGTTGTTTTTGCTAGAAGCACTAACACTGTGTAAGGTTGGAAACAAAAAATTGTTCTAATATATTGCTATTGTAGAAGTAGTTTAATCTCTGGCTTACTGTCTTTCTAGGAAGCTTTAATTTGCTGTTTTTCTTAACTTCCCATCTTCTGACCTAAATGGTGTACATTTTTTTTTTTCTTTTTCTTTTTTTTTTCCCGTAGAGTATTTTTTTTTTGTTTTCCTAGAGTGGTCTGACTAAACCCTCTCTGTTTTACATCTGTGTCTGCATAAACAACAATAATTGTGCTTCATACTAAAGACTTAGAGGTCTCTAGAGGAAAGGTTAACTCAGTTACTAAGCTTCTCAAGTCAGCAGGTTTTGGAAAAGCATTCTTTTTCAGTCTTCTCTTAAAGATGGGACAAAGTAAGTTGCAAATCTGAACGACTCATAGGACCTCTTAACCTTGGGACCATGCAATCAGTAGTGACTCCTCTTCATTCTCTGAAGTTCTCATTCCTCCAGAATCTCAAGTTCTCTGAATTCAAGGCAGAGCAAATCTCTCTTATACACGTTCTGCTTCATTGGCTGCAATTAAGTAGGTCAAGAAGTCTAATTCTGCCTAGCCAAAAATGTTGGAAAAGATCATGGCCTCTTAGAGTTGTATTCAGGAGATACGGCCAAGTCTCATCCCTCTGTCCCCTCAGTCAGTTTTCCTAAGAAGTATGACTTGCAGGCCTCCAGAAAGCACATTTCCTCTTCTCCTGCCTGGCCAGATCACAGGATTCATAGAAGAGCAGCAACATCAGATTCTGTGGGATTTTGTGCTGTGTGAAGCTTTTGGGGTGAGGTGTGAAGAAAAGGTGTTGTATCAGAAATACCGCACTCAAAGTGCAGTGAGGAAGAAAAGCATTTTCTAGTCATCCAGTGGATGACAGGTTCCAGAGTATTGGCATGTCATTTTCAGCACTGACTTGACAGAAATTATTAATTTGGTAATACATGTTTGTAGGCTTTTGAAGATGAAACAAGCATCCTACCTCTCTACCTAACTCTTGTTTTTCTGGGGAGAGTGTATGCCCTAGCAATGTTTATGGCAATTAGCAGGTATTGATGCCATTCTAAACACTTTTGCTGAGGGATGCATTCAGTACATTCAGTTAAGTCTTTGGTCCTAACCACACAGACATCATTTTGTGTTCCAGATTATGAGGAAGGAGAGGAATTTTGGCTATTCAAGTAGTATCAGTAAACTGGAAAGCCACAGTTCACTGGTATTGGTTTCCAAGAGTAAAGCATTCTATTAACTTTAATGCTCATAGGTTTTCAGCCTTTAAAACAAGTGAGGAAAAAAATAAGCCAACAAAACCCAAACAAACTATCTTGTTAATCTCAGTCTTTGTAGCTGACCACAGAAACATATGAAGTTCTTCATTCCAGTGTTGCAGGGCCAGGGCCAAGGCATGTAAAGGAGGCTGCGTGCCGTGGTTCTCTGGTTCCCATCTGTACTGTGGGAATAGGGCTACAGGGAGCACCCAGGTGTGCTTTGTGAATGTTTCAAAGTCTGCTGTGGTCCCCACTTTTCGTATTGCCTGAAGTCTTTGAGTTTGACAGACAGCCCAGGCTGTTCAGCCTCAACAGCAGCTACACAGTGCAGTTTGAACCCTGCTCCTGGAGCAGAGGCTGTGACTCTCGGTCTACTTTTACATCTTGATCTAGCTTCCAGCTTGTTCCAATATCCTGCAGCTGCTACTGAGTTAAGTAGAAAAGTTGAGATCAAAGTAGTTGTGACTTTAGGTGCTAAAAGTCATCTTTCTTTCTCAGTGGTAAGACTGAAGAGCGGGAAGGGAAAAAAAAAATCTTTGCTTCTTCCATCTTACATGATCAGCCATATCCCAGGCAAAATAAACACTGACTTGCACAGCAATGCCTTCATCCACTAAGCCCAGGTTTAGTTGCCATAGTAACTCGTCCTGGAGATGAATGTGATATCCTGGACAGCAGGGAAAATGACTTTGATTCCACAGATACCAGTCCTGAGGCTCAGAGCTGGCCACAGAGATGTAACTGCACTTCTTTGTTCATTTTCCTGGCATGGCCTGTGTAATTGGTGGCATGTTGTTCAGCCATGATGCAGAAGTGTGATGGTCTATCATCATTGCAACTCTGGCCTTAGCTGTGTCCAAATGAAGAATACACTGAAATCATCATGGGCAAAATTAATCCTGTGTAAGTAGTACATCTTCAGCCTAAGGGTACTGGAACCAACAATGAGCAGTTTTCATGTGCTAGTACTGTCATTACAAACTCAGTATAAACTGGTTTGTAATAGCTTCCTAGCTGCCAGCTGAAGCCTTTTCTGAAAGATTGGTATGTTCAGATGTAAACCAACAAGGAAGTACACACAATTAATTACAGAGCGTTTTAGTTTAGTTCATCCACTTTTGGTTTAGTACTGCCAGAACTAGAGTAGACAATACTAGAAGGATATGGGTATGAAGTCCCTACTGGTTCAATAGCAAAAGCTGCTTTCCAGATTAAACAAACATGAATATTGGTTACAGTCAGTGCCATCCCATTAGTGATGGGATGGGCTTACAGGAAAAAAAAAAAAAAAAAAAAGTGTACTTAGCCCTGAAATGAAACACTGCTGATAAAGCCAACTGCTAATAAAAACTCCATATTTAGATTTCATCAGACAAGAAAGACTTTTGAGGACCTCAACTACAGCAGGGAATTCTTGGAATGGTCCCGTGGGAATGGAACTACTGCCCACCAAAGAGGCATTGACAACCAGAAGATACACCTCTACGGGTCAAAAATGGCTGTGTCTTCTCCAAGCTATCCCTGCTGTGGGCAACCTGCAAGCTCAGCATTGCACTTAATTTAAAACTGTAGAGTGCGTAGTGATACAGAAACAGCTGAAGTAATTTTGTTACATTGTTGGTGACAGCCAGGTGCCTGTCATGGTTAGATGCAATGTATGGGGCAAAGAGATGCCACCAGGAGTAGAAAATCATTTTGACTGCTGCTTACTAAGTTGTTAGTGAACACATGGAATGGAATATGAAATCAGTTATAAAAATTCAGATTTTTATTATTTTTGGTGGCAGTAAGGAAGATGCTGATTGGCTCAGGTACTAGTGTAGATGGAGAAGTAAGCCCTTCCCTGGGAATCTAGGAATATTATTTTGCTTAGAGAAATAGCTTCTACTTGCCAATTTGTGATCCTTTATTAAAAATAATACAATTCGTTTAGTAAAATCAGACCACAAGAATAGTGGTTTTGGAATATTTCAGCAGCCTCATTGTGCCCACAGGCCTGCTCCAAAGGAATCACTAAATAAGCACATAAGCACGCATGAGTTGGGTAGCTGGAAAGCCCTACACAGGTGTGCAGAGGAGCAGCTCATGTGTTTGTAGGTGCCTCTGAAAGACAACTTTCAGGTGTTTTATCAGGGACTGGGTTTCAGAATTTCTTTCTGTGGTTCTTTTCAAAGACAGGAGGATGTTCTCATCTTTCTGCAGGAGAGGTGTAGCATACTTGGCTCCATGCTGGTGCCAGGATATCAAGAAAGGACCTTGAATTAAATACCTGGTATCATCCAGTCAACATCCTGCTGGAGTAGGGACTGCACTTGGCAGTAGTGCTGCTGACATACTAACTCTTGGAGCAGCTGGGGTGGGTGGCAGTCTGCAAAAAGCCTTAGCAGAAGTTTGGGAAGGCTCTTCACTGTTCCATCAGGAAATGCCAAAGCACAGTCCTGTAGGAAATTACTTTTGCAACACTTCACCAAGGCAAGTTCTCGCACCTTTTATTGGCTTGAGGGAGCTTAAGTTCCCCCAGGTGATGAATGAAAGTGTCTGAGCAGCATGCTTTCACCATAGCATGACATGAAACTGTGTTGTCACAGGAAGAGCCACAAGAAGGGAGACTGTGTTCCCTCTGCATGTTGGCTTTGTTTGGTTGAAAGAAAAATGATCCAGTATTTCTATTCCGTCACAATAATTCTGTGAACAGCTACATGTTTGCACTAAAAAATATGAAGAAATCAGGGTGACAGGACCATTGAGTGACAGGAGATGAAAAATGAGGACAAAAGGCAATTTTCATTGGCTCCACTCCTTCCCTGATTTGTTACTTGTTTTCTTCTTGATAGCAATGATGAGTAGGACTTGGGGCATTATCTTGGTTGTTACAGGTGAGAGGCAGCCAGGAGGTTTTTCTGTTGATTTGCTGTTGGCTGCTGCTTTCACCTGAGTTTTATGGTGATGGATATGTAATTGCTGGGACCTGTTTTAAGGCCAGCTAAATGTTATATAATGATGTGTTTCACTATCTCAGCCTGCCTTAATTCATAAAATTAAGTAATTAATTTAAAGGCTTTGCACTATAGTTCCATTATTATTACCGAAGCAGTGAAATATTTTTTCACTTGGTTTCTAAAGAAACGCTGAGAAATGGGTCTGCATGGGGCTAAGTGGGACTAGTTCAGTTCATAATAAGTGAAACCAAGGTGTCAGTGCTGAATGTATTAAAAGTCATCAGTAATCATAATGGCTGTAAGTTCCAGTACTTCATTTAGAGAAGAGAGAAACATTTCTCTTTTTAATAATTTTATAGTCATCTTCTTTCACTTCCTAGCAATTAAGAAACGTTAATTTTTTTTTTTTAAAACCACAATTGGTTTGAATTTTACCAGACATTAGCATTGTTCTTCCTCGGATTCTCTAAATATATGCATTTAGTTACCATAGTAAACAAGCACTGACAGACTGATTCCACAGTTCTAGGATTTACTTTTTTTTCCCTCAGCTGTTTCGTGACACACCTAATTAAAATCTACTGGTTGGTTCCCCTTTGAATGTAATAAAAACCTGCCTTATTCTTTCTGTCAGTTTAATCCCTCTTTCTTTTCCATTGACACATTTCTAATACCTTTCTGGGGAGGCCAGATACTTCTGCTTCATCTATGATGAATCCACATGCTTAAAACCTTTTGACAAAATGGATACATCCTCCTAGTGGCTTGGAATTGATATACGCTGTCAAAAAGCGTTTTCTGAATGGTCTCTAACACTTTTACCAGATTTTTATCCTCTTTTGTAGAAATGTGCAGTTTAATGTTGCGTTTCAAGTAATTTTTGTCTGACAAAGTGTGTAATGGAATCAGGGTGTCCCCTGAATACTCCTAACAGTAGGATATGCCTATTTGTTTTGAACATTGGAATCCCAATAGACCCATGACAGCAGTGGAATTACACTTTTGACCTTGTTCACTAAAGTGTTTCTTTTTCTGTGTTACTGAATGAAAGCAACCAAGAGCTTCCTCTGAAATGTAAGTTTCCCTCTCTTTCTCATAAGAAACTCAGAAAGGATGCTGTGCAATTTTCATCTGATTGTGTTCTCAACAAAAGGAAAAAAAATCAAACCAGTTTGATTCAAGGAGAGGTGGCTGTTTCTATCCATATAAAAAGTGCAAGTTGATACATAAGTATTTTCCTTAAGCCAGTGTTGTTACATCCTGGGCATGACAGCAGTACAGTACCTTTTTGCTGCTTCATTCTCTATGTCTTTTAAATGAATAGAGAAAATAACCATATATTTAATGTTCAGGTCATTATGGACTACACAGTCATGTCAATCCAAAAGGTAGATGTACTGTTTTCTGTAGATGTACATGCAGCCTCTTAAGCTCCTGGTGTTTCTTTTCATTTCTGTGTGACTGAGTAGACATAGCCAGCTGTTGGATTTGCCATGACTGCCAGTTCTGCCTTGTGTACCAAGGCACTGGTACATCTTTTGCTCCATGTTTAGTTGTTTGAGGCATGGCTTCTCTGGATCAGAAGAACTCTGTGAATTAGCCAGAAGAGAGAGAAAAAAATCAGATTGTTTCTTCCATTTTAGGCTACTTCAGCTGTATTTTGGGGACTTTCCCCTCCCCCATTATATTCCTGTTTTCTGGGAGTATTTGCCTGCCTTGGATTAATGAACATACTTTAATTGTTGTGCAGAGCACATATCTGTGAAAAAACAGTGGCAAATACAGTCTATAGCTCCTGTTGGTAGGGAGTTAGGTAGCTGGGTTAAAAAGAGGGGAAAGGACTCAGGGAAATCTATAGTTTGCTTTTAGAAGGTATCAAAGGAAGTGACTTACTGGCCTCCATGGCCTCAAGGCCTCAGCAGTTTCTTCTGTTTGTTAGCTGTAGATGATGCTGTGAGGACATCAGAGCCATGGAGTGTGGAGGGCAATGCACTGAGAGGGGCTGCAGATCTGTGACTCCCAATTTCCTATCCTACCAAAAAATATTTTTTTTAAATTACTACTTCATTGGTGATATAAATTAATGATTGGTATGGATCTGAAGGAACCTTGTCATCAGAGGATATTCGGTTAGTGTTGACATACGTGTTCCCTGCAAACATGAATCATCCATCTGCCTATGGCAGGTTTGCACTGTGGCTCTGCTATAATGTGTTTCACCAGTGTGACTGAAATTAAAATGTCACTATTAAACATGGCAGAATCAGATGCTCTCTGGGCACTGCATCTATTTGAGTTCATCCTGCTTCCTATGTAGTTACATCTGACAGTTTAATAGGACTGCTGTATTCTGACATAAAATAATACATTCATATATCCTCAATACATAGGGAACCAAATGCTTTCAGAGCAGTGTTTCCTTGCATACTTTTGTCTTTCATGCATGGCAGAGGCAGTAATGCTCACGTAACACCATGTTGCTGCTTTGTCCATTAGGAAGTGTAAAGTCAGAATCATTTGTCCTGCAGGATTGTCTAGAGTGGGTGTCTGAAAGCAGTTGCTGGAGCTGTTTGCAGCTGCTGCATCAGCCAAGCTCCCTCCTCGTGAGCGATTATTGACTCTGGGCTATTGAATTCAGGGCTCTGGAGGTTGCTCGGTGGGAAAAGCCTTCAGTCGGTGCTTGGCAGCTCTGTCACTGGAAGGTCACAGAAAGGGCAGTTCAGTCTGCAGACCCAATTAGGGCCAGAGTCGGCACCTCTTCAATCACGGGGGAAAATCCCACTGAGCAGGGTGTCTCCCAGGCCAGGCTTTCGCACCCAGCCTCTCCAGTGAGACAGCCAACAAATGTGTCCGTCTGTGTCACTTGGACTGTCAGAAATACCCTTTGCTGTCATGAAAGGGCTAAGCAGCTGGTGCGGGAAGGTGAAGAGCCAGGTAAGGGGTTAGAAGCCCACCAGACTTGAATTTGGACCAGTGCCCTGTACATGTATGTCTGTGTCCCTCCCATTACTCATATCTAGAGCTGTCTAATTCTTCAGATCAAATCATTTATCCCTTATGAGCAGCTGTAACTTGCAAGTTGAATAAAGTCCAACTGCTGAAAACATTAATGAAAAACATAAAACTGAGCTCTGTTTTATCTGATATCAACAGTATCGCTTTAATTCCTCCCCCCACCCCGGAAGATTTGTGTGTGTGTGTGTGTGTGTGTGCACGCGCTGGGTTGTGCTTTTCATCCCAGGTGACTGCGATTTCTAGTGAAAATAAGTTGAGCCATGAAAGGTTGACCCACTCGCCTCTGAATTGCTTTTTATGTGAGTCCCTCAGGGCCCAATTCTACCCACAGAAGTGAGAGTGACATCTATCAACATACATAGGAAGTATGTCAAAGTGCACAAAGAAAAATGTGAACCCCCAAACTGGTCTGAGTGGTCTTTAAAATACGGATTTCCTGTGAAATGGTGATTAAAGGGGAAGAAAAGCATAATGAGAAAATTAGCCTGATGTGCTAGCAGTTATATCAATGTGTGGGTTTATGTTAGCTCTTTTAGACAAGCACAAGATCAGAAAATCCCTTATGACTCATTTAAACTAGTCTGTAAAATTTGGTTAGTGTCTGATCAGCTCCTTTGATCAGTCTAGTCTAGACTGTTGCCAGAGTACATGCTAAATCCACACGCCCCTTAAGTGGAGGCCTACTCAAGTGAATCAAATAACATATAAAAAGGTTATAAAAAATGTTCACTGAGTAAATTAATCTGGTTCAAAGCTGAATACCTTAAGAATTGCAAAAATAAAAGCAGGGATGTTGCAGAAAAGAGGTGTAGAGTTCTTAATTTATATTTAAATGACTGTCTCAAAAATACAAAAAAAAGATTTTTCAGAAAACTTCTATTTTTTTTTTTTTATTGGATAGGCACTTTTGTAAGCCTGTAAAGTCTTCAGATTCCATAAAGGAGCAAACATTCTGTCAGAAATTGTGCACAAATTTGTTTTAAGAAATTAAAGACTTCACAACCACCATGTCTGTCTCATTTCAAGCACACAGTACTGTTTTTAATTGTAGCAGTGGAAGGCCAGTGGGAGCCTTCAATATGTGGGTTGCACTGCTGCCTACATTCTACATGGAATTATTTGTAAGAGAGTGCTGGAGGTCCAGGAGCTGTAATTTGTTTACCTGTTAAGCAAAACCATTTTCTGATCCTCACAGGAGTCTCTTCCTACATTTCACATTGTAGCACCATCCTGAACCTGTCCTTTCTACATGAATCTCAGGAATGTGAACAGTTCCTTTCCTCATAGTAAATGTCACCACTTTTTGCATACTGGCAATAGTAGATGACCATTTAGAGACAATTTTACTCCAATGACCTATCCACAAGACTCGGAGCCACTAGTTTTAGAGAGCTGGTTTGTACCTGCATCAGTTTTCTCAAGATGTGCCCATATTTTGAGTTTAGAGGTTTAAATTTTCAATCTTCGTGTGCCTACTGTATTTGTTGGTTGCATTGCAGTGCAATCAGTACCTCTGGCATAGAAGCCACGACAGCAAATCGATCAAATTGTCAAGGGAAGTAAGCTAGCTCCTAAATAGCACATCCATGGGATGAAAGGATCACAGAAATTAGGCCATTTAAAACGTAGAGAAACTGGAATCCAAGTAGCAAATGCTTGTTTTAGCAACACCAGATTCTGTCTAAATTCAAGAGGAGAGCTGGTGCGCTGCTACTACCCAAACATTGAATTAATCTACTGATGGGTGAGAAGCGTTACTAAGACAGGCATTGAAGTCTTTAAGACAACGCGTGGTTCACTCAGCTCTTTAAAAGCAACGGCCTTGATTATGCTTACAGAACTGCCTAAATAATGGAAAGATAAAGGAACATGATTCTGTGAGTAAATACATGACTGCAGAATGCAATAGGAGTGTTGGGTAAATTCTTCCCTGTTGTGACTTGTGTTCCAGCTGGTGGCATTACACCAGGGAAGGATTGGACCATATTTTGTGTGCAGCATAGCAGATTGTTAAGGGGCAATAGGCAGGTGTTAGAATTTGCTCTCTGCCATTTGCAGAAGTGTGTATGAAATCCTATGGCTGATCTACGCTCAGTCCGTTACCTGTTGTCTTTTGGTGGGTAACTAGTTAAATTTGTTTTAAATAGGATTTACTTTGCTATTTCCATTTGCTGTTGGAGTAGAAGAGTTCTGATGTGACATATGACCAATCAATAATTGGAAAGTACTTGCATGACTCACTTGAAACCAGTAGTTTCAGTGTCAACCACAACTGGTATTAAAACCTACAAAGGGCTGTTCTACCATCAGTGATTCTGCAGCGTCTCCTCTGGGTGTCTGCATTTCACTTAGTAAGGATACTCTGTAGATATCAACTGAAATAACTCTTGCCTTTATTGCATGGATGTTTTTACAAGCTCTAAAATGAACTTGGCTTATACAAGTATACTTTGTTATCCAGCCTAAATGACAAAGGGCAGAAATTATTATCCTGTTCTGCTGGCAAACTCAGTAGACAAGAAATGGGTTTGACTGTGACTGTACCCTGTGGTTTTGGGGGTATTCTTTGCTACTTTTTTTTCCCCCCTGTACTGATGATGTTTTATTACTCTTACAGGGCTATAATAATCCGAAATGGTGAAGTCATTCCCATGTCTTCAGAATTCACTCCAGAGACTGAACGTCAGCGACTTCAGTATCTGGTAAGAGACCTGAGGACCAAATCAGATGCTGCTGATGGCCAGCATTGCCTGGTAATTCCTGAGGCTCAGAGAAATGCCACTGAGTTTCTGTGGCTTAGTGAAAGATGTTCACTGAGCACCAGTGAATGATCATGTATATCTGTTAGCCATCAGCAAAAGTGGAGAAGAACCTGATGGTGCAAATCCTGATGAAAGGAGTCTTATCTCTTCACTGAAGGCCATCGATTAGTGTGGCTGTATTTGTGTGCCTTGTTCAGCTCCAGACCCTTCAGCAGCTCGCTGGTGTTAGATATTGAGAGCTCAGAGACAGAGCTAATGAGCCACAGAGGTATTTCAATCCATCCCAGTGTTTGTTGTGTGACAGTATAAAATGCCACAGACTGCTCTGTGTGTGTGTGAATGGTATTGCAGAGTTTGACTAATCTGTTCCAATAGTATGCTGGTAGTATCTTGATCAGGGAAGGTACATCCAACTTAGAGGTGCTCTCTGAACATTCGTAGCTGCAGGATAGGATGGGTGATCAAAAACTAGTTTTATTTAGTATAGCAGCACCTGTAAAGCTGGGACAGGGTGACTAGCTGAGGACATATACACCAAGCTGTGTTGTCTGATAAGCTGCCCTAGTAACATAAGTCAAAATGCATGGTGTTATTTTTCATGCAAACAATCCCGTTTTTCATCGATGGTCAGATCAGTTGGTTTGGCTGTTTGTCAAAACGTCATTCTAACATGGTTGAGAGATTTCTTCTATGCTTCTTCTGGTCTCCTGCTTAGAAAGTTAATCTTCAGCCATGGCAGGCTCACTGTCAGCCTTGCCTGACTTGAGGTGGACAGGCAAACACTAGCAATGTTCCCTGGTCTTAAGGTGTCATTTATCTTTATCCTGGCCCAGGCAATGTGGTTTATAAGTAGACAAAATGCCAGTGGTTGAAAGGTGGGGTGGAAGGTGTCAAAGAAAAAATTGTGTTTCCTCAATTGTCACATTTTTTTTCAGTCAGATTCACTGGCTTGAAGCTGAAAATTTCAGAGGAAACACTGCTTTGGGAGTATTCATATTCAGAGAAACAAATAAAAAAGGGGCCTAATAAATATTTACAGTTCAGTTACATTTAAAATAATTTGTTTGCCTGGAAAATAAAAGGTATATTAAACATCTAGGGAGTCCGCTACTTCTGCAGGAAATACGAGATAGAACATTGCCTACAAGGGCTTTTTTTCTCTTTTGATGTCCTTTCTGGCTTGTATTTGAAACCAGTAGCTGATCTGAAAAGCATTTCTGCTGCTTCCTCTGGAAAATTCCTTTACCTTTGTTTGTTTGTTTTAATTCTATGTTTCCAGGTCTATGGGTATCATGTTCAAAGAGAATACATACAACACAGCAAGAGCGTGAAACAAAATTAGAGATCATTTCAAACATAACATTCCATAAATAACATTTTTACTCTATGATTTAAAAACAAACAAACAAAAAAAAACCAAACAAAAAAGAAGGAAAAAAAAAAAAGATGACCTTAAAGTTTTTACAAGGTTGGCATGAACATTACACTCTGAAGATTGCATCTGTTTTATGATTAGACTGCAAAATATAATTTTCCTTACTCTTTTAGGCTGTCCTCAGGTTCTGCTAGCAGTCTGTTCTGCCATCAGCATCTCTCTTCTGCTGTTTCTGTCTGAAAGTTAGCTGTTTTGGTTGTGTTTTCTTATTTGCAGTTAAAGCTGAGTTTCTTTGCTTCAGACACGTGGCACTGCTTTTCCTGCACAATAGGAAGAAAATCACTTAATCATTTTAGCATTCATATTTTACTTGCAGAGATACCGTTCACTGTGGGGAAGTTACTGCACAAGCAAAGGGAGGGTAAGGATTTACAGCCTGAGCGTTGGTTCCCTGTGCAGTAGACACTGTTGGCACAGTCAAGGCGAAGGAGATTTCCTCTGCCTTTAGTGCCTATTGATCCCTTCAGCCCACAGGAAGTCCATTTAGGTCATCTTCTCTGAGTCTTAATTTCCCTGTGGGAAGAAATCCACAGTATAATAAGTTGTTCAAGTGACATAAGTATCTTTTATATATGAAGTCCTCCAGCCTAGTCTTACACAAAGCTGTGCTTTAGCTGGTACTGATTAAGTAACTGAGAGGGAAGGGAAATATTTTCCCTATCTGGCTCCCATTTTAATGTAGGAGCAATGCATCCAAGAATGGTCTTGGGCATAGAAAACCTTAAAAGAACAAGCTGACTATCCAGTTATTCTGACTTTTAAGCAACTGTGGGCATGGATATCAGTTCATAGGAGAGCAACGGAAGGACAGCACGCATCTGCAGATTTCAGGCAGCCCATATGGCAGAAACAGGCTTCTGTGTCAGACAACTTGTGAGAGTATTGCAGAAAGCAAATCAGTCCTTCAGTCAGAGTGCATCTCTAAAGATGTAAGCCATGAAGGCTTTGCACTGGTGTATTCCCTTGGTCCTTCAGCATCTGTAGACATTCAGTGCACTGTGACGCTTCTCTCCCACTGGTGGGCATTCACAAGCCTCCTTTTCTTTAGAATTTCTGTGTCTCTTTTATTTTTAGCACTGTAGCAGCACTTGGGAAAAGCCCTGGCTTCCTGTATCAGTGTATCTTGAGGGGAAATAAAATCCAGTATTGACTGGGAACTGCTCTGGTAATTCAGCAGTTGTGCAGGCAATGGCTGCCAGAAGCAATTTTTATTTCATCTTTTGAGGAGACTGTTAATTTGAGTCACTGTAGTCTAAAGTGCAACAGTTAGTGGCACAGATTTTGTTACTTATTCCCTTGGAAAATGTGTTTAAAATGAATGATGAATTGAGTGTACTGCAGATGGGTACATTTCTATTAATTATCGAAGTTGCACTTTGGAGATGTCATGTGAAGTCAATGTGGTGTTAGTGTGTACCATGTCCTTGTGTGTAGCCAGGCAGCCGCTCAGAAGTTTACCAGAGGTGGTGCATTGTGGCTACCAGGGCAGGTGTTATTGCCAGCAGAGACTGGGTGGCCACCAGTGGCAGTGAGCCATGGGTGCTCTTTGTGTTTGGCACCGTTCAGACAAAGGCTCTTGAGCCCAGAAAGGCATGGGCTCAAAGGGGACCTACTCTTATTTTGTTGCTCAGGTGAGAATAAAGTGATACTAAGTCACCTTGCTGAGGGATTCCTGAGGAACCTGCGCCTGAAGAGGAAATGCACATAGATCTTCTAAATGT
The DNA here is from genome assembly GCA_013399695.1 of Formicarius rufipectus. NCBI lineage: Eukaryota > Metazoa > Chordata > Aves > Passeriformes > Formicariidae > Formicarius > Formicarius rufipectus. The sequence goes on along the minus strand of VXAU01000867.1, from coordinate 166,357 downwards.
CCTGTCAGTGCTTCAGTTACAAGTCAGATGTAACTCTCTTACAGTTTGTGGCTCCCTGTGTCACCAGCATAGGATTGCTTTGGCCATGTGACACGTTGTGTGATGCTGTGGTAAAAGAGATGTGTGATTCTATGGAAAAGGTCCTGGCCATCGAGTCCAGGGATGGACTTAGCTTCTACTTCCCTCTTTTCTTCTACCACCACCTCTTTTAATTTTAATCTTTGTTTGACTTAAATGTGTTCATATGATAATAGCAAAATCATTTGCAAAACTTCTGGGTACATTTGCTGTGCATGCCATTTTAAGTGGTAGTAGTATAGTAGTCCATATATAGTCCATATATAGTCCATATAGTAGAACACACTATTGGATAAAAGGGCACAATATGATAAAGGAGTATAAAATTGTAAGATATAGTGGATGTATGGGAAAACAGCAATTCTGAAAATAACAGAGAATGCAGTAAAACCACTATTGCCAGCAATGTTCCAGTGCAGTGCATACTGGAGGAGCTGGAAAAGGCATCAGCAGGCCTTATTGAGGTGAAATAAGATACATGCAGTGTTTCTTGCCACCTAATTAACTGACACACCAGTGTGTAAGTCTAGGTTTATCTTAATTTCATGTTTGCTTTTCTGATCACCAGGAAACACAGCAGGAAGTAAATGGCCTTTTTAAAGAACCATGACTAATATTTCCTTGAGCGAAATCCATTTTAAACAACTAAGGTTGACTGTAGCACATCCAGCCACAAAATACATGAAATGGCAGAGTACCAAAAACACACAACACAGGCTACGCCAGATTTATGCCAGAAAGCTGTAATAGCTTCTGAAGGAGAAAATATGGAATATGTTCCTGTTCCATAACACAGAATAGCAATGTTATCTGAACATATCTCATAAGGATATAGAAAGTGTCTGATAGTCACGCTTTTTATTAACTTTCAGACTCTCTGGGCGGTGTTTCTAATCTGAGGTTCTTGCAAATTGAGACTAAAATTTAAAAATGGAAAATACAGTGCCTCATCACAGGTGAAATTCTACTAGTCAGTTCACTTGCTATTTTATTTCTCATTTGATCTCTTGCAGGAATTTCATGTTGCCTGCTTATATATCTTCTTGAAAGATCTGTAGATTTTTGAAGTGTTGCTTTTTATTTATTTTCTGGTTCTGCTGCCCAGCATGGTTTGGTTGAAGTGTAGAAGAGATCTGCCTCATAGTAAATGGAAAACAGTTATCAACAAGCCCACCTGGAAGTTGCAACTGAGTTTTAAAGCAGAACATTCTTTTCTCTCTAGAATTACCAATGAAACATCAGCAAAAAGCATTTTAAAAAGTGGGTAAAAAAATGGAAAATTAAAAAATAAAGCAAAACCTAACAAAAATCATTATTTCGTCATATAAGAATTCAGATCACAGACACCCTAAGCTTCCAAATTGCTCTTTTCCCTCTGCTTCACTGATGCCAAAAATATTAGAATCAGGTTAAGATCCCTAGATTGTAAATCAAGCATTGAGGCTTGGCTGTGGAAGAGAAATCTTATTTGAACATTAGCAGTCCACTGCTAACTGCCGGCTTTATTAATCTTATTTCAGTTGTGACCTCAGACTTTCCATCTGAGTAAATCTTTATGAAATGCAGTCTCTCCTCACCGCTTTACCTTTTCAATAAAGGAAATTCTTGTTTTCAAGTGGAAAAATACTAAAAACCTTTAACATTTTTCTTCTGGACCTATGATTCAGACTAGTAAGTAATCTCACAATCTAAAGGTTAAATAACTTCAGTTTGATGTCAGATATGTATTTAAGTCTTCTTGTTTTGTAGGCAGGCAACAGTAGTCTTTAGCTCGAAGTGGTTTGTAATGTTTTAATTAAGATAGGCTGTACATTTTTAAATGTGAACTGAATTGCCCTTTCAAAGGAGACTGACTTCATTGTTTACAATATCATAGACTAGAAAGAATTAAAAAAATACACAAAAAGTCCAGCTCTTTGTTGTCATATGACCAACTATCACTCATGATACATCATTATGAAGGTTCTGTCTTTTTTGGAAGTGAAATCAAAATAAATAAAAAGCTTACATATACTTTTAAATAAATAATCCAGAGTTCTGGAAGTATGAAAAATCTCATGTGGACTAATACTACTGGACCTCTCAAAAGTCATTAGTGTTTCTCAACCATTTCTGTAATGAAGAACGGTGATCCAATTAGAGGGTCCTTGAAAACAATATTTGGGTGGAGAAGGGGACCTTGGCTGACTGTAGACTACAGGAGAAACATGTAATTCCCTTAGCTGTACACAGAGAGAGAATTTGTTGGATCTCCTGTTCCAGGAAGGGATCACAATGTCAAGAGGACACTTGCATGCTTGAAAGCCACTTCTTCAAAGCAGAATCCAATCTTGTTGGCTACACTCAGCAATCTCCCTCCATTCCATTTCAGCCAAACTCTAGGTGTCTTCTGGAAGGATGTCTGGTGACAGGAACAAGCTGATAGAAGGTTAGCATTGTGATACGTTGAGTCTGATCCAGCTCCTATTAAATTGAGTGGGAGCAGGCCTAGCCCTTAAATGCAGGAAATACTTTATTGTGAGCTATCTGCATGATAGATGCCAGGTAGATCAATAAGGGCTTCCACTGCTTCCTGCTGCTCACCTTTGATGAGCACTAGATTTATGACAAACCCACAAACTAAACTCAGCCCATTTCATCTGCCTTGATGGCAGCTGCTGCTGAAGATAAGACAGACTTTATTGCCTTAAGTGCCTGGATAAGGAAGAAGACTTATCTGCAAAAAAAGTTTAAAAATGTGACTTTTTTCAGTTCCCTAGCCAATTTGACTGTACTTTCACAAGAGCTTGCTCACAATGCGACTTTGGAGAGGGAGGGAGAAAGGCTTGTTTATGCAAGTATTAAAGGGAATGAAGTTTATTTCAGAAAGAAGAAATAGAGTATGTTTAGAATTAACCTATTGTGTCAAGTGATCTGTGTATGAATTTAATCCAAAAATTTACACAGTGGACAAATTGCCTCATGATGCGCTTGAGTATGATCAGCTCTGGAGAACATAAGCCTCAGGCACAACTCTGGCAAAGAGGCCTCTCAGCATCTGCAGAGCAGTACACCAGAAAGGGCAGCAGCAGCATTTGGACATTAAAATCATCAAAGACACTAATTGCAGTTATGACACAAAACTTGCTGCGTTTCTTAAAGCCTATTTTGCATGAAGGAAGTCGTTTTTAGAAAACAAGAAAATAAATGGCTCTGCAGCTTGTGTTTATTTGTACTGTCACATGTGATGGGTGCAGCATGCTGAGCAGGTAAAAGGGAATGTTTTTCTGGAGGTGGTGACAGTTAAAGTGTGGTAGTAACGTTGGGTTGTGTCTGGTGTTGGCATAGCTGAACTGGGAGTCAAAAAGCTTGAGCTTCCCTCTGCACGCGCTCCTCCGAGTCTCTGCTGACTCCCTGGCTTGTATTCGATCATTTCCTTCTCTCAGGTTGATGACTTACAAAAGGAGATATGTTCTGTTTTACAAAGCCCTGCAGACTCCTTCAGGGAGTGAAGTGGGTAAAGTGTACTTTTGAAAATTTTGAGGAGCGGGGAGAAGAAGTGAAGGACTTTGAGGGTGAGAGGACTGCTCTGCTGCTGCTGCATGCCAGGCAGGGTCAGAACTAGTGTATATGCACATTGTTTGGTGAAAGGGGGCACATCATTTTCCTTATTTAAAAAGAAGGGTGGAGGAAGGGGTGGAATTAGTGCGGGAAGGGATGGTAATGCTACCTCATTAAAAATAGATTATGTCTTGTTTTATGTGGTATCTGTGGTTTAATTTCTGCCCACAGGCTTACATGCAGCCCCACTTGCTGGGAAATGAATTCACACATTTAGAGTTTCCACGGAGGGTGCAGCGCAAGGAAGTTGGAAAGAGGATGCTCTACCGTGACTTCAACATGACTGGCTGGTAAGAATGTGTCCTTCCCAGCATGGGATCAGCCTTCTCCCCAGCCAAAGCCTGCTTTATATGTGTCTTTGATTAGTGGAAACTGATCAAACATGGAGGTGTACCCCTGTGTACTAAAAGAAAAGGCATTTTCTTCTTTCAGATGTATCTTTCTTTTAGAAGTTAATGTTTTAAAGAAGTTGTCTCCCTATGGAGTCAGGACTTCGTTTCATTTTAATGTGGGAGTACTCAAAGCAGAGCAAGCACATAAAGGGGATGATGTGCCAGGGGATGTTTCTGAAAGCTAAACGATTTTCCTGTCTCGGAAGCAGATTTTTATAAATTCTGGATCAGTGGACTGTCATGCCTTTGCATGCTGAGGAATGCTTGCAGAAGGGAAGAGCTGTCTCCCATACTCCAGTACAGCTGACCCCTGATTTGGATAATTCCTTGAGGAATTGTTTTGGAGATGGACCTATCTGAACAAAAGTCATAACCAGCCTAAAATGAAAAGGCTTGAATGAACAGCATTGACTTAAAGAGGTGAAGACAGAAAGACTGATGATTTTTTTTTTTTTTTTTTGTCTCTGGCTTAATGTCTTCAATGTTTTTTGTTGGTTCAAGACACTCCTTCTCAAGTGACTCCCACTCACTTGGAGAAGCCCTAATCCCTGCTGTTGTGAGTTCTGCGTGTGACCTGTAAAGGCAAAAGCCCAATATATGTAAATGGTCTTTATTTCTATGATGTTTATGCTTTAGCCTGCTTCTGTCATAAATGTCCTTTCAGAAAGAGGAAGAATAGAAGGGGTTAAAAAACAAAGCCTGAATTCTTGTAGGTTTGGAAACCTGGATGCTCACATGCAACAACAGCTCCCTGTCACTTTTGATTTGTCCCATACTTTACAGACCATAAATACAGTGATGTTTTAATTGCAGAATAATGATCTGAGTTTAATATTAAATGGAGTGTTTGTACAGAATGTGTAAATCTGTAAATAACCATCACTGTCTCTCATCTTGAACAGCTGCTAGTAGAATATGCAGTCTCACCCTGAGAATGACGACTTCACATTTTAAAAAGGCTACAGGCATGAGCAAAAGAATAGGAACAGAATGAGAACATTGGATCAACTGAGGACTTAGACAGCAAAACATCTGGAACATCATGAGACACTCTCCCAGTTTCTGCAAAAGGGTGTTTGTTAAACTCCCTGATGTCTCTGGAGGCATCAGTAAAGAATGGTTTCATGTAGACTTCCAAAAGCTCTTTTTCAAGAAGTGACATGCTATTGGGGAAAAAATGCCCAATGAAGTAGCATTCTAGTCTGGGGGAGAGCAACAGAAGCATCATGGGCAGAAACTTCCTGAGGGGAGGGTAAGAACAGATTTCTTTCATCATGGTTGGAAGGTGGAGGATTTCTTCAGGGATTTCTTCAGGGTTATGAGAGTTTTGCATTTCCCCAGTTGGCTAGTGGTCTGGAAAGGAAATGAGGCTAGAGTGGTAAAGCTGCAGCATTGGCATGTGACACCCCAGCTCTTTTTCTATTATACAGGAAGGACCAGGAGGAACTGCAAAGAGTTAAGTGATTTACATGAATGGGCATCACAGTGTTTGAACTTGGTGTGGATAAATACAAAGTAAAGCAAGAAGAAGGAAAAAAGAACTACTTGTGCACATTAGAGGTTCCGAATGAACTTGAGAGCCATGTCAAAAAGCTCAGTGGAAGTTCTGCTTACTACCATGATTTTTCCAGTCTAAATCACCAGCCGAATGTTGGGATTCGTATACAGTTGGAAAGGTTAAAAACTGAGAGAAGAGTTAATTTTTTGATATCGCTTTCTACCTTATTTGTGAATCTGTACTTAGCACTTCACCTTATTCAAAATGGTTATTGCATAGCTAATTCTGTTTGGGATTAGAAGAAAGTAAGAAAGAATGCAAAATTTAAATGTGGAATAATGAGCAAGGTAGAAGAGCTTGAGAAAGTTGTGCTGATACATTTGATTTAGTGTTGTTTCAGTACTGGTGTGTAAGCTCTCTTAACTCTAGCATATAGTGGATAGGAGAAGACAGTTATTTTCCTGTTGATTTTCCTGAATTTTCTGAAGTGTAGGACACATGTTGATCCAGTTACAGGTTCTAAAATGGTCAATGCAAGAATTGTGACTAGTTTAGTACAAATGTACTTAGCTGTAAGCAGTTATTCTGGAATAAATGCTTGAACTGTGACTTGAAAATTCAAGTCTGAATTCATCACAGTGTTGTCCCAGAAGGTGGTGGTCTGTGCCAAACAAAGGGGTGTGGAGACTGTGATGAGACTGTCTCTCTTTGCTGTTTCTTTTGACTTCTGGCTGTAAGTGGAAAATGGGGGCTACATTTTTGTCCTGAATAAAAGAATTGGAATCTTTTGACTGCTCCATATTGTACAGCTAGTGCATCAGTTTGCTGCATTTTGTTTGGTTGCCTCAGGACAGTGAAATTAGGAGGGAATTGCTCTATCACTGTACATTTGTCTAAATCAGAGCACTTCCAAATAAGGATCCATTTCTTTTTGCAAGGTATTTGCACATGTTTGTATTCCATTGAATTGTGTGCAGTGATCTCCTAAGCAGAGGAAAAGCAATCAGCTTCTGTTTATCTGAAAGTCTGGGTCAGTTTTGGTGGTGGAGGTTGTGAACAAGCCATTAGATTTCCAGTTTGGGGGGCCCTCAGAGGTGATGGTTTGGAGTGGCTGAGGTTTCTTATTAGTGGTTGTTTTCCACTTCAAGTGTTTTGCTTCTATTTTCCTCCTTTTCTAATTCATGGATTTAACTGATGCATCAGGACACTGTGGTTGAGGACATATCTGTTTTGCATTTGTTCCTAAGGACACTATCTATCACAGAGAATAAATTAGCATATATATTCCTTTTCTAGAAAATGTCAGATGGAGCTTTGGCTAGCCAGAGCTTGATACACTAAAATGCTGCTGAACTTTTATCACATACAGTGCAGATGATCTGTTGTCTACGTCTTTTTTTGGTCACTGACCTCACTGTGTGTTGATGTTTGCACATACATGTAGAGAGGTGCAGGAGGTTTTAGGAAGAAACAGTCACTCTTACACTTAATTACTGAATCTTTGAGTGAGAGAATGTAAAGCACTCTCTGGTCTGTTGTTTCCTCAGGAAAATGAACTGCTTTATTTTACAATTCAGGATGTTTTCTGTGTTTTCTATTAGAAACTGTATGATTTATTTTTCTTCATTTTTATCCTCCTCCTTTGCTCTGGAGCTTTTCAGACTCTCAACAATGGCTTGGCTTGCCCAGCTCGTTTGGATTACAAAAGGTTATTGTCTTTGGGTCTGTCATGATGCATTTGGCCCTTTATTTTTTCTTTCTGTTTTTTCTTTCCTTTTTTTTTTTTCATGTGAAGTTTCCACACTGGCTTTGTCTCCACAGCCCACAGTGGTAGCAGAGCTGCCAAGTTTCCCCAGAGCATCAGAACAACCACTGATCGAGCAGTGTGTACCACATCACTAGTCCAGGCTGCCTGTAACTGCTTTGAGACCAGCCTTTTGCTTCTCATTCCTGCTCTCCTACCCTTTCTCCTCTCTCTGCAGTGGCAGTTGTGAGGAGAAATAACACTATGTTAAATATATCTAAAATAAATCCCTTTTTGGTGAGAGCTGACCATGAGCTGCGCCTCATGCACCTTTGCCCTGTGTGCATTGTGGTTGAACAACCATTGCAAAATGTGTACTTTTGCTGGCAAGGCATCTTAAGAGCAGTGTCCCTGCTAAACAAGCCTCTGAGCTGTCTCAAGCCATAATTTGCTGGCAGACATCTGTGTTACTGAGAGTCTTCCCCAGCTGGATCTCTGAGATGTGATTTTCAGGCCCATGGCTTGCAGAGGTTAAACTTTCATCATACTTTGGCAAGTCCTGGCAACAGAAGCATCAGGGAAGACTTAGAGGCCATGTAAGCAGAGCGTGGCCAGTGCTAAAAAGAGGGGGCAAGTAACCAGAGGTAGAAATCTGTGGGGAGAAACCAGTAGACCTGATGATGACTGCTCCTTTAAAGGACAGCACAGAATTAGTGCTCTCTGTCTCTGCCTTTTATTTAAAAGTTAAGGCACAACTTGTCAGGTTTTCTTCACTTGTGAGTAAAAACAGAGTGAACAGTTATGAAGTACTTCACTTTGCCTGTATCCTAGACACCTTTCCAAAACCAGGTTTTCTGGTTGACTGTGTCCTCTATGGCTCCTTACAGAGTTCCCTTCCCAGCCTTCAGTGGAGTTGGAGGAGCTGTATAGTGCTGCACTTAACGAGAGGCATCCAGAAGGCACTACCAACTGGCATCGGCTTTGGTGGTTTCAAAGTTAACTTTTTGCTCTTCCTTGGAACAAAACCAGTGGCCTTTCTGCTGCTTGCACTGAAGTGGAGGTCTTTGAAAGCTTTTTTTCAGATCACAGCCTTGGCTTTTTGACTTGATTCTTGATTAGCATGGCAAAAGAGCCATATATAACAACCCCAGTTTTTTACCCCATTTGTTGGTGGCTTCCTTTGCCCTCGAGGAGCATGCAGAGTTAAGCTGCACCCCATCAGCAATGGTCTGAGCTGGTGTAGTGCCCACCACAGCGTGGGCTGAAGCCTGAGGCAGCAGCGGGCAGGGGAATTGGGCGCTGCCTCTGGGTGTGCCATCTTTGTGGCAGCAGCGGAGCCCTCACCAGGTCCCTGTCCCTGTGTCTGGTGGGGTGGTGCTGTGGCACACGGGGTTACCCACCTGAGGGTCAGCCCGTGCTGGGGAATTGCCTGCCCACATGATTTATTCCAAAGCAGGGAACCTGGTGCCCTGAGGCAAACACTAAGCAAAACCCATTTTATTCTAGAGTCAATATTGTCTGCTGCCTGGAAAGCTGCCAGCCTGCTCTGTGCTCACCCTTTTCTTTCCAACAGGGAATATCTTTCAGCCTCTAAGCATCTGATTAAAAAAGCAACTTCACTTTTCAAGCAGTTGTATTTTGTTTGGGATGGATGCCTTTTGCTTTCACTGTGCAGCCTGCCTTGCTGTCTGCGGTTCAGACTCTGGCTCACAAAAACCAGGCTCTCATTAATCACTTATTGGGGATCCAGAATACCCTGGTGAGAGCCAGTGTGCATGTTGTGCTTGGTAATGTGTCAGTTGATTTGAACAAATATTGCCAATGTGGCCACTATCTAATAAGATATTTATTGCTGGGCTCGATGTCCTTTGACAGCGCATTCAGGTAGCCTGCCCAGGAGCGCCTGAGCAGATTGAGAAATGCCACAGAAATGCTTTATGGAGCTGGCGCCTGTGCTTCACCCTCCTTTAATATAAATTGATTTATTGAATCAAGCACAGAAGCCCTGCTACAGAAACCTCAGGCTACAGTCTCTGGAGAACCACCTAATAAAACAGCCCCAACTGACACTCCTCATTAGCTTTTCCACTGATCCCAAGGCAGTATTTAAAGTGACAGTGTCCCTCTTTTTGGCCTGAATTTATCTGCTGGCTGATGCCTGTGGGTCTAATTAGCTTAGCATTATTAGTCTTATTCAGATAAGCTGTATTTCCTAACAGCTTGATTCCAACTTGTAAAAAGTAATTGGAAGTCTGCAAACCCTATACTCTAACCTGCCTGATTGCGCCTTTTAGCCAAATTCATGTAATTTACAAAAAGTCGTCCTTCCCCCCCGTTTCTTTATAATTGAGCTTTTTTGTCTAGTGAAACCTTCTGTGCTGCTTCTGCTGAAATCCTGGCTGTATTGTTGTGTTCAAGACCTCAGCCATATCCTTTGTACAATCACCAGGGAGGGATCAAATTTTAATTTCATAATTACTTTACGAGAAAGCAACCTTTTCCCCAGTCATGCCTGGTATTAATTTCCTTCCAGCAATTTACATTTTCATAATTTAATGATTATGGGACACCTTTGCAACACTGGGTCTTTCTGGAGGGAAGAGAGAGAAGATACAATTTTTGCAGCAGGAGCAGTCATCCACAGCCCCTCACCTTGCTTTTTGTGTCTGTGCTCTTGTCTCTCATTGCAAGGTAGCCAGGAGCGGGAGGGGACCTGCCTCTTTGGTGCGCACAACTAGAGCAGCTTGCTGGGTTGTGCCTGGGTGTCTGGGGCACAGCTCTGTGATGATGAATGGCTGTTTGCAATGTGCATGTTATGCATCTTTTCAAGATTTGCAGCCCTCGCTGCAGGAGCAGCAGGAGGTGAGAGCTGACCTGCTGTGTACAGCACATCTCCTGACAGTGACAAATGGCTCTTTCCGCCAACTGTGCACATGCCACAGGAGCTGAGCCAGTGTCTTTGGGACAGGAGAAAGCAGAAACAGGAAAGTAATAGTGCTGCAACAAAAGACAAAACTAAAGTCTGGGGTAGAGCTCTTTGTAAATGACCTCCCTGGGGCTAAGTGAGGGTGACAAAAACGAGGTTGGGCTGACTCATGCACGAGCATCTGCGTCTGGAAGCAGTGCATCTAAGCCCTGTCTCTGCATGGCTGTGTGCCTCTGCTTGGACTTTGCCTTGGCACGACATCAGGTGCCGCATGTGCAAGGGCAGACAAAAGGCTCCCAAGTCTGGTTTATCAAAAGGAAACTCAACTGAAATGAGGCAATCTTCAATCTCAAACCTCAAGTAAAAACAACTCTTCCTCTTGGTAAGGTGACGTCTCTTCCCTCACTCCTGCTTTCTCTGGCTTCCCCATCTGCACAAATTTGACAGAGCCTCAGCTGGGTCCTTAGGAAGTCGTCTGTCTTTCTGTTGTCACCCAAGACTGATTTATGGCTCTGCTTCTGGCTCTGAGGAGGCCCCTTGTTCCTCAGAGGAGTTTCCAGCACTGCTGTGGGATGGTGGGGTCTCTTCTTGCCGTGTCTCACTGCCTGGCCCCATCCTACACTACAGCAATCTTTCCCAGAAGAATTTGCTTCAGGATTCCTCCTTAATATCAATCTCCGTTGCTTCCAGGGGATCTCAGCTAGCAAGTGTAGAGCAGGCACTGTGAGTTTAACATGCAGCCTTTCTCCCATCTACCTCATCACATTCTTTTAACAAGAAGTACAGCAAAACACAAATTTACAAACATGTTTTCTCTCTATCACAGTGCACTAAGCCCACAGGGTGTTAACAGCCCACCATCTCCAGAGTAAATTGCTAACAAACCTTCCTATTTGTCTTTTTAAAAGTAGAAGAAATTACACAACTTTTAAGAAGCACTCAAGACAGCAAGTTCACCGGGGGGAGGAAAAAGACTTGGCCTGCTGAGACTGTATCAGAAGGTGGGCTGACTTGATGTGCAGCTGCAGTATCTGCACAGAGTTTCTGTGGAAGTTCAAGAGGTCACAAGCAGTGAATGAAAGCGCTTGCTCTGTCCCCCAGCCTCCTGAACACAAAAGTAGCAAGGGAGAGTGCTTTTAAAATACATTCAGTTAAATTTTTTCCTTGTCTTTTTTTCTGGGCAAGGATCTCTCTAGATGCTTGAGATCTGTGACCGTCCTATTCCCAACTTTATCATTTTCTTTTAATGTTCCAGTAGAGATGAATGAACTAAAAACTCAGGCACACTCCATGAAGTGCCTGAGAAGAGGTCCTATTGCTTGAATCTTTAAAATGGGCTGGCCAAAATGGATAGTTGGTTTTGCTTAGGAATTACTTCCACAGGAGTACGTGGTGCTGGTTCTCTCCAAAGTACAGACTCCCATCTTACCTCTGTGCACAACAGTGAAGGCTCCCTGGAGGTCCAGAGCTCACCTACCAGTCTGCTTTGACAGAGATCATGTTTGTATGAATCATGTGAAGATACCTTTTTTTTTTTTTTTTTTTAAACTTCTAGATAGGCAGACAGAACTGGGTTTCGGAGCATGAAGCATTATACAGTTTTGGATTCGCAAGAAGGGATTTCTGAATTTTCTGGTAATAATTTGTGTATATTGTCATGTTTACTTGAAAGAAGCCCTATGAGGCTTTCTTGGTTTAGAATAGATTTTCCTCTAAAACCTGTTTTGTGCACAGGTGCATTGATCTTTAATTGATTTGGATATGCCATCATCTTTTAACAAACATTATTATACTTTGTGTGGTTTTATTGTCTTTGTTTATTGTCATTTTGCTTCATTATACTATGTGTCAGATGAGCAATAGGGGAAAGATACAGAGATGCTGGAACATTAGAGTTAACCTACCCAGAGAGTTCTAAGTATCAGACAGTGCTGTCTGGATTTTGAGACTCTGCAGAAGCACATGTGTAACTATATTTTTTAAGATTGTGACTGGTTTGAGGCATAAATTGTATACTTTTCAGTGGCTCTGTGCCTAACCTGCACTACACTTTGTGATTGTAAGGATGCATTTACTCTGGTTTCATGCCTGTAGTTCAATAGACAGATCAATAGTTCCTTTTGGGCTGGTGATTTAGGCTGTTACCCAAACGGTGAGCTCCAGTCCACTGATTCCTTGTGCAGGAGGAAAAAAAAGAAACTTTTTATCAAGTTTTGTGTTGTTTAAAGATTAAAATCTGGTTTTCTCTTGGTCTGACCAAAGAAAGTTGAGCTTGAGGAGGAGATTAGCTGGGGTAGTTTTGTTGTGAGTTGGGCTTTTGTGGGTGAGGGGGAGGTGGAGGGTGTTTGGGGATGGTCCTAGGTTTGTGGGTTTAACAGTGGTAGCAAAGTGGTGCTAGAAATATGCCGAATCTGCAGTCTCAGAGATGCTTTCATCTTTGTACTCAGTATGAACTAGGATATTTCTGAAGCAGTAGTATTTTCTCCTGCTTGCTTACCACAAGTGGATTTATTCTGTGCTTCAAGCTGCAGCCCTTTGATGTGGATTTTTTATTTTTGCTCTTCCTTAGGTTAAATTCTCAGTTTACTATCAGGTGTCACTAGCAGAGATGTGAAACATAGACCAACTTTCTAAAGCCAAGTGCCATGGAACACAGAGTCTGGATTCCCCTATCGTGCACAGAACTGAACCCTCCAGGACAGGGTAGATTGTCTTTTTCCCCACCATCTGTTGTGCCTGGGGATGCCAGTGCAACGCTTTTCATGACCAGTAACCTTACACAGTTTGCTGTGAAAGAAAACACAATGTGGATTTAGGTTTTGGTCATCAACAGCTTCTACTGTGAATTTGTAAGTGCTTTCAGAAGGCAAATTTTAAGAACAAATTGTATGGCAGGAGAACTTGTAACACATGTAAGACATTATCTAGACTTTGGCTCTGAAATCTGCATGTGGGAGCTGACTTTTTTCAAGTTCTGACCCAGCAATATGCAGGTAACTTTGATAATCTTTTATTTAAAGAGTGCCTAAAGCACTGCTAATGACCTCAGCACTGTATGAAACTTCTTCTGTGGATTGCGTTGTGCATTTAGCAACTTCTGGTGGTTTTTTCACCGTGCATTTGGAGCAGATTCCAGTTAGCATATGAGTAACATCATGTCAGTCCTAGTTGTTTTGTTCTGACATCTCTTTTGGCTCCTGGTGCGATTTGGCCCGGTTTTCCAAAGTGTTGGTCCTGAGTCCAAATGTAACTTTGTGGGTGGTACATATGTCAAACCCTAGTTCAGTATTTTTGGACAGCAGTAGCATTTCATAATTCTTTTGAAATGAAAAGAAGAAACAAAGTTAACTGAAAAAAATGCAGCTAGATCTAGTTGGGCATAAGCTTGCCTTTTCTACTTCCCCTCTGCTCCCCTGTTTTTCCATTTGGAAAAATAGAGGTTTACGTGGCAGAAGCATGTAACAAGCTTTAGGCTCATTCAGAGCAGGAAGCAATAGCATTGCCTTGTCTTTATAACTTTTCTTGTCGTGGCCTGGTGGCCACTGAAACCTCCTGGGGTGTGGATGAGGAAGATAAGGGAGAGTGGAGGGTTGCAATGTTGTGTTGTTAAAACAGTGAGCTAGGCTGGATTACACAGAGGGCTGAATAAGACCATGTTGGCATTAAAAAAGCCAAACCATCCCCTCAGGTTCTCTGTATGTCTGTGTTTCATATACCCACTGCTGTATTTTATCTTTATATACAGTGCACCCTAAACAGCACATGAAGGTATAAATGCAACTTTATTACATAAAATCGAGATAAATAATCCAGAAGGTTGTAGCCTGTGTGAAATAAACCCACATACAACGTACAGGAGGTTTCACAGGGTGTAAATTAAAAGGAGCTTCGTAGCTTCCTTCCTTCCTTCTCCCTAGTGCTGTTCTGAGCTGTTAGCTGAAAAGCTGTCCTTCATTCTTCTCTTACAGCAAACCACACACTCGTATATTATTAATTCTGTTTCTCTGGTAATGCAGGACACGGGTACTGTTCTAGTGTGTCTCAGATTGCTTTTCAGTGTGTCTGTGCCAGCTCCACTGCTGTGGTTGCAGTTCTGAGCATTGTTTTTTAAGTGCTGATAATTTTTCAGGCAATAGCAACATCAATAAGCATGTTTGAGTGGAGTTTGACACCCAAGTTCTGAGCCCAAGAGGTGATTTGCTGCGAGAAACCACAAATCACCGTAGCTGTCTGTGCCTCCCTCACTTAGTTGCATAGCTTCAGGAGGCCATAGGCTAGCTGGCTGCTCTTTCTTAATCTGCTTATGGAACAAGTGAGCTGCAGCCCTGGCAATGTTTCTTCTTTCTGCATCCTTACACCACGGTGTCACAGTTGAATGCCCTAGGGACAGTGGTCCTTATAATGGTTCCATAAAAGATGCTGGACTCAACAGTGGGGACTATTCTTTTGAAGGACACTGGCCTAAATGGTACTTTTCCTTCTCCCTAAAGGTGTAGTCAGTGTAAAGTGTTATGCTGGAGAACCTAAGGAGAAACAGGAGAGGCAGAAAAACATTTGGTCCTTTTTTTTTGGCTACTGCTTGCAGGGCAGTGTAAGGTGAGGGCTTTAGTCTTAAGTATTTGTAGTTATCTTGCAGATAATATAGTCTATGGGTAAAAAGGTTTATTTTTCATTTAAAAAGGGGGCTACTTATAGTTAAGTTACATCATCTTAGTTTTGTTTCCAATTTTAGCAAATATGTACAATTTGAAAGTCCAGTAGGAATGGTAGTCTCCTCAGGCTTGTGGTTTGATTAGTCATTTGACTCTGATGCCCAAAACAGATTCAAGCTGATGTCCTTTTTTTTTGTGCAAGCGCACAACTTACTCTATGCAAGGGATAGCTCAGACTCCTCAAGGAGATTTTGTCCAGCTAGAAGCTTTGGAACATGCTCATGAGTAGTCAGGGTTGGTAAAAGTTTTGCTCCACATTCAAACTAGGGTATCCAAGTTAGAGAATGAGGCAGAGATGTTAGCTATTCCCTGTTGGAAATAAAGGAAGGAACAAGAGCAAAGTCCATGACTGACTCATCCTTCCCAACAAAATGCTATTTCAGGGTTTAAACATCAGGGAAGTATTATCATGTTGGCTACTTGTAGTGTTTTGTGCCTCTTTCGTTTAAAAGCTAATTGATTTGCTGTCCCCAGTAATAATGCCATTTAAATGCCTTCACTGTATTGTCTCTCATAGAGAAGCCCAAGTCTTATGCTCATATACTAAGATATTCTTGACTACATGGTGTCCCATGAAGCACCCACTGTGCTTGCAAACCTCACTTAGTTTCATTTTAGGATTTCATACATAGTTACGTTTTGTACTATGGGAGGGGAGTCCTCTGCTGCTGTTTCTTCTGTGTATTTTGGTTTCTTTTCCCTTTTTCCTTGCCCCTCCTCTCATGCCAAAACCCTAATATGAGCCCTTTCTGAGATTACTGGGAAATGTAAAGATAGGACTTAAATGTGTACGCTACTCTCTTAAAGTCCAAGGCTTGCCTGACTGATGCAACATGTACAGCTGTACAGTACAGCACCACTTACTGGTCGTAGGACTACGCTGTATTTTGGTGAAGCAGGGGACAGTTCAATTACAACAGAGGATTTCACCCTTAATTTTAAATTTCCTGGTGGTTTATGTCACAGCATAACATTGCTTAAACCTGATCAAATGTGACTTCCTGGAGCTCAAGCATCCATCCTGGAGAGCTACACAGCAGGGCTTGGCTCCCTATGTCCCTCCCACATGTCCCTTCTACTTCCACAGAGAGTGCTCTTCTTTCACAGAGAGTGTACTTGGGATGACTTTGGGTGTGGATGGGCCAGAAGAGAAGCACAAAATGCAGGGAAAGACTGAGGAGGAATAATTTTGTGCTACAAAGGGAAGCATGCCCCTCCAGGGCAATGTACTTTAATGAAGGACACGCCAGTACCTCAGCTCGAGCACGTTACACAAACCACAACACTCTACAGCTTATGAGAATGACTGTCATTTTTTTTTCTTCCTCAATGGCAAAATTGTTACCCTTCTCACCTCATCAGGGTCAACATCTGGATGTGTAAAAGGTAGAGTACCCAGGCATGCAGTAAAGAGAATCAGAGCATGAGCATTTACTTCTCTTGTCTCTTGTCCATGGGAAAGCTGCTGTGAAATGTGAAACCTCTAACAACCTTGACTGTTGCAGTCAAGGTCAAAGGAGCACTAAATGTCCTAAAGCTCTTCAGCACGTGAAGTTTGTCTTGGTTTAAGTGGTCCTAGAAGGTGAAAGTAGGATCAGAAAGCTGTTTCACATTGTGACTGTGTACATGTCCTCTTGTTGCTCACCGTTTCACGTTTACAGTGTGAATATAGGCATTGGTTAGTTTCTTGATGGATTTGGAATTGTTTGTTGGGGGTTTTTTTTGGTTGGTTGATTGGATTTGGTTTTTTTATGACACTGTATTATTGTATAGCTGCTACTATATCCGATGATATCTTGCCTGACTAGGATGTTATTACAGTCCACCTCTTTCTTTGCAAGCAGTAGGAGCAGACTGACACGTTAGATATTTTTCTGTCTTCACTTTTCCTTTCAGTGAAATAGATAATTATTTACAAACCTTGCTGCAGAAAAAAAAATTGCATCTTGATTCAAAGACAGAGTCCTTAGGAAAAACAATTTATTATTTTTTTTCTTTTTTAAATCACATCTGGTTGTTTTGGGCACTGGGTCACTAATTGAGTGCAAGCTTTGTAAATGTTGTTTGTCCCTCCCCCACAGGGCATACAAAACCATAGAGGAAGATGACTTGAAGTTTCCCCTTATATATGGAGAAGGCAAAAAGGTGGGCACATTTGCTTTCCTCAGGAAAAGGAAGAAGGAATTTTGTGCTGTTTACCACTCAGTTTACCCTGTGGCAGTCCAGTGTTTTCCACTCAGTATCTCTTTATTTTATCATTTTGACAGCTTTAAAGAATATCTTCGTTCTGTCATAAATCAGTCTCATGTCTGGGGGGCGGCAGGGAGAGCTCAACATACTAAAAAGCATTTTTATAGCATAATCATTTGTTGTTTGGTTTGCCTTTGTTTTTCCCTCATTGTAAATAGGCTACAATGAGACCGTCTTAAATTATGGACCTAAAATGTTCCTGTTTCATTGTAAAATATAACTAGGCTGGATGAAGACAGCAACATACTTTATGTTTGCTGAAACAAGGCAGGAAGATATTTAGTAGTGCTTTGAGATGCGAAACTCTAATGTAGGAAGGAGAGGGATCAGGGCAGAATTTGTAAAGTATAACACCCCTTACCCATATCTTCTTCAGCTAGCATACGTGAGCTCACTGTTGAATTTTTCTGTTGAGTGGAGGTTGATGCTTTTCCTTTAAAGGGAGAAGCACTGTTCTGTTAGGGTGTACTTTGCTTTCAGCTCTGTGATTAAGAACAGTACAATCATTAGTGCAGTCCCAGCAAGCTTAGCTGGATGCAGCAGAAGGATCAATATAAGGACGCAGTGGTGTCAGTTTGCTGATATTTGTATGCTTTCTCTATTTCTAAATAGTGCTCCCCTGCTGCATCAAGTTCTTTTCTCAATACGTAAATAGATACTCTTCAAAATTAGTCCAAGTTTTGAAAGTTCAGACCTTCAGCTTGTTTCTGAATTTGGTTAGGTTTATAATTGCAAAATGCTTTGCGTACATCTTTTTAATTTACTTTCTTATTGCTCTATGGAGCCAGGAATTAGTGAAGCAAATAATTTTGAGTCAATTGCTCGCTGCTGTTGATGCTGTGAGCTCCCTTGTTCAGAAGGGCTGAGCTAGAGTTTGGGGGAAGTGATACACAGAGTGTAGAGAGCAAGGGCTCCCTGTGGGGCTGCTGCCTGGTTAGTCTTTGGAAAAGAATTAATGAAGTGGAGCCCAGCACCTCTTGGGAGACAACTCATGTCACAGAGGGAGGTGCTTGGGGATGGAAGTGGTAGACCTTAGGTAACTGCAGACCTGCCATAGCTGACTCTCCACAGAGGAGAGCACTATGGTCAGTGCCCCTGTCACCTGTGTGTTCAGCAGATTAAGGCAGCCCTTGGCACAGCTCCTTGGTGCAGGGAATATAAACAACATGTCAATAGGAAAATGCTACAAATTCCTTATGTGAGTAATTAAGCTCCTCATCTTCTTTATAAAACCTGTATATTAACAGTATAATTTGCAGAAGGAATGCTCTCATAGAATGGTGTGGGCAGTGGGGTGACTGGATTTAGGTTTCCATAGTCCAAATCCCTTACAGATGGTCACAGTCTAAAATGGGTGTACACAGAGTGGGATGTGGATGAACACAAAGTTTGGAATAGTGAGGAAAATGGAGATGACATGAATGTGAAAAGCTTTCACATTGATCAGCAATGTTAAATCTAGAGTTTCTGGAAAAGAAAATGGAATTCATCTCTAGCAGTTAAAAAGTAGGAATGTTATCTCTTTCCCTGTTGACACAGTGCAAGGAACAAGATTTGATCCTATTACTTTTTTTTTATTTCCAGGCTCGGGTTATGGCCACAATTGGAGTGACCCGAGGACTGGGAGACCATGACCTGAAAGTGCATGACTCCAATATATACATCAAACCTTTCCTGTCGTCATCTCCTGAGGTAAAGCAGCCAAGGTTCAACTATCTGATTTGTGAGAAGGAAATAAATTTATTTAGTCTGCTTATTTGTTCTCAAATCATCCATTTCTATTGTGGTCCAGTCCAGGTAACATGCTGCCCTTTCCAAAGGTGCAGCATAACAATAACATCCACACAGTCGGAACATTGTAAGTTCCCCAGCTGTGTGTCCTGACTCTGGTTGCTCCACATCCCTAGCAGAGCATTGATTCCTTCTTACTCCCTGGTCTATGGTTATCTCATAAGCTAGCCATTCTGTGTGCCAGACATGCATCTCTCCTCCCATCTTCATGTGCTCCAGCTCCTGTTGAGGCCTACACCATGCTGCCTTCACAGAAGACATAAATCTGTGTATTCCAGATGGATGTCTTCCATGGCAGCACAATGCCCTGCATTTTACCAAGGATACCAGATCAACTCTTAAGCAAGAAAATGCCAAGAGCCATAGGAAGCATACTTTATGCTTCCATCTGTCTGTCCCTTAACCTTCAGTTCTTAATTCTTTATAGTAGTTCTGTGCAAACACCAAATAATGACAGTGTGCATTCCCAAATGATGGTGTAATGAGGAGATGATGCAGTATTCAGATTAGGGGTAGTTTTGAATGCCTCCTTCATTTTGAACTGCCTCATCACAACGAATTCCATCCAGTTTTTGACCACTAGAGACCTTGCAGTGAAGGACATCAAGCTTTCCGAAGGCCTTTGAATGTATTTGTTAATAAGGAACATGCGAACCTTGTTCCTATCCCCATGTCAAGGAACAGATGTCACATACTTTTCATAAAATATTAAGCAAGGGCAAACCAACTGGTAACAGCACAAAGAGAGGCAGTGTTGCTTACATGGCCCAGATGCTGAAAACTGTCCACTCCCAACAGGCTTCCTGAAGTTTTAAACATACCCAGTATTAGATCTTGAATTTATTGCTTGCTATAGCAGTATGAGAGAATGACAACACACAAATGACATCGTACTGCTAGGAAGGAACAAAATTATTACATTAACCTTGCTTAGAACATCTTTAAGACCGATCTGTCTTGAAGGAGTGCTTTTGGTTGCTCAAAGAATCACTGGCAAAGCTATCAACAAAACAGGTTTAATATTAAAATGAAAGTGCAACAAAGTTGGCAAGGTTCACTTGTGGACTGAAACTGAACTGAAATTAAAATAAATCAATCTGAAACAAAAGTCAACCAAAAATTACCTATGTGGGAACAAACAAGGATAAGGATTGAAAAGGGTAAGGATAAAAAGCAACAAGGAAGACCCTCCCACTGAGTCACCAGGTTCAGAGTGACTGGGCCCCCCTTGCCAAACTTAGCCCCAGATTTGACCAGCAGTTTAGGCCTAAAGGTTTTAACAGCACGTAAACTTTGCAACATTTAATCAATATAACAAAAGATTCTGTTGAATTTACTCTGAGCACAACAGTAATTCACTTACTGGATTAACTTACAAATCTAACATACTTGAGAATATAAAAGAGCAACATTCATAGTAGGTTTGCTACACCATGTTCACACTGGTACACACACAGCCACACAGGAGTATGTACAAGGTATATACCTGTGAAAAATTCCCCTCGAGTTCAGTGGTATGCTCATGTCGGATGCTTTTGCATCTTCTCAAGAGGCGAAGGGCTGAGCCTGGAGGAGTGAAGTTGCCAGCCCTGGCTCTGTAATTGTTGTTCAGAATGGTCCTCCCAGTGCAGCAAACTCACTGGCTCCAAGAGGCCCTGCTCAGAGAGAGGGTGCTGGTCACAGCCCTCTGGAGAGCTCAGAGGGTCTCACTTAGGACCACTCTTTATAGGATTGCAAGAGAATTGGCTTTAGTCATAGTAATTTTCTGTTCTGCCTGCTATTTGCTTTGGTAACTTTCTCGAAAGTTTGGTAACTTTATTATAATGTTCTTCTATTTAACTTGTTATTCAGACAAGAAAAACAAGTTTCCAAGGCTCTCTGAAAAAACCCAGGAACTTCCTAGGCCCTGTAAGTTCCTGGAAGCAAACAGTGCTTCTCGTAAGCTCAAGAGGAGCTTAGCCCAGGTACTGTTTGTCAAGGCTGAAGCCTAAGGAGCATTTCTGAGATTTTAGTGTGGCCTGAGGAGGGGCAGGGAGGAAGGATGCACCTCTACAATCCACCCTGTGACTGAAGTCAATCTCCTTTGTTCCACAGAGTGGCGGTGTAGTCATCTCTTGCCTCTTTGCCTATAAACAGATATAAAATTATATGTATATACATTTATTATATGTAAATTATATATATAAGTTCCAGGTATAAATATAAAAATGCTCAAAGTGCTGAGAAAGTCTGGCCCTGAAGGAAAGGGATAGATCTATAGATGACCCCATCTTCATGTTTCCATGCTAACAATTGTGTACTTTGCCTCTCCCCTTTTGAACGTGTGGTGTCCCTCACTTGCAGCTTTCTGTTCTCCTCAGACAGGCGGGCAGTAGCTCTGGCCTCATCACTGTGATGGATTTGTTTTATGCCAGAAAAATTATGCAATGCTACCTATTTTTTTTCTTTCTGGCATGCTGAGACCCAGTGTTTGTGGGGTACATAATGGCTGCAGCATAGCATCCTAGCAGTATCATCTCTGCCAATTGCTGCAGCAGTATTTGGCTGTGTGTATAAAGCAACACTTCTCATGGGCTTTCCTGATTTGTGAGGAATGTGTCTGTACGAGTTCAAATTCTGGAATATGACATCCAGTGTGTATGCTATCTGCGTTTCAGGATCTCTTAACTGCTTTGCAAAAGGGAAGCAAAATAGGCTTTGTTTCAACACCCCTTTCACAGCAAAATTCAGCAGAAATGTACGAGGGCAGGAGGAGGAAAGACAGAGAACTAGCCACCCTAATTTAGAGATACTGGCAAAAAAACCCAACTTTGAGTATTATTAGGAAGTAGCATATGCTCTGATTTGCTTTCCATTGCACCTCCTTTTCTTACTCATCCTTTCCTTCTCTTCCCGGAAAGTGCCCCAGTGCTTTAACTTCTTGTGTTTTGTCCGTATGTGGACAGTGCACCTTGTGCAGAAACCAGCATTAAGAAACAGCATCTTTATGCAGCCATCTGGGAAGCTTGGCATGTGGAAGCGAAGGCAGTGACGTCGAGCAGCAGTCATATTTGGCCCTTGTGCAGCACTGGTTTTTGAAGTGTTTATATAGAGGTAGGGAAGCACAATGTGTGGTTTCCAGACCTGGAAAAGGGTAGGCACAGGAAATTAAGGTGCACAGTGAGTCGTGACAGAGGGAGGATCCAAGTCCTCTGGCTTCCGTTTCTGTGCCATAATTACAATGTCTTTTCCCAAGTCATGGGCAACGTGGGGATTTTTCAGAACATTTTACTTCCATGATGACAATGCTCTGGTATTCCATGTCCATAAAAATTTAGCTCTGGGAAAGGTGAACATCCCTGAGACCATGTCCAGAAACAGACATATAATAGTAATTTGAGGGTGATGTGAAATGATAATTTGAAAGAGTGCCAGGCTATGGGAGGAGAAGTCATGCAGCCAAGACTGACAAATGTAATCAGTATTCAGTGGCTCAGCTGTTAAGAGGGCCAGATTTGGAGGACTTCTGCAGGTTGGTAAGCTCTAGAGATTTGAACCTCTTATAATGAACTGGAATAGCACAAAGCAGGCAAGCCATGGCTGAGGCTCCCTGGCATGGAATTAAATATTTATTTTTCATAATGGTACAGTTAATTTGAAAGCTTTCAGCAGGAAATTCTGCTTTTCAAAGCTGAGTAGGAGCTACCTTGTTGCAGCTGTAAAGCAGAATTCTATCCTGAAATGTTTTGAATGGCAGCTCAGCCATTTGGTGGGGAGAGATGTGGCTCTGGTGGCAGCATTTGGCCCTTGCCGGTGATGAACCTGAAGCCAGCCACCACAGCAAATGATAAGAAGATCATGAAGGAGTATTTTTCTTGTTCCATTATGTTAATAAAATCTTTCTAACAACTTCACAAATATGTCCAAGGAGACCATTTCAGATTCACATCTGCCTTCTGGAGAAATCTTTTGGAATTATGCTGTTGAAAGGAACAAGTAAGGCAAGTACACAGAGAAGTACAGTATGATCAAAGGGAGCCAAGGCGGTTTCAGGAAGCAAACACCACACTTTAGTGGCTTGAGATCTTTCAGGTTATGTCTACAAGAGAATTAAAAAAAAAAAAAAAAATAATAAATGCAGTAGATGCTCTTGAAGGAGCACTTTGATTTCTCAGAAAATGTTTGTAAAACTGTTCTGCATCACAGGTTATTAATATAAAAGATATGAAGCTACAGACTAAGTGGAAAGTTGGCACAGTCTACTGGAAATTGGCTAAAGGGCAGGAAACAAAGGGTGGCAGTAAAAAGCTAAAAGGAGATTAATTGGTGAGTGCTGCAGGGAGCAATGTTGGGACCCGCTTTTTATTATTTACATATAAATTACTTGGAGGGTGATATTGAAAGATCTTGTCGTTTGCCAGCAAAGCTGCTCTGGATAACACTGTGGATAAAAAGGGACGATACAATTAAGTAAGGGCTTAATTTATTGAAGTAGCCAGGTTGATCAATAGTGCAGGCCAGTGAATGCAGGATGTTGTTTAGCTGGAATTCCCCTGAGGCCAGATGCTGAGGAGCACCTCAGATGGCTGCAGGCTCGCATGTCACTCTTTTTTGAACGTTTTTTGAGCTGCAGGGGCTCTCCTTGCTACCTCTTAAAACCAAACCTGGCAAACAAACCACAGCACCTTCACAGGGCTGCCGTGGTCCCTTTCAGCAGCCAAAGGCAGGTTTTGTCCAGTGGGTAGATCAATTTGTAAATGTAAACATAAAACCAGCCCACCTGTTTGTTCATTGCTTGCCCAGAGCAGTTTTCTCAATGCTTTTGACTGCATGTAGGTGAGTAATATGAGAAACAAATACCTGGATTGAATAAAGATGTTATATGACAAACTGCATAACACACATTCAGGAAGATGTTGTGTGACTATGGGCTCTAGTGCTGTGTAGTCACAGTTACCTATCAGTGGATCCCTAAGCACTAGTTGCATTAACTAGTACTATCCTACATATAGGATATAAGGGTAACCCAGTACTTACTGTCATAGCTGTGTCTGCTGCTGAGGTTCTGCTGCTTCTTTGTTATAGTTGGCTTTTTACATTTTCTGGTTACTAATGTCAAGTTTAGCTAGTTAACAGGTCAGCTGCTTTACATCCAGTAAGACATCAGTGGATAGTACAAGTATGGTGACTAAACTGGGCTCCTTTGAGGACTGCCTTGATAATTCAGGAAGATTAAGTTAAAGAGTGAGAAGCTTTACCAGGGCAGCACAGAAGGGGATGGTAGGCTGGAGGGAGTTGCTGAGAAGGCTCTCAGGGCAGCATGGGAGCCAGGGGACAGTGTACAGGTAGCCCAAAACATTTGAGGCAGAGGATGCAATTTCTGTGGGGCACTGTCAGAATTGATGTCTGGCTGCAGAAACAGCAATTCATGAAGGAAGGACTGAAGATTCAGGATGGCATTGTTAGAAAATTTGTCAAGGGTGCAGCAGTAGTTAAGGAAACCTCTGCACTGCCAGTTATTTTCTGTCCCACTGTCACCTGCAGAAACAGGGCTATGTAATGCTGTTTTTCAGCATGTGCAGTTTTGTGCGAACTCGTGTCACAGACAGAACATCACTTAAGCCTCACTGTTTACTCCCTGAAATACAGCTGCAGGAGGGAGATGGTCACTGGGAAGGTTGACTCTAGAATTTGAAAAAACTAAAACAACATAGTAGTTTCCATTACAGTCAATTAGCTGCTTTTGGTGCTGTGGGGTGTTGCACAGTATGAGATACATGTGGAGTGGGTGTTCATTGAGCCCTACTGGTTTGAGCTTCTGCTCCACATGCCTTGGTGGTGCTGCCCATCCTGTGTGCCCCCAGGAGCTGTGCTGTCACACTGCTCCATGTCCAGCTGAAGGCACATGTCACAACTCTAAGAGACCGTCAGTGACCCAGCTAAGAACTAGGAGAAAGTTCTTAGCAGAAAAATGAAGGATTAGGAGCTGGCTACTTTCTGTGCCTGGGCAAGGTGGTCTGTGAATATAACCTGTACCTGCAACAGAGCAGACAGGCTTAACTCCTTTTTGTCAGTAACATACTAGGAGCATCTACAGCTGTATTTTAGAAACCAGGCAAAGACAGAAAGAAGGGACTTAAGGTAACTGGAAGACAGACAAAGCTGCATTTCAGTGAACATTTTGTTGCATGTCCAGCTGGTCTTTGTAGGCAAGAATCTTAAGTTGTCTCCTGTAAACTTGGCACTCCATTTTCCTTAGCCTAGAGACCAGCCTAACATCCCTTATTGCTCATTCACTTTCCTCTGCACCTCTTCTGGCACCTAGTTCCTTCTCAAGGCATGCCTTTCTGGAGGTGCTCAGTTCACAAGGCTTATCCTTTTAGGAAGTATCTCCGATTACCCAATAAATCAGTGATTGAAATTTTTTTTCCTTTTCCCCCAAAACGAAACACGTTCTTGATGTTGCTCTTGCATTTTGACCTGTGGATTTGGTGCAGGTAGCTTTGACAACTTTCTTTTCTGTCCCCATGCTGCTCCCCAGTCAGACAAGATTGTTCATTTGAGGAGGCTTCAAATCAGTGGTGCATGACTTTGGTTTCCCACCTCTGCCTGGGTTGGAGAGCCATGGCAGGTGTGTTTTTCCCAGTACTGATGTTCAAAGCTTGGTTAGCCCTGTGAGGGCTTGATACTGAGCACATCCCTGAGTATTAACCCTGATGTTTTCTCAAATGTTTGCTGGTCCCCCAGAGATCTGACCAGAATATGTGCTGCATATTGATAGTTGTGTTGGCCCACTTAGCCTCCACACTCCAGTGATTTCTGAGCTGAAACTGTGGGCTGTTAAGAGGCTGAACTAAATTCTGAGAATGGGGGCTATGACAGCTACTGATTTCTGTGCAAAGAGCTCGAGATGAGAGCTGTGCTGCATATAAGGGTTTTTCTATTTTCCCACTCTGTCTGAATAAGAAGATATGCTCTAATGAAGAGAGTATCTTGCCTTGAATTTAATCCTCTCCAAAGTCCTTATTCAGCTGCTACCTTAGATAATGAAGTGAAGGTCACATTTTACAAATGACCTTGTGCTTTTGAGTGAAAGGCTAACTGGTAAGGATTAGCAGTCAGGTCTAGATGATTTTTTTTTAATTATTATTTTTCCTTCAGTACTTGTTGCAGTCCCATAAAAGCATAATTACATTAAAAGGTCTAGGCATTTTACATATATTGCCTGTTCCATGGCTCCTAAGGGGAGAGTGCACAAAGAGGGAGAATAAAACAGCTCGTATTTTCTGGTTATGCCAAGCGCTTGAAGTGACAGACTTCCCGACTGCCACTGCTGTTAGTGGAGTCCAAGACTGGAGCAGGGTCCATGACAAGGTGCAGTGCTTCCAAACTTCAGTACAGATGATACTTTCCTCCTGTCTGCCTTGCCAAGGTTGTTACAATTCTTTCAAACTGTGATTGTTGCTGTGGTAATTAAAGGGTTCTGTCAGTGGTTCGCAATTGCTTCTCATCATAACCTGGGAATTTGAATCGGTTTGTCAGCTGGAGCACAGCAGCTGCTGGAAGGGGAGTTACACCGAGCTAAAGGCTTGTTTTAAAACACTTTCCATGGCCTTTACTTGTATTCTGGCTCAGCTCACTACCTTGCAGCACCCCCCCGTGCCTGCCCCCTCCACTTCCAGCTTTGTCCAGTGACTCTGGAAAGAGGACGGTGGAAGTTGTTTTAAAGGCGGGGTATTACAGAGGTGCCAGCCTGGTTGGAGCTGCAGATGGACCAGTCAGTGGACATTTTAACAGTGTGAATAAGCTTCACTTTCGTACAGATCTTGATTCAGTCTCTACTCTGAACTCCTTACATGTGACTGAGCAGGTAAACAGTTTTTCTCCATTTCTTGCTCGCTCAGGCACGACTCTTGAGTGCAGCAGCTGCCTCAGGTTTAGAAAAGTGAATGCAATGCCTGCTGCCACACAGACATTTCCAAACATGCAATTTATCTGGCAGAGTTAAATGGATCTAGACAAATAGTGAAAACAATTATTTGTGAATATTTTATTAGAAAATATCAAAAATTCATCAAATAAATTATTCAGCTTCCATACGATTAGTCCTGCCAGTGATAGGGAAGAGCCTCACACTGAAACCAAACTGCTGGTTGGGGGAGGCTTCAAGCATTTCTGGCAGCAGCAGCGCCCTGCTTTAGAGCCTGGCTTAGGAATGCTTGCATCCATCCTGGCTGGGGTTAGCAGCTGGGCCACACTGAGCTGCAGCACGAAGGGTTCCCCATGCTGAGGGCTAAATTGGAGACAGACTCCAGCAGTGCCTTGGGAAGTATTCAGTGCCTTGGCCAAATGTAAACTCCCAGCCAGACTCAGCAGTGTTTTGCAAACTGGTCTGACAGTCTTCTCCTTCATGGATGTCTCTTGGGTTTTTTTGTTTCAGGTGAGAGTTTATGATCTCCTGCAGTATGAGCATGGGCCAGATGATGTGCTGATCCTAGCTACTGATGGACTCTGGGATGTGCTGTTAAATGAAGAAGTGGCAGAAGCTGTCACTAACTTTCTACCAAACTGTGACCCCGATGATCCCCACAGGTTTGTGCTCATCCTGATTTTCTAGCTTCTTCACAGAAGAGCACTTTCTGATAACGTATTTTTGTATAAAGTATGCTTTGAATAATATTCAGGAAATACATAACACTTACAAGAAGACATTTTAGTAACTTGGATGAAGCCTCTACAGCAAACATGGGCTCTTGGGGTGAGGGTCTGTTATAACTCAGAATTGCCAACCTTCAAAAGAATAGGTGTAGGATCACAGTATCTTGGCATGGGATCCATTTTGTTTGCTGTGTGAAGTCCTGTGTAAGCTGTAAGAGGCTGAGGTCTTAGAATAACATGCTAACAAGTCTCCCTTTAGAGCAGACACAGGTTTCCACTTAGGTCTCCTCTGACTAATCCCTTAACACTAAGGACTCTTTCTCAGTAGGACATTCTGAGTATCTGTCTCTCTTTCTGTTTCTCTCTCATTCTCACTCTCATATGTTTATGTAGAAATACTGCATGGTGTAGTTCACAGTCATTCCTGTTCATAGTGCAACCTTTTCACCCTATATGAGCAGTGCTACCAGTACAGGTGTGGTGATGAAATAGGTGGAAAGTCTCATTCTGTTTCATTTAATTGGATTCTGTTTCACAGTTTTAATCTATCTCATTCTATTCATTTTTCTGTCTTTATCACCTCTTAAATTACCAGTTTCTGTCTTTAAAACATATCACCATGCAAACAAGTTCCCAAACAGCTGTCTAGAAACTGTCTGCCTTGTGTGAGTCCATCGGTCTGTCTGCTACTGAGTTCAGTGTTGCTATGATTTAAAATATGCTAGAGGTCTCTTGCTTGTTAACAGGAGGACTGAAAGTGGAAAGAGTTTTATCCTTCCCTAGGGACTGTTCAGTAAGGGAAGTTTGTGTTACACCTGGGTTCAGGCCTGTCTACCACTGTCTTCTGCCCTTGTCCTGGGCAAAGAGTGGAGGAAAGTGATTTTACAATCCCCAGCTGGTCTGTGGAAAGCAGAGTTTCAGAAAAGCTCTTGAAGATCTATCTCAAAATGCTTGGTCTTTCTCATGTTTCTAAGTGATAATCTTTACAGGGTCAGCCCCGCTGCCCATCAGCAAACAAGGATGATAAGTTAGTATGGTGTGGACACCCTGACAGACAGATGGGTTTTAAAGTGAGAGCAACTTCGAAGTAACTCAACAACAGTATTTTCTTGCCTGACACCTACAAACATGGAATGCTAAAAGAGGTTTTGCTGCAATCATCAGAATGGTTGATTAGCATGAAACTGCAACTGCAATGTTTTACCTTGCCCACTTCTTGAGCCAAAGATGATATGTGGCTGGTTTTGCTTCAGCAAGACATGCAGGTGTGTCTGCCCTCTCTCTGGGAGAACGGTCAGAATCAGGGAGGGGCCCTTCCAGGGTCTCTGACACTGTGCTATGCAGACATGCCATTAATTTAAGGTAGGAGGAGCTGACCTATCCAACCTACTTTCAGTTATTCCATTCAGAGATGTGAGGCGGCTTTTGCTCTCATTTCTGCATACCTAAATCTCTTCTTCCAAAAACATCTGGTAAAATGCAATACCTCTGCCCTGCTCTGTCTCCATTCTCATCCAGTATATGGGAAAGGTTGGCCCTGCCTACCATCCTCATCAGTCTTGTCTGTTGTGAACATCAGTTGAGTCTGTCTTGTTCCTTTTTGTCTTTACTGAGCTGATGATGGCCACCATGTCTGCTGCAATAGGAAGGAGAATTCTTTGTTTGATCTTTTTGACTTATTAGGTGAGGAATTTTTCATCCATTGCAAAACTCACAGCAGTCAGAAACACTGAAGGAAAATGAGATTTTCTTTGTTTCATTTAGATTTGCTTGTACTGGTTTAGCACTAATAATTGTGGGGAGTTAGTTGCTGTTTGTGCCGATGTGAGTACCACTCATTCCAGAACTGAGTCTGCTGTTTATAACTTAAGAGCAAACACATTTATTGGTGTTTGACCTATTGGTCTGTGAATAGACATCTGAATTGAAAATTAATTTGTTCTTTTAAGCAACTTTGTACCAGGTCATTTGGAGGCTTACAAATAGTGGTAGTAAGACATTTCTCATGACAGCATTCAAAAGGTAATTAGAGCAGTCCCCCATATAGTTTACAATAACATTTATGAAAATTACCTTTGTGGAATTGCTCTTGCTGCTTGGTTGTAAAGAATGTTTGAAGGTTTTAAAGTAGTGTGAAAGGTTTTATGTAGTTACTTCGTAGTGGTCTAAATGAGGTCTAAATAATGAATTTACAATAGTATTGCAGCTCAGGCTGTGGAGCTACATTAATTCCTGTCACTAGTCAGTGACAGGAAAATTTTGTTTGCTGTATTATCAGTGTTATGTTTAAAGGAAATGTTATCTTAGAAAATGTCAGGTTCTGTCATGGGTGTAGTGTCAGTCTATGGTGAGGTGAGCAGGTGGAAATGTAATATATCTAGGGATGTAGAAAATTTGTCACAATGTAAGAGACTTGCTCTCTGGCTATGGTATTGCTGTGGTCTTCCAGAGAACCAACCTGTGAAGCAGACCCTGGATCCGCCTGACCCAGTAGCCTACTTACTCCCTGACAGCAGTATATTAAAAAGGGGCAAAAAAACACCTCTACGGGGTGTGAGAAGATAAGAAGCTGCTCAGACAGCAGCATGATTCCCCCACTGTCACCATTTCTCCTGCAGTACTTTCACTGATCAATACAGAAGGCTCCAGCAGAAGAAAAAAACCCCATATATTTATTCTTAAAACACAAAAGTTGTATTCCAGCTAGGCTATTCATTAGGAGGAAGTGGATACTTTAAAACTACTTCAGCAGTTCTCTAATGCTGTCTCTGCATCTGAATCCCAATTTCACAGCACAGGAGAATAAAACATTTGGTAATGGACTGCTGCTGCTATTTATCTCCAGGTACAAAACACTCACACTATCTCCTCTAGTGCCAAGTTGAACAGCATTACTTCAATTCAGCTCTGCACAGGAGAGGAATATGTTACTTCACTGCTGCCTTCACCTGTTCCTTTCCCTGTGCTTCATTGCACTGGTTTTCGTTACAATTTCACAGTCTATGAGAGAATTTCTGGTTTACTAAAACTCCATTTTTTTTTATCTTGCCCTCTCCAAACACTCAGCAGCAAAACCCTAACACAGTCAAAAGCAATACTCATTCCTTTGTACTCTTCAGATGTGGGGAGCCCTTGTTAATTTAAAAAAACAGGAAGGCAAAGTTTTCCTGCAGAATGATGGGTGTTTCTTTCTTAAATTCTGACAATAGCTGAGAAATCCTTGGGAAATATGTTCTTGCCAAAATTCAGTCAGAATCAGACATGCTGTGAATAAATATTTCAGTTTCTTGCTTGCCACATGGAGCCCTTTTGTTCTTTAGCCCTGCATCTGATTTGGGAACTGAGGAGTGTAACTATGTATGTTTTTTTCCCCCTTACAAAATACAATTTTAGGACAGTAAGGGCAGTGGTTCTTGTTACATCTTGCTGTTATAGCTCAAGGTTGTTGGTACAGACTAATCTTAGAACGTGTGGACAGTGTGCATGTGTGTGTGCAAGCATGTGTGTTAGATTTTGTGTCTGAACTGTTGTCTTACGATAAAAGTAAGTCATTTGTCAAAACTAGTGAGGGATGGAAATTTTATTACTCAGGACCTTTAGAAGCAAGGAGGGGAATTGCTGCTATAAAACATTACTTGAATTTTGTATCAAACCTTTTGAGTAATCAAGTGTTTGTTCTTTTGCATTGAAGAAATCTTTCCAGTAGAGCAAATGTATCTACTCCTAATTCAAAGGAGTAATTTCAGTTAAAGCATCAAAATTCTAGAAACAGGACATAATTATTACTTTTTTTATTCTTTTATCCCCAGAGACTGAGTAGAGCATCTGCTTATAGAAATTACCAATTAATAATGCATTCTATAGTGAAAAGTTCTGGGGTTAGAACAATCCTGGGTAACTGATAAACTTACATACACAGAGCTTCTGATCCATGGAGATACTGTTCTTTCCCAGATGAGATCTGGGCAGATCATTTCTGCTGAAGGATCCTCCCTAGAGAAAGGGAGTATTGAAATGCAAGCCTTTCTTGTCCTTCCTAGCATGTGGAAACTACAAAGGTGTGCTTTAGTCCTGGAGACCTGTGTGTTTGGCTTCATAGAGCGCTGCATCATCTTGGAGGTTGATATTTATGCTTTAAATAAAACACTCGCAGACACAATATTGAACTGTTTTTTTCATGTTAGTCTTTTAAATATTGAATTAATTTTTAATTATCAAATAATAGAAAAGCTTGCCTCCAACCAACTAAATTCAAAACATCTTGGCCAGGTGTTGGACTGATGGAGTAAAACACGTGACAGTAGCTGTTCATGCACAATGAGATTTCTTTCACAGGAAACTTCTAAGTGAGTACACAGATGTGTTGATGTAGCAACAGCAGGTAGAGCAGTAAGGGACAACATGTTGGCACACATAACAGGGCACTGTCTGTGCACCACCTTTTGGACTCTGACACTCTTCTGCCCCCAAGCAGTATGAGGTACTTTTTCAGGATGGAAAAAAACCCCATAAATCCAATGCCACTCAGCCCAGCACAGGCTAGGAGTTTTGAAGCAACATGAACCTTGTTATTTCACTAAATTAAGCACTTGACAACTCACATTCATGCAGTTTTCATTGAACTCGTAAATGTGAAAGAACTGTGGAACTCTGTTAATCTGGCCATATTAACTGCAGGTTTCCTTTTCCAGTTTCAGAATAGAAGAGATTTAAAAATCATGCCTACAGTCAAGGAAAACAGATAAGTTAGTCTACTTGGCTTAAAGTGTAATTTGGATTTTGGTTTTTATGCTCTATTACTTGCTTTCAGCTTACTTTATTCCAGTTCATCTCTGAAATAGTTGAGACATGATTACCGTCAGGTGTGTCAGTGAACAAGCGTGTCATTTTCTACAATTAGTGAGGCCCTCAGTTTTTCAGATTACTCCTAGAAAGCCAATTTAAGGCAAATGTGTTTAATATTTTTATGAAAAGTGGTGAAGACAGGCACCCAGAGTGGCCAATATCTTTTGGTCAAGTGGTGTCTGTCAAATACCTTTACATTCTTATTCAGGAACTGTAACTGAACTGGAAGGAGCTGATTTGTAGGTATGCCATGGTTCGTGTTTTTCCTACCTGCTTCTAGAACACTGGGAAGTATGTGCTGGTAGGGCACAACATTAAGTCTGGCAGGCAGCAGGCTGTGAAAACCCCCTCTCCTCACAGAGACCAGCACTCCCTGGCTGTGTTCTGCCTTTCCCACAGGTACACGCTGGCGGCGCAGGACCTGGTGATGCGAGCCAGGGGAGTGCTGAAGGACCGGGGCTGGCGAATATCCAACGACAGGCTGGGCTCTGGAGACGACATCTCTGTCTACGTCATCCCTTTAATACATGGGAACAAACAGTCATGAAAGTAGCATCAAGAGTGGTTATAGGATGGGGATCTTTTTGGGAAGGGCCTGTAAGAGACGATATGGTTTTGGTGGTCTGAGCAGGACACTTCTAATTAATGTAATCTACTCAAAACTAATGCTGGAGGGGTATTTTTCTGCCCAAAAGGTAGGGCTCCGCACATATATTGTATACGATTAAAGGTAACCCTTAAGATTCCAATTTCCATATAGAAGTGGGTTTGGTGCTTAACAGGAATGGGATTTAAATGCTGCTAGCATATTATGGATTCTGTCATCCCTTCAGGTGGGGTGGGGAATTTTTTTCTTGGTTTACCATGTAGCTTGGAAGAGCCATTTCAGTTGTGAAAGTAGAAGTGGGTATCAGAAGCCAATGAAGCTCCTGAAATCTACCCTCTAATATTCAGAAGGTGGCTTGGGCTACATCTCATTTTAAAAAGAATATATATACACATATATGAGATTCTTCTTTCAAAAAGTTGTATTCATGACTTATCTAGGGACAACTTCAAACTTGTGTAATCCTTTGAACCCCAGTTTTCTTTTTCTGTCTCTTCTTCAGTAGATACCTCCTGTATTTTAGTAGGAAAACTGAAATTGTTTTCAGTGTGACTATGCCTGTTTACTGCAGCTAAAGAGCCACCTGCAAAATTGTCCAGGAGAAATAGGTCACAGTCCTGTATGGCAGAATTTATTCTGGTGTGAGGAGTTATTTGTCAAGATTCCTTGTTGTGTGTATACCATGGTTATGCAGAGCATGCAAACTCAGCTATATGTGATGTTGACCTGGAGGCTGTGGGTTTTTTTGGGATCAGAGATACACACATTCATTGAATGGTTCTGCCTGCTTTATCCTGTTGAAAGGATCCTTGACCATAAAGTTTTTGCATCAGTTGGGGTTTAGTAAATTTGTTTGGGCTCTTGAGTATATTTTCAGTTGGATTCCTACTTGAAGTGGTGGTATTATTCTCAAATTGTTAGCAATTTGATACCCAAATAGTGAGCGATCTATTTAAAAGGTGTTCACTTCTTCCTGCCTCACTTACTATTCAGTATACTTTCTCCTGCTTGACTTGGGTGATCAAAAAGTGACAGCTTGTAACTTTCTGTCCTCTTGGCATTGAGTACTATAGTCAAGGATCACACAATAACTGTGATAGATACAAGTCCTTGGCCAGCTTCTGCAGCATTTTTCTTAGCAGTGATAAATCAATTTAAATAAGGAAAATTTGCATAAAACATTGTCAAAGTGAAAGCAGTAGTCCAAGAGAGATACAAGTGAGCAAATCTGCTGTGTAACCTCGTTGCCTAGTCTTCAAGCAGGAAGCTCTCTTACTTCATTGGCAGGAATTTAAGAAAAAACAAAGTCAGAAGGTTCTAGCATATAGGTAGGTATATGAATGGGGGAGCAAACTTCACCTAATTTTCCCCCAGATCACATTCATGTGGAGCTGTTCCTCTGGTTTGTACTTCTTTGATAGGATAAAAGGCAGAAGCTGACATAATTGTAGGGCACTGACTAGGGTCCTTACAAATGTTGTGTCCTTTACAAAGGAGAAAGAGGATGCTGTGCCCTTTCTCCTGAACAGGTGTGGCCCAGAGCTTGCCAGTTTTGTAATTTGTAATGTGCTGTGTAAACACGATGCAGCACGGGTGCAGTGTTGCTGCCCAGATACTGTGTTTGGTTGCATCCAGAAGTACATGTGCAATAGTTTGGTGGATTTAAACTCCTCTTGCTCTACATCTCTAGACCCAGAAGGAGTTTCAGGATGAAAGCAGACAATGTGGAGTGTGCAATGGCTAAAACATTCAGCAAGCTACATTATTTTAGCCTATAGGCTGTTCCATGAGTTCCCCAGTGCCTGCATGTGATAAAGCTGTGCAGAACACAGATGTTTTATATTCTAGAGCTTCAGCATAAATCAGTGGCATATCTGATTATGTGTTGTCATGCTTTATCTTACCTTTCCTTACTTTTTCTCTCTTTACCTCTTTGTGCATCTAGGTCAAAAGAGAGGTTTGGAGCCTAGAGTAGTTTTCTCATGGCCCCTCGTATGTTTCAAAGTTTAAGCAAGAGAACTTATCTTGCATTTTTTTTTGGCCTAATAAATTTGTCAATGTGCTTTTCATGCTCTGTGTAACTCCTGTTCTCTCTTCGCAAATGCAGTTGTGTAGTCATCTAGCAATTCAGATCCTCTTTCACAAAGAAACTAGTGCTGGAAAATCTGGTGAAATCTTCTGAGCAGCAAAGAAGCTAGAGCTTGCTGGTACCAACTACAAGCCTGACTCAAATATTTCAGTGCTTATGCACTGTTGGTCTTCATTATTTGGTAACATGGGTGTCAACACACATACCAGTCTTAACAAAACCACTGAGTACCATGTGGTGGAAATATTTTGCCTGTGTAGCATTTGCCAAAATTTGAAAGTGAAACTTCAAGACAACTTATCACTCAGGGGTGTTTTTAAATGTGCCCCTGAAGAGATGGGTTAGCAGATCGCATGACTTGGTGGGAAGCAAACTGGCAGGTGATTTCTCAGACCACGATATGGTGGGTCCTGGTAAATCAGCCTGCACAGTGTGTGTTGTTCATCTGCCATCAGTCAGGCGGCTTCTCTGCAGCCACTGGGCCCACGTTGAGTTGCATTCACTGTCAGCCTCTCTCCTTGAAAGGGCAAAAGTACAGAATCAACAATTAATATCAACTAGCATCAATTAATGGATTCTGAGAACTCTAATAAAAGGTTTCAGTATGTGACTGAAACTATGTGGTGATGCTTTTTGTTTTGCTTTTTTACAAAGTATCTCTTACAAATTTAGGTGTTTGCCTCCCTGGAGTGTCTGGCACATCTGACCCGCTGCATTAGTACTTGGGCTTTCACTTCTATCTGCTTTCACCAGAAGCTTCTTACATCCCTGCGCTGGGACCAGTGCTCTGCTTCAAGGCATGGTATAAATACATATACACACCAAAGCCTCACTGAAATAGCAGGCAGGAGTCATTTACTGGGGAGGTATTGTGCAAGAGGCAAGAATAATTAAATTCCTATTGCCAATTAAATGCCTAATTTCCAATTCCCTTTATAGGCTGAATTATTTTGTGAGTCACAGCATTAGAAACCACTGATGGCAGGGAGGATCCATGGTGCAAAGTGCCATTTTTCGGATAGCTGATGGCTGGTTGCCATGTTCAGACTTGCAGGTGCTCTAGGGCTCAGTGAAGATCCCAAGTTAGGAGCAGACAGCTCATGTCCTCAAACTACAGCAAGTTAGACATCAAGTCCAAAATTTAAATTCTTGGCATGTCATTTTAGTTACTGCCTGGTGCTGGCAGTGCTGGGTTTTGCCAGATGAGTTCCCTTAGTATCCAAAATTGTTTAAGCCTTAGCAGCAAGGAACCTCAGTCCTGAGTTACATCTGCATTCATATTGCTACTGCACAGTGCTGTGCCTTGCCTGTGCATAAGCAGTGCTTAGAAAGTTAGCCAAGTTCTTGTCCTTACTTGGATAATGCCAAGGAAAGGCACTAGTAGATAGAGTTCCAGTTAGCTGATAGTGCAGTGTAACACAGGCTTCCGGTGCTTAGTCGAGTCCCACTTCTAGAAACTCAAAACCAAGAAGCTTCTACCATTCTCCTGTGAATACTGTTGCAGAAGGTAGCACAGGCATTTTGGACACTTTTCTCTTGCACTACAGCCTAAAATTTTCTTTGTTTAATTTGATGAAGAAAGTGGTTAGAAATTTCATTTGCACCTTATTATGTGAGGCACAAAGCCATCTCTCGGAATGTTAAGGCAATAATGCTTCCTTCATGAACACAAAAGTGCATAGTCTGAGATGTTCAGTCGCTTCCTGCTAGAGAGAATTTTGTTGAATTCTAAAAACCAGCAGGGCTAACAAGCTAAAGGAAGAACAGCTAAGAGTCTGCTGGTATCAGTGGATTTCCATTTACAGTTACTTCCATGTTAAAATACAATGAGAGGTCTGTGAGGTACTGTCAACTCTCTTCCTCCAGGATGTTTTGAGCAGATTCTGACTCTGAACTTCTGCTAAGTTTTTAAAGAACACTACACACCCTGAGCAAATCTGCTGTGCTTCTTCCTGCCTCGGTGTTTTGCTTTTATTTTATGTTTTATGTACAAATATTTTCAACATTTTTGTGTCAAACATGAATGGCAAACTGTGTGGAATTGTTGTTCCTCCCCAGCATTTTAGGTGTGTAAATGGTTTTCCTCCATATGTCTTAGATGAAGATTCAGTGTTGTGAGAGAGAGAGTGACCAAATGATGCTGTAACTGTGCTGCTGTATTTCTGCCTGTGATGTACTTGAAGGAGGATGCTCTTGTTCACCTCCAGGCTCATTCTGTTTTCTTTCTTTTTTTTTTTTTTTTTTTTAACCACTGCTGTTGATGTTCTTTCATAGGTGTCTTATTTTGATTTTTTTTTTAATAGCTGCCACATTTTTTCTTTCCTTCGTTGGACAATTCATCTTAATATCTTAATTTGAGATCTGTACAACTATCTGGGGTTTACATGTTCTGAAGAAACGAGGACCTGCTGGAGGAAGATGTTTTGGACCAATGTACTTCTGCTTTGTGACTGTGAAATGTCAAACTTTTTGTAACCTAAGAACAAAAAATGTTTAGTAAAGGGATATATTTTGTGTTTTTTGAAACTTTTCAGTGCAATGAACAAAAGAGGAGGATACTGAAGAAGTGTATGTGTAAAGTTTTAAAATAAAATTTTAAATTATATATTGCATATATCCATCTAGATCTGTAATCATTATTAATCTGCCTTTGTCATGAAGATTCCCTAAGTCTCTTTATGTGTATTACTAATTGTGCAATATGGACAAGTAGCACACTCTGCTTTACAAGGGAACGGATGATTCACTGACAAAAGGTCTCACTCTTGAGTTAATGAAGTAAATTCCTATGAGGTGCATTAGTGTATGGGTTGATCTGAAAAAGTTCAGTGTAGGATAGCTGTGAGAGCTGTGTGCTGACATCAGATTATGATTCATTGCTCAAGACTGCCAGTTGCCATGTTCTGTCTTAATGAAGAGCTATGTAAAGTGATCAGCTCTCTGAGGCATTGAGTTCAATTTTGGAAATGATAACATAGTTCCCTCATCCCCAGTTCCTTAGGAATCACTGTCTTAAATTCTGTTCCGAGTTTATGTTCAAGCAAAACCAAGGGTGAATTCATAGATTTCACTGGAAGGAAGTGTTCCTGGTTTCTTAGTAACTAAAGATGCTTTTGAAGGTCCTGAAGATGCAGGAACTAACACCGACCTTGCACTGCACCAACACAGCCACGGACAATATCCACC
This sequence comes from Formicarius rufipectus, assembly GCA_013399695.1. NCBI lineage: Eukaryota > Metazoa > Chordata > Aves > Passeriformes > Formicariidae > Formicarius > Formicarius rufipectus. Next base: position 128,002 of record VXAU01000867.1, on the reverse strand, counting down.
TGGGTTGCCAGAAAGAAAATGAAAGATGGGCATGTTTCTACTCATTGTATTTTGAAATGCTGCATTGTACCACAAACGATTCTCCTGCTTCCTGTTTCACTTCACACTTAGTAGGAGAGCAGTGAAAACATCTGTTCTAGTGCTACTCCAGTTTTTAAAGTGCTGCACGTCCCCATTGTATTCACTGAGCATAACGGAGAGCGCAGAGAGAAGGAATGTGTTACTTTGCTCTGGTTCTTCTCACTCTCCCATTAAGTCCTGCAGTTTATTACTGTAGTCCAACCACAGCGTCAAGCTTAAAATTGTTGTGCAAATAAAGCTTTAGCACAGCTTTACCTGACTTGCTGGTGTCAGCTGAATAATAAATGTTGTTGGCATGAAGTGACAGGGAACTGTTGCACATTGACTGAATCTAAAGGACCCTGTTCCACATTATCCTCTTGCTTTTGCATTTCCTGTGCCCTAAATTCTGTAATCTTGTAGATCAAGTATGGCTTGTTATTTTAAATTTTTTTTAAGGTAATAGATGCAACTCTTCAAATCTGGACATCAGTTTCTGGAATTCATGTAGGTAGTAAATCAGTCCTATGCCAAATAATATATTTGTGCTATCCTACTGAATGTATTCAGTTGACAGAGGGGAACAATCCCAGTAATTTATTGTATTTTCTACAGTTTCTGTAAAACCAAGGCCTGAAATTTTGTTTTCTTAATGTATCCTGGTAGAGCAATGTACCTTCACAAAAAATTGACTTCTTTTGCTATTACACTGTGGCTTTTATGGATTCCAGAGTTTCTCTTATGCTTTCCAGGAAGGATTATATAAACCAAAGTTCTTGCACATCCTGTTCTTGTTAGAAGGAAGGAAGAAGGCTTTTTTAAAAAATCCTCCACTTTGCAAAACAAAGGATGCCGTAAGGTTTTGGGGATGTAAAAGGATTTTAGGTGAAATTGTGCTTTGATGGCGAAATTATTGAAAAGGAGTTTGATCAAGACACACAGAATGTGTCTACAGGTAGATAAAGGACACATGATTCAGAGACTCTTAATAATTTAAGAACAATTAATCATAAATTTGAAGCTGCAGAAATAGTCCACAGCTAAGGGGAGAGGGACATAGCTGCAGTAGAAAAAAAGTAATTAGATTTTTACTGCAGCTCATTTAGGACTGATTATTCGATGTGTAGACAGATGAGATCTCCGAACCTTCATGAATCTGAGGCCTCTTAAGGTTAGAATTACATTCTTTTTCTTTGGTGTTTTAGTGCATAATTTCTTGGCTTTTAAAGAGTAAAAATGTTCCTCATTTTTACCCCCAAGCATTTATTCCCTTAAGCAACAGAAATCAATTCCTTATGGCGTTCCTTGTCAAGGCAACCAGCTGTACTGGTTTGATGTTGTCCCTGTGCTTCACAGTCATCCCTGGAATTGCCCGTCTGTTGCTTGGGTGTTCTGCTTGGGTATGGTAATTCAAGGCCTTTCCCAACAGACCATACTCCAACAGAGTATCTTCCTGGTTCATTTATGCTATGGATGGTATTTTTCCTTCCTTTCCTCTCCTTATTGTCCCTCTCCCTGACTTAAAACATTTTGTAATTTTTAACTGCTGTTTGATATGTGCCACTGACTCCTTGGCCATCCACCTCCTCCCATCACTTGGTTCCTATGGATGCTGACATCAACGCCACCAGCAGTGCAGGAATTACTAGTAGCTAAAGGGAAGACTCACAGGAAAAGGTGTCTTCGTCAACCTAACATTGCTCATTACCTCCACATTAAACCTTACATGCATGTAATATTTTAATTCTCCTATTTGAAAGGGAAAACTTTAAGGATTTTTAAGTTGATTTTAGAGGGTTCAACTTTTTGAGCCATTGTTACCCCAGTTCTTTGGCTCAGTTGTTTTCTGGGGAAATTTTGCAAGGAACTTTTCCTGGGCAAACTAAGAGCCACCTGGAAGATCCAAAGATTAACACACAAGCTCAGATACAGCCCTTAGCTTCTCATATGTTAGCTGTTGCTTATTTCTGTAATTGCTACAACTTTCAAGGGACTAAGCAAAGAAACCTGAAATGTCACTATTTTTGCTTTAAGAATGTAAGATCTAAGGATATGGAAATTCTGCTAGACATCCATAGTAAAATTAAAAGAAAATATGGTTTTCCCATGAGAGTTACCGCAGAAGACAAATGAGTAGTCAGTCACCTCATCAAGTAGCACGAATTGTTCCTAAACAAAGATAATTTCTTTGCCCAGTATAATATTCAGTAAAGTTCAGGGATATAAAAGCAGGTGTCACCCCTGCAGTCATTTCAGTCTATTCAGAAGTTAGACTTACTCTGCCCATCCATATCTCTTAAATGTGTATCAGTTTAAGTTTTAAACCCACAGTCCTCTGTGGCAAATGTGGGTGAAGCAGCTGCTTCAGGGTAGGGTGCAGTATCACAGCACATACTGGGATGGGGAAGGGGAAATAAGGGGAAGCCAAATCCAGCTGCAGTTCTCCAGGATCTAAAAGCCAGGTAAACCAGTTATTTAAACAGGTAATTGCCAAAGAATGTACAAAGAGCAGGGAATTGCTGCAGCCACAAGCAGTTCAGGCCCTGATTCTGAAAAATCCCCTCATCCCCACATTGTGCCTGTTTACTTTCATTCCTGGGTTGGTACTGCAGCTAATTGCACCAAATGTCTTATTTCTTAGCATCCACCAGCTCTCCCTAGAGCTTTGTCAGCCAAATGTCAACTGCATCTCATCTAGCTGAGATCAAGGTACTTCATGAACAAGCTCCTAATACAAAGTTCTTATGCTGCATTTTCTGAGGATTGTGTTCACAGTGCTCCCAATTAAAAAAATAAATTTACTTTGCTGGTCTTTGCACCCTCTCTTAGTTCTTGTTTTTTACCAGCACTCACACAACTGAATTTTACATCTGGGAATTTAGAATATGTTAGAAGAGCTGGAACATAATTCTTATTCCTTCTCTGCCTGAGTACCAGCATAGAAGCAGTTTAAATGAGCCAGACAATCAAAACACAAGCTTCAAACTAAGTTTCATGTCCAGACATATAAGTATTCTATGAATGGGAAAAATATAAAACACAATGCTCAGACAGTAAATCTCGTTGTGGTTACATTTTTCTAAGAAGGGTGTTCTAGGGAAGGTCTGTTTGGTGCNAAAAGAAAGAAAAGCTCAGTACTTACAGTTATGTAAAGTTTCTCAGTCACTCTTTTCTGCTACTACTCCTACAAGATTTCCCTGATCCTGGCTTCATTAGGAAAGCAAGGTAGCATGGGACTCACGTACTCAGTCAATAAGAAAATGGGAAAAACAACACCCAACTAACCTGCACTCCTGAGGTTAGCTATATGGCACAGACTGACTTCTAATAAATAAGCTTTTGTAGAATATTGAAATTGAATTTATAGATATATGTATGTATGCATATAGAAAAAAAAAAACAACTTTGAGCAGCAACTAACATCTTGGAAGCCATCATCTGTGGGTGCCTGTTCCAGGAGCTGAAAGCAAGCAATATTCTGGAAATACATCTCTTCTAGCTGTCAGTTATCCAAAATACAGTTAAATGTATGTTTATGTTTTTGCTGACAAACCTTCATTTTAGGAGGAGTAGTGAGGAAGAAATAGCAAGACACCTCTTTCTCCGGATGTCTCATACTCAATGGAGACTAAATCAAGTTTTAAAAATTCAACTGGGAATAACTCAGTTTTATTCATTATTTGGAGGATTCAACAGCTACTTTTGTATTGAAAAGCTGCATATATCTGCACCTTCTGGGAATGCAGCAGCCTGTGGTTGTCAGACAGCTTGGGCCACTGAAGCTGCCTGTCCCTGAGCACCACCAGCTTCCTGGTGATGAGTGAAGCCTACATTTCTTGGGGATCTGCAAGGCTAAGCAGTGACTAAACAGCAGATGACATAAACATATAAGTAAAGGGCTAAATCCCTCAGGAAACAGCCCCTCTTTTTGTTGGGGTTGGGGACGAATGCTTCTGTTTGCCCACTACCAAAAACAAGGCTCAGAAACAAAAAAAACTCTCAGTAAAGTCATTGTTCCTCCACTCATGAAAAATGGAAATAGACTCATCTCTCCTTCTGCCCTGGAAGAGAAGAGAGAAAAGCATGGCTTTGCTAGCAGTCAAGAACCCACATAGCTGGTCATGGGCTGCCTCACAAATAGAGTTTGGTAGAGGGCCTTGAGGTTTTGGGGTCTCCTCCTAGTTGTCTTGGGCTGTAGCTGGCAGTTAACAATGTGTGTTGTTGTCTCCCAACAGATGAGTTGGATTTTGTTGTTACCAATCCTGAGTTGTTCTTAAAAACAAATGTGCTGAGATCTCTGAAGAAATAGTTATTTTTCAAATGTATCCAGGACCACAGTGCGATGATTGCATGCCAGCCTCCCCCAGCCACCGGTCATACTCTCCCTCGCCCTCCCCAGTAACAAAACACACCGTGTGCAATGAGCTGCTTGGTCCCAAGAAAGTGATTCATTTTTTAGAGGCATATTTGTAGGAGAAAAATGCTTTGAGGGTGTTGCTGTGGCTCTGTGTGACCTGCATTTAGGATGAAGTAGAAACCTCAACATTGCAGACATCCAGGGTTGTGTTCACAAGGCACAGGGTAGCAGTGAGGGATGGATACGAGCAGAGAATGAGCAACCCTGTTGCTTCATGTAAAAATAAACTCTAATAGCAATTAAGGGAAAGAAGTAGGAAATTAATAAGGCAGTAAAGATTTCTCAAAACTGGTCACAAACCATTGGTTTATCCCTCGAAAAGCTCAATTGACAAGGATTCTCTCATCCCTTTGTCCCCCTATCTCTTTCAATAATCATCCTTCTTCATGCAAATATAGATGGAAAGGGGGAACAGTGAAAGGTTAAAATGGAAGCAGGCTATCTTTCATCGACATGGTAATTTTGCTGCTTGGCTCAATGCCAAACGCTTACTGCAGCCACTAGCTGCCATTCCAACATGAGTGAAAGGATCTTTAATAAGAATGTAAATAAAAGCCAGGCTGAGAAATGAGTTTTCCATCCCAGCAATCACTGGCCTAACCTCGGCTGTAAATAGTCTCTCAGAGCAGCACAGATGGAGTACCAGCACCTGGGGATCAAGGCAATCTCTGCACAGTGCAATTTAAACAGCTGGGTACAATTGAAACATGAATTAGCAGGGATAGACGGAGGGATTCCATTTTGTGTGCTAGGTAAAAACAAATAATTCAGTCCTTTTTCCCCTTTAAAAAAAAAAAATGGTGTGTGGGGGGAGAACTTTTGACATGATCTTGTGGGAGGTGCTCTTCGCTGCAGCTGTGAGATTAATTTAACCATGAGAATTTCCCACAAGGTGCTGTAAAAACAGAGCCCTAATTTATGATCATTGATTTAACAGCTTGAAAGTGATTTATCTGACCTTAGTAAAGATAGCTAGGACACCAGAAGAATGATCGGTCATTCTGGGCTTTGTGTGGCTGTGATTGGCCTTATTAATTTAGAGCAGAAGGTCTGTTTCAATGTATTATTGAGACAGTCAAAGGCAGTTGGCAACTGAACCATTTTGAATACTTTTTTTTTTAAAGCATTACTAATGGTGCTAAGAACTAAGAATTTATTCCACATGGAAAAGAATCTCATTAGTTAAGAAATGGTAAGGCTTCATTTAGAACTGTACAGAAACAGACGCCAGGTCTTAGATTTGCAAGTTGTTTTTTCTTAATTTTTTTTTTTTTTGCTGTTGTTGGGAATCTAAAGCATACTGTGAAATGGAATTGTTAAGCATTACATTAAATGAGAAATAGCTTTGCAAGAGATAAAAGAGGTTGGCAAAAGAGCTCTTGCTCTTTTTAAGGGTAGGTTTCAGAAACACCTAAATCCTTCACATATTTTACTGGTTTTATCATTCAGTCCTCTTTATAGAAGCTACAGAGCATATCTGTTGACAAGTAAATATATCTAGGTTTTATTTAAGAAAAATATGCTTTTAGTGTAATGGTGTAATATCCATTACTGAAATGTCACAACTCAGTGATACAATTTTTTCACACAAATAAGTGGAGAAAGGATGAAAGGCAAAGGTGAGTGCTCTCTCTCTCCAGAAAGAACAACTGTTTTTAAGAGGAGTGTGAAATGAAATTCAAGTGCTTTAGATGTTTCCCTGAACCAGAAAATCAGAATACAGAGTAAAGTGTTTCCACAAGTGTGTGCACACGCACAAAAATCACACAGGAGTTGCCAAAACTGTGTCCTGTATTAGGAGCACAAACCAGAAAAATGGGCTGGAAACAGTTGAGTCCCAGTTTATCTTGCCATCTGGACTGATGTGTGGTTGGCTTAAATATCATTGATTTGTACAGTTCTGCATTTCATTCACCACTGGATTATACCCAGCTTTACAGCCCATCTACAAGGATCTCAGTAATTGTCTTTTCAATGTGGGAGACAGAAATGCTGCAGGTTGGGATTTCATCCACAGGGGACAAAAGCTTGCAGTCATTTTGCTGTCCTGATGAAATGCTATCTGACTTGAAACTAAGATGGTCCATTTACTCTCCATGCAACAAAGGGAGAAAGAAAAAAAACCCAAACAATTCAGGCATCCAAAATATGAAATAATAGCAGTTATTTTACGAAGTGAAAATACTAGGACAATAGAATAAATTATGATATAGTAAAGCTTCCACAAAAATCTCATACACATTGTAAAGAGGTTGTAGAATGAATGTATAAACAGCTATCAAGCTCACTAAAAGGTTTGATGGACCAATGATACCTATAAATCCAGTCCCAAAAGTCCATACAAATAAAACAAAGCTGAAGCCCACGTTATGGGGCTGAAGAATACAGAAAGCTATATGGCAGCCTGTGCTTGCCATCATGTTGTGTTGCCATCAGTCTCATGTTGTTCCTTATAGATACACTATAGAGATATTAGGAGAATTTTATAAATTATGTGCAGTATTACTTTCGCTAAATTCAAATTTACAAGGAAAAAAAATAAATCAAGAATCACAGAATCAGCTAGGTTGGAAAAGACCTCTGAGATCATTGAGTCCAAACTATGACCTAACACCACCTTGTCAACTAGACCATAGTACTACGTGCCACATCCAGTCTTCTCTTAAACACCTCCAGGGACTCCACCACTTCCCTGGGCAGCCCATTCCAATGCCCAATCGCTCTTTCTGTGAAGAAGTTATTCCTAATGGCCAACCTAAACCTCTCCTGTGCAGCTTAAGACTGTGCCCTGTTGTCCTCTAACCAGCTGCCTTGGAGAAGAGACAGATCCTCACCTGGCTGCAACCTCCTTTCACGTAGTTGTGGAGAGTGATGAGGTCTCTCCTGAGCCTCCACCTCTCCAAGCAAAACAACCTCAGCTCCCTCAGCCACTCCTCACAGGACTTGTGCTCCAGTCCCTTCACCAGCCTCACTGCCCTTCTCTGGATACACTCCAGCACCTCAACATCCTTCCTGAACTGAAAGGTCCAGAACTGAACGCAGTGCTCAAAGTGTGGCCTCACCAATGACAAGTACAGGGGAAGAATTACTTCCCTAGTCCTGCTGGCCACACTATTCCTGAGAGAGGCCAGGATTGCATTGGCCTTCTTGGCCACCTGGGCACTCTGCTGCCTCATGTTCAGCTTCCTGACAATCAGAACCCCCAGGTCCCTTTCTGCCTGGCCACTCTCCAACCTCTCTGTCCCCAGCCTCTAGTGCCGCAGGGGGTTGTTGTGGCCAAAGTGCAGGACCCGGTGCCTGGCCTTGTTGAACCTTGTACCATTGGATTCAGCCTGTCTCTCCAGCCTCTGCCAAAAGTCCCTCTGCAGAGCCCTCCTACCCTCCTGCAGATTGACACTCCTCCCCAACTTAGTGTCATCTGCAGATTTGCTAGTGGTAGACTCAATCCCCTCATCCAGATCATCGATAAAGACATTAAACAGAACTGGGCCCAACACTGACCACTGGGGAACACTACTAGTCACTGGCCACCAACTGGATGCAACACCATTCCCCACCACTCTCTGGGCCCAACCATCCAGCCAGTTCTTAACCCAGCAGAGAGTGTCCCTATCCAAGCCACGGGCTGCCAGATTTTCCAGGAGTATGGGAGACAGTGTCAAAAGATTTGCTGAAGTCTATATAGACTACAACTACAGCATTGCCCTGATCTACCAGGTGGGTCAGCTGGTCATAAAAGGAGATCAGGTTGGTCAGGCAGGATCTGCCTCTCCTAAATCCATGCCAACTAATCACCCATCTGTCCTGTAGGTTCTGTGTAACTGGACTCAGGATGATCTACTCCATAACCTTGGCAGGCACTGAAGTCAGGCTGACAAGCCTGTAGTTTCTCAGATCCTCCTTCTGGCCCTTCTTGTGGATGGGCATCACATTGGCCAACTTTCTAGTCATCTGGGATCTCCTTGGTTACTCAGGACTGTTGACAAATTATGGAGAGCTGCTTGGCGAGCTCTCCTGCCAGTTCCCTCACTAAGATGAGTAGCACACTGAAATGCTTCTACACACTATTTTTACCTTTGTCAAAAGTCTCCTAAAAAAGTAAAATTAACCTTCTCCTTCAGAGTACTGACAGATCTTTGTTCCTCCCCAAATAACACTAAATATTTCTTGCCTCTTAAAGCTCATTCTGGGTGGGTTCAGATCTAATTCTGGAAAATTACAAATAAGCATCCTCAATAGCACAGATGCCACAAACATTTCAAAAGGAATAACTGATTTTTAGCAAAAGGGTGTTTCACCCTTTCTTTTTTTTTCCCCTATCCCTTAATTTACCACCAGCTTCATTCTAACACTTGACATGATGGCACACACAGAGGCAAACGAGTCTTATAGGGAGTTTAAAAGCACAGCTATTGTTCATTTATTATCACAGAAACAACAACATTCTCTTTTAGGGGTTATATTCCACATTACATCTGAGAGTACTGTTCATCTCAAACTTCTCTTGTTTAATATTCCTAAGGAAGACTTAATTGGCATCTCAGGGTCTAAACTATGATGTGACTTGTGTACTACTGAAGAACCAGCAGTTCAACACTACAACACACAGATTCACATTTGCCTCCTGCCTTTTTTTTTAAGAAAAAAGCTTCAGTTACAATATTCTCAAAACTATTCCTGCTCTAGAAAGTGACAGAGAGACAATTTGAGATGACCGAACTTTTGAAAAAAATGTTCCTAACTGATGAGCCGAATGAGGTGATCTTTTACACATCCTCTTCCATTTCTTTGAACTTCTAGGAACTGTTTGCATGAAAAGATGTCTTTAATTACTGCAGGAGTGATATGCAGACAAATATGCTCAAATGCCAATGTGTTTACCATTAAGAACTGAAAGAGACTTCTCCTTCCTTTGATGCTACTTGACCTTCCTAGCTCTGAATCAACCCAAAACCCTCTTACTCCTGCTGATGGTCCCAGCAACAAAGACTAGAAGCAGACTTTTCTTGGAAAACACTAGAAGGAAATCACTGACTGCCCAGGGCTGTGATTAAAGCCACTCATATAGTTGCATACAAACACAACAAAAACTGGTGTTGCAAATCTCTTAAAAAATAGCCACATCTTAAGAAATGACACTGCTTGGGGGTTTGCTGGATCCAAATTATGTGCATGGCCAGGAAAAGCCCAGTTCTGCCTGAAGAGTGCATATTCTCAACAGAACAGGCTTTGTGAGCCCCTCTCCGCAATCCTCTAGTCAAGACTCTATACATCTGACAGCAAGGTATTCTGCCCACAGAAACACATAACCTGCACGTGAGAGTTAAAATCCTGAGCTAAAAGCATTGCATACCTGTAAGACACAGTTCTGTCTCTTACTCGCAATTATGTTTTTACATTGACCAGGGCAGTAATTAGTTGCTCTCGCAAAAGTGCGATAAGCGTTAAAGGAGCAATTTAAGCAAAGTTACTCTGAAGCCATTTAGACCAAAATGACGGCACCGACCTGGGCTGTGGCAGGGCTGTCTTCATCGAGCGAGGAGACACCGCTGGGCTGCGGGCCAGCACCTCGAGGAGCCCTCAGGACGTGAGGGACAGCAAAAGCGTGGGAAAATGGTTCTATTTCCCCTAGGTGGATAACCTGCCGGCCGATCGGCACCCTGGAGTTTGGCTGCAGCCGAGCTGACCACTGCCTGCCCAGAGCAGGGGATATTAGGTTGTCCCCGGGGGGTGCTGCGGACCGGCCAGTGCAGCTCAGCTCACCCCACCCAGGGTGGGTCCCACTCCTCATCCTGCTGCCTCTTCACCCAGCCCGCCTCTTCTCGCCCTGCATTGGTTTCGGTACCTGTTTTTCCTCCAAGTTCTTCCGGCTGGTGGTAATTCTTTCCCTTTGCTTTAGCCTTTCCTTATCTCTCCCTCTCCTCCCGCATTCTCGCATTTTTACTATTATCTCAATAAGAGCAGTATGTGTCTGACACCCAACATGAGGACTTGCGTGCGTGAATCTCTCCTTCTCAGCTCCCAATTAAAAGAACCTGGTTACAATTTCAAACCAGATTGTAACGATGCCCTGAGGCGGTGAGGACTGCAGCCCCGAGCTGCAGTGTGTGCACTCAGGGACACCAGCCCCCGCCGCGGCAAGCGGAGCACTGGCAGCGGAGGTACCACAGAAACTCAGAATAAATCTGCCTGTGACAGCGAGCTGGCGCTGTGCTACTTTGCGAATAAACCGCTGGTGCTAACTTCAGCACCTGAAGGGAACGCTGTGCTCCTATTTGCTTCAGTGCTAAGCAAATTGCTGGGATGAAGCTTATGAACCGAACTAAGATATGGGTGGGGTTTTGTTTGTTTACCTTCCCAGAAGTTTTGACATTACTTGAGATGTCCTAGAGAAAGGATCAGGCCCAATAACTTACCTGGCTTGATTTGGTCCTCAGAAAAGAAAAAAAAAAAAAAAACAAAACAAAAACCCCCAAAACAAACAAACAAACAAAACCAACAAAAAAAAACCCCTGTTAATTATCAGTCAGGTGTACAGCATATTTCTTAGAAATGCAGAGGTAAAAAACATCCTCCAAGCAGAGTCTTGAAGCTGTAGGAAAGTCTTTTATGAAGTCCCATTTTACTACCACAGAACGAATGCATCACAAAGTCCTTGGCAATTTTGTTCAACATTGGGTGATGCCATCAACAGACACAGGAGAGGAGGGGGTCACTGGGAGCTTTGCTAGAGAGGGTATAAGTCATCAGTTGCTAGTGGGCAAACCCGTGATGCTGCAGTACACAGATGGCTGGGGATTAGCAAACGAAGTGAGGGTTTGTGAGATCAGAGACTGATGATCAATCTTGTTTATCTTTAGGATGAAGGTGCTGACTCCACCTCATATGCAAAGAACTATCCATTAGTTTATGGCTATTACCAACAGGTGTAAAAATGCTATGGATATATGTGTGAGGTATGAATAAAAACAGTCTTGTAGATGGGAAGAAGGAAATAGATTGTTTACATGGCATGCATTTGTGTAACCAAAAAATGCTGAATACCGTATTTCCTGCTTTCAGTCTCTTTCCTATGGAAAGGAACTAATTGCTTATTATCATAATTGGTAGATACAGTCAATGCTATTTAACTTAAATTTCAGTCTTCAGAGGAAACATGTTTCATCTGTAATGTTATTATTGCTACCATCACTGCATTCACAGTCATTGTGGCTGACATTAGGCCACCTTCTGTCATCTGCACTGATGGCAAAGGTAGACATATAGGTTTTCAAGAAATTACTCAGAAAAATAAAATTCCCAAAGTCATAACTTCAAAATGATTACTCTATGTTCTTAAGAATCACACTTCATGAAAGAACCACCACAAAACAGTCTTGCTTGCAATATGTTATCTTTTCTCCTAACAGCAGAATTTTTATTTTTGAACAGAGGCTGTTTGGGTATATGTTGATCATTCACTGCTGCTAGTTTTTAGCATGATTTCTGTAGATACTTTCTTAGCTGGGGATGAGCAATAATCCTTTAAAACTGGAACCAAGAATGACTCATGCATGTATCCCATTCTTTTGACAAAGCTGTAGTTTCATGTGGTTTTCTTACAGTACTGTTTCCAACCTGGTTTCCCCAGGATTTGTGCCTATAGGACGACTTCCCATGTGGATTTTAATTTAACTGATAAGATTAAGCTCTTACAGCCTGTCCACTAGAAGGCCCTTTTCTTTACACAGCTGTTTAGATAAAGGCATAATTTTTTCAGGAACTTAATGTCTCTAATTTTTCTTCCTATTGATCAAATCTGGATGAAACAGGTCAATGAATTCAAGGTTCATAAGAAAAAATTGGCAGATGCACAATCACATAAACCGTGTTTTCTTAAAATGTCAGGTAAAGGTGTTCAGCCATAGCAAAGTAATGAGTTAAATAAAGCAAGAAAAATTACCTTATAAAGCAGAATAAGTATTCGAAGAAGAAAGAACAATAAAAGAGCATGTGGCTATGGTTTTATTTTTACCTATTTCAAGAGACATGGGGAAAGCTGAAATGCTTAAGAACTACTCAGCTGCAACATTAAGTGTGTAACAGTAGAATGACACTACAAAACAGTTAACAAAAAGTTGTCATAAGGCAGGATGAATAGAAACAGAGACCACCCAGATAAACATTTAAGACCATAAAAATAGGAAGGGACTCTTGGAAACCCAGATTTTATTCTTGTCAGGTTGTACAACTGTCTCATATAAGCCTTCTCATGAGTTTATGCTTTCTAAAACTAGTGTGTTTTGTTTTAGTCCTGATCCCAGCAGTCTGCCTAGGATGACTATTGCTCTAACATCACTATGTCTGTTTTTCCTCAGGCCATGCTCTGTGGTAAGCCTTTATATCCTATGTTCTTCCATTCTCCTTCTATCCATGTAGGCATGGTTTGTACATAAATGCTGCTCTATCTCAACTGTATTGCCCGCTGCATTAGTCTAAACTGGATCTTGGAAAGTATCCACAATACTAGCATATCCATCATGAAATACTCTTTTTCTGTACTGTTCTCAGTAATCTGTTAATCTTAGCACCAACTCTTGAATAAACTGTTGATCCATCACACTTTTGCCCTTCCTTCTTCAAGAAATAAGGAAACCACTGGAAATTTCTTGGAAACATGTACACTTCTGTTCACTGGTTTATAAGTTTCAGATCCAAATCTTTAATTTTTATCTTAAAAAACATACTTCTGGATCCATTCTCATGACAGCCTATCCCTTTTTTTTTTCAGAAGGGAGTACCAGTTACATACATGCATGTCCTCTTCCTGATGCTAACTGCATCTTCCTTAAATTCCCCAACTTTTTTCCTTCCATCTTCAGACCATTTGGTCATTTGTTCTTTTGCAGTCCATTTATCATGTTCACTGTTCCTTATGCACCAGACATTATCATCACAACTTTTCCCTCTTTTCTGCAGATCCTGCCTTCTCTCCTCTGCTCATATGATCCTCTGTTTTCTTCCTTCTCTATCTCCTTCAGTAAAAGAAACTCACTTTGCAATTTAATTTTTCCTTCACTAGCCGGTCAATTTGATTTATGCATCAGTTATTCAAAAGGTCACTTCCACTATTTGCTTGCCCTTTTTTGCCCAAGTGTTCTCTTTTGGTAAATGCCTACAAAAAGTCACCTATCTAATCTTCTCCTTCAATCCTCTCTTGCTGTTGTCACAAGCTGTAGCTAAAATTTTTCTTAGACAATGTCTGTACTTATAGAGTCTACTGAGTCTGGCTGAGATGGAGTTAATTTTCCCTATAGCAGCCCTCACAGTGCTGTGTTTCACATTGCTAGCTAGAAAGGTGTTGATGACACTTCACTGTTGTGGCTACTGCTGAGCAGTGCTAGCACAGCATCAGTGCTGTCTCTCCAACTTTCTGCCCCCCCCAGCAGTAGGCTGGGGGTGGGCAAGGTCTTGCGAGGGGACACAACTAGGCCAGCTAACCCAAACTGACAAAAGAAAATACATTTCTTTCTCTTTGCTTGTGCACACACAATCTTTCACTTTTGCTTTAGCAAAGTGCCTTATCTCAACCTACAAGTTGTGTTCATTCCTGCAACGTGCTTCTCCATGTCATTAACAACTGTGGGTTGGTGTAGGGAAAATGAGATTTTTACCAGCATTATTTGAAACAAAGGAGTAAAATTGTAGTCACTATAAATTCAATATCATGTTGATAAAGAATCACAGAATCATTTAGGTTGGAAAAGACCTCCAAGATCTTTAAGTCCAAACTTTGACAGATCACCAACCCAAACTATAGCACTGTGTCATGTCCAGTCATTTCTTGAACACCTCCAGGGATAACTCCACCACCTCCCTGGGCAGTCTCTTTCAGTGCTTAACAACCCTTTCCATGAAGAAATTCTTCTGGATGTCCAGTCTGACCCTCTCCTCCCATTGCTTGTTACCTGCAGAAGAGCCCAACCCCTACCTCTCTACAGTCTCCTTTAAGGCAGTTGTACAGAGCAGTAAGATCTACCCTGAGCCTCCTTTTCCCCAGGCTAAACAATTCCAGCTCCCTCAGCTGCTCCTCATAAGACTTTCCCTCCAGACTCACTCTGGCACCTCAATGTCCTTCTTTTACTGAGGGGCCCAAAACTGGACGCAGTATTTGAAGCACCCATACCAAGTACAGAGGACCAATCACTTCCATGGTCTTGCTGGCTGCACTGTTTTGATAAAGGCCAGGATGCCATTGGCCTTCTTGGCCACCTGGGTACACTGCTGGTTCAGGTTCAGTGGCTGTTGACCACCCCGAGGTCCTTTTCCACCAGGCAGCCACTCTTCTCCCAGCCTGCAGCACTGCATGGGGTCACCTTAACAAAAGGAGTCACCTTAAACAAAAACATCATGTGAGATGTAAAGTAGTTCTGATAGGAAGTAACCAAACTCAGAAAAGAAGGAAGGAGTTAAGTTATAAGAACACTGAATCAGGAGAGATATTCTATGTTCATTACATGGTAAGGTTATACTGTTCCAACAAAAATAAATGCCATATATTTTATGCAAAATAAATGAGGTCATTAGTTTATGTTTGAAACTGGTCTGATTTCAGTCACAAGACTAGGATTCTCTCCAATACAGGGTATTTTTGGGAAAAGAAAATGGTCACATGAGAATGGTCAAATAATTTAAAAAAAAAAAAAAAAAAAAAGAGTGCCTGAATAGATGCATTTATTTTGAGAAAATTATTTTCCACATGTATGTAAAGATCTCTCCTTTTTTCAATCTGCTAAATCATTTGAGGGAGAATGAAAGTTACTTTTTAAATGCAAAAAGAAAAAACAGATAAAATGGAAACTTGATAGGGAAATGGAATTATTGCTGGAAAAAATCATATTTTCATCTTACATTTGTGCAGCTCTTAAAGACTTTTTTATTTAGATACTTCTTGATATGAAATAGCATGTTCTTACATGAATAAGTATTCAGCCACTATCAAGTAAAAAAATGTAAGAACTCCCAATTTCTTTCTATCGTTTGCAAATACTGACATCAATGCAGTAATTTACAACCCATCCTGCAGATCGCCAAATTCAGGTTATAATAGATAAAAAAAGAAGTGAGAGTGGGAGAAAATATAAGTACATGTGTTGCTTTCCAAGCAGTTCCTTCTTTTGTTTTTATAAATACCAAGAACAGGCATTTCTGATAACCTCAGTACACCTGTGAGACAGGGAGATTATTTTCTCCTTTACATTTTTCCTGTAAATTTTAAGACAAGTAGAGCTTTACAGGCTCTTACCAGAAATACAAAGGCAGCTGAACAAGATGAATTATACAGCAACACACCTGAACTACAAACAGGAAGCCATGTTCTGGGTCAGGTTTAGTATCAGGTTTCAGAATACTGCCTAACAATAAAGCAAGTGCACTAGTCTGTGGTTTAGGTCACAGTACCATGGCAGGTGGCTGCAGACTCCTCATACGAGTACATACAGGTTTAACAGAAATGGTTAGTCATTTTTGGCATAGCTTCAGACTACTTCCAAACCACAAGACCCATCTGTGTACCACTGTGTTTAAGTCTCTGTTCCCAAAGTTCACTTTGGGCAGCTGAAAAAATGTCAGTCCATGTTTCCTGAAAAATTCTGTAAACGGCTCCTTTCAAGTGTTGAAAAAGGCTGAGATGAGGTTTAGCTTGTTATGCTACAGGAGACCACACAGGAGTGTCCTTGGAGAGGAAGAGCAATTTCTCAACACTAGCTTAAGAGAAAAATCTGTTGGCACAAACAGAGACACTTTAAATGTATCATTCCATACAAAAGAAGGAGGAATCTAAGGAAATCAGCCTTTATCACAACTCTTTTGATTCCTTTTTTTTATGGAAAAGCAGAACATAATGTAGATTGATCTAAAGGCCCATGTTAAGTGATAGTTTCTTGCTGTAGCAGCAGCTCAGATGCATCTGTAAATGGAGCATATGACCTGGATTACTTCAAAGGGATACTGACCATACCAGCAGTGGATCCACCAATTTCCCTGTTGCCTTCTATAGCCAAAAAAGACATACATGGAATATCCACTGTTGAATGAAGACTGCTTTTAGTAATATGGAAAACTAAACATCCTGGAATTAAGATGAGAACAATGAAGGATGAGAGAACAAAGGAAAGGTTTGAGAATACTAACTTTCCTGAAACAGAGAACTCGAGTTTGTTTGAGGGTGGGGGTTTTTTTGCAGCTGGACTTGAATAAGCATCCCAACGAAAGTAATGTGCTATTCACTACCAGAGTGAATGATGACAGCAAAGGAAGTGAAGCTTCAGTGAAAGCAAAGGAAGTATTCTGTTAAAGTCATATCAAGATACTAAAATGATTGTAACCTACTTGCCAATACAGTCCCACTGTCAAGCAGGCTTTTCTCATAGAATAGAAACTCTCCATTTGTAAGATGTGTTTTTAAATTGTATCATGAACAAGTATTTACACTAAGTATTTGGCACTTATTGCTAAAAAACCCAACCCAAACCAAAACCCAACCAAAACTCACCAAACAATAACAACAAAACAAGCAAAACCACCTGTTCCACCTACAGTCCAACCAGTAGTGCAAAAACTGAGTTGTGGAGATTTTCTGCTTTTCCTTTAAGGTGACTGTGTAACACCTCTTGAGTGAGTTCACAGTCCACCATATTAAACCAGGCAAAAAGAGCTGCATGGCTGTGAAAAAATGCACAAGAGGACTGCCGTTCAGCATCAGCCACTGCTCCTAACCCTTCCCAGGTTACTGCAGCAGTAGCTGTGTAACATTTTGGGTAAGTATGCAGCAGCTGGCCAAGCATGGCAGAGTGGGTTTCAATCACTACCACTCTACAGGCAAAGCCTGGATTTTGGTGACAGGCAGAGGAAAACGAGTTCAACAGCTGCTCAAGGAAGGAATAGAGTATCTCTCTGTACAGGTTAGGATGGGCAGACATTGATACAGCTAGAAGGAAGAAACCTAAGGACCCTGGGCTTCTGCTGACAAAGCTATGGCTGAGTGCTGTTGCCAGTGGGAGGGCAGAAGGCTGCACAGATGCAGGGAAGACAGGACCCAGAAATGGTTTGGTGGTTGGACAGCTCTGACCACATTCCATGACCAACACACTTGTCAAATGTGTTTAGGTGACCATTGGAAGAGCTACAACCAGCAGAAAGGACAACACTAATGATGACTCAATATCATTATGAGAAAGAAGCAACTCATTCTAAAGGCCAAAAGAATGCCCCTAAGCTTGAGGTGCCTTGCAAACCAGAATCGGGAACGTAAGTTTAGCATGATTTCTAGCAATGATGAAGGCAGTGGGATGTGCAGTCAAGGAAACACTAATCCCAGGCATGCAAGAACTGCACTTCATAGCAGAAACAGGGGTGTACAAGTGCAAGACTGCATTGTTAATGATTTTACTTGACCACAGGAGCAAAAGAGAAAGGAAACCACTGACTTTGAATATTCAATTAATAGCCATGGGTATTCTGCAGATTTGTGTACTAAAGGAAGAGGAGAACGACCATTACCACAGTAATTCTCTTTTTTGGACTCAATGGAGCTGAGGAATTTAAGTACAGCAAGGATGGCAGAATTACTGCCTCCTGAGGGAGGTCCAGGGCCCAGAGCACCAAGCAGAAAGAGCTGATAGTTTTGATGACCAGACTTTGAAATCATCACAAAAGCTTAGCCTTGGAGTTTGATGCTGAATACAGTCATACCCAGGCACTGTCTTGGCCTAGCGGTACCACTGGTCCTGTACAACAGCCATATGACTTTTTCAAATGTCAAACATCAAATATGTGCATTGTTCAGAGGGAGAGTTAATAAGACCTATAGCATACTGCAATTCTACCACTTTTCCAATTCAATTGCTCAACTGCATAAATTAATAAGATTCAACTGCATATTCTGTGACTTTATTATATATTTTTATATATTATGTATATTATTATGAGCTTGCCACAATCAGTGTGCTTTGCCATATATATTACTTTCAACCCTTTTCTTTGATCTGATGACTATGTATATAGTGTCTTGATAGTTTTCCCCCAAACATTTCATTGTTTGAATTCTCTCCAGTAGTCCCATTTTCTTTATGAATTAAGACAATCAGTTTATCAATATACAACAATCAAGTGCTATATGATGGGAAGATCACGTTGTTCAGCTTAACAGCCTTCTGCACAGTGAAGCTGTGTAACATAAGTCCACTTCAAGGGGACTACACCAGCCCCTTATCTAAAACCTTGCTTAATGAGATGTAGTCCCTGTGGACTACCTTGGTGCATCTATACTGCCAAAATCAGTACAAAGGACTTAACATGATGCTGTCCTGTACCATATGAAATGTCAGTCTTACGAGACCAGCAATTTCCTCCTGCTAAGTTCCATTACAGACTAGCATACAGAAATGTGCAAGTCCTTTATAAAGAAAGGATGCAGTAGCAAGTCCTACCCAGTTAAATTATTTGAAGGCTCACCTAGATCTTCAGTTGCATCCCTTTCCCATTATTTTAGATATACAAAATAGAGAACAGAAACAACACTCCTATTTTCACAGTCTTAACAAACCAAAATGTTCATAATGGTGTTAACAGTATTTTTAGTGATGGGAAACCAAGTTGAAATAGCTTAGAGATTTGTGGCGTGAAGCCAAAGGGGATGTACAAACATAACAAGAAAGAAATGGAGGAAAAAAGCCCGACTACTAAAGAAAATGCCATTTGGTCTTACTAGATTCTCCTGTATCAGCTGGTATTAAGAAAAGATGTATAATCATTGAGTCATTTCAACCTCTACCAAAACTATTACAACATCAAAGACACTGCTTTATACCTGGTCACAAGGCTGAAGGCAGCAAGTTTTTGGCTAATTAAATAAGACTTGATTAACATAAAGAAAAAAATCAGAAGGACTAGAAAAGAAAGAGGGAGAAACAAAAGCACAAAGGGGCAAAAATAGTTAAGTCAGTGTTTTGAGTAATGGCAGTCAGTAAAGATGGTGAAATCAACTCAGTCCTTGCTACCTTGGCTCAGTCTGCAAACTTTGGGATTTCAGTGCATTGTGATTGAACCGTGAAATGTTGTGACCCACACTCATATTTGACTTTGAACATAAAAGCTGCACATCTTTTTACTCAGTCAATGAATTCCAAAGGAGATGGAGAGGGGAATCCCTACTCTTATACTATTTAGGCTTAATTTCAAAACACTGGGTCCACTGCAATAATTTTCCTGTCAAACGCTCCTACTATCCATCAGATATAATCTCAATATGTTCTTTAAACCTGCAGGAATTTTTGACTGAATTAATTCTATTTTTATCTTTTTCCTGACGTTTACAAATAATTTTATATAACAGACCAAGAGTTACCATCTGTTACCTCAAACTACTTTTAGGTCTCTATACAACACATCCCGCAGATGTAGCCTACTTTTTTTGCTAGTATATATGGTACTTATGGTTGACAATATTAAATATGTTGGACCGTGACTAAGGAAACAATTTGGATTGCTTTGTAACAGTAAATGCTCCACGTTTCATCAGTCACTGTGTCATCTGCATCTATCACTATAGATGGTATTTCGCCTTCCTGAGCATTGGTAACCGGAATGAACAATACTGGCATCCACATACAGAATTGCAAATTTTAGCCTTGAGTAAGCTCTGCCAGAGTAAGAGTGCCAGAGTAGATGGGCCTTGGGAAACAGCCCTGTACCAAGAGCTCAGTTACAGTGGTTCAGTCTCTGCTGACTGCTGGTGGTGGGCTCTGCTGCTCCACAGCTGCCTGCAACCCCTCCTGCCACTCAAGTCAAAAGGAGGCTGTGGAGGGTACCACAAAGACCTCAAAATTACCATAAAGGATTTTCTGGGCAAATGCCAAGTCCATCCTTGGCATAAGCTGACCACAGCCATCTGGGCAGGATTACACATGATCATCATGACCAGCTGAGCCACCTGCATTAGGGCTTCCTGAAACAGAAATTCTAATGGCACCTGAACTGTTTGCACACTGCCTCCAGATTCAACTTCAGCTAGCTGCAGCTCATATGGTGGCTGCTGGAGGCTGTCAGGAGCCATGAGTTATCCTAAGCATTCCACCATCACACTGTTACACCAGCAGGGCCATAGGTACTAAAGGACTTGGAAAGGGAGCGGAGAACATATTGCATAAATATTTAAACACCTCAGCTCCCACTAGACTTGACACTGATAATTTTATTTGTGTTTTGATTAACATCACTACTGTTTATCTACTTAAGTCTTGAACTTACCTGACTGATTAGACCATTTTTATTTTTCAACTATTAAAAAAGGATTGGTAAACCTAAGAACTTGTTTACTTTGCCATCCTTCCCTGTTTTCTTTTCTACACTAGCCTATAACCATGTACTAATGTAGCAAAGGTAGCAGCTGGGTATAGGATGCATGACAGACCATGTACGACATCAGGGACTAACACAACAACAAACAATCTTTCAGGTGCCAGAAAGAAGAAAGACATTTGTGAGGCTGGGGAGTAGTGGAAAAGTTAGGTCACAAGAGAGGGAAGAAAGCCTGAGGGACCTGGAAGATAATGGCAGCTTAGCTGGCAGACGGGCACACCTATAAACATTTAATGTGTGTAGCAGTGCTAGCTCTCACTTTATACTGGTTCAGACCTACCTTGCTCTAGGCATTCTAGCCAAACCTACATGAGGGTACACAAAAGTAACCTACATCCTTGCTGACAGAAGCCTTTCTTGGGTCCATATTCAGGTTTTTCAGCATGAAAGGCCACCATGATACTTATGGCACCAGCAACAAACTTAGCTCAAGTGATTACTATTACTCCACCACACTGTATCTCTACTTGGCTACAGTTCAGCATCTGACTGAAAGCACTGTGTGAATCAGTAGGGTTACATGACACAGAGCAGCGCAAATAGGGACAGTGACAAAGCATGTGTACATCCTGATAGCACATAAAATTATCACCCTGGGAAAGAAGACTTCAGAAAGCAGAGATATCGCATATTCAGTACAGCCCCCTGTGTATGTAAATACTGGCCCTTAATGGGGTAAGCAGGTAGGTAAGGAAGTGATTTATCTTCTACTTAGCCTGAGAACTGTAGAGAAAGTATCAGGCAGTAAGTTCTTGCATTATCATGATACAAACTGCCCAGTAACATGGATTCAGATATCAGACTTATCCACTCTAAAATATTTGTCCACCAGCTGACCTGAATTCGATGCAGCAATCCTGAGCTGGAAGGGATCACCAAGGCAAACTCCCGGCCTTGCATGGGACACCTCAAGAATCACACCATGTGCCTGAGTTGTCCAAAAGGTTCTTTAACTGTCAGGTTAGGTACTGTGACCACTTCGGGACCCCAACCACCCTCTGGGTCAAGAACTTTTTCCTAACACCCAACCTAAACCTCTCCTCACACAACTACAGGTTACTCCCTTACATCCTGTCACTGGTCACCACAGAGGAGACATCAGTGCCTGCCCTTCCCCTTCCTCTCGTAAAGACAGTGAGGTCTCCCCTCACTTCCCCAAGCTGAACAAGTCAAGTGACCTCAGCCATTCCTTGTATGGTTTACCCTTCTCCATCTCTGTAGCCCTCCTTTGAACACTCCTTAGAGGGTAGTTGCCCTTGTGACAAGGACTGTATAGATGCAGCTGGGAAAGTGACAGTTCTTCCCCTCCTGAAAACAGGCCTATAAAACACGAAGTAAGCCAGGTGCGAGCAATAATTTGGGAGGGGACACAGCCCAGACAAATGACCCCAACTGACCTAAGGGATATTTCATACCATATGGCATCATGCTCAGTATATAAAGCTATGGAGAGAATGAAGATGAAGCAGTGGCATTTACTTGCCCAAGCAACCGTTAATAATGAGGAATCCATGCTTCCCTGGCAATAGCTGAACACCCACCTGCCCACAGGAAGTGGTCAAGGAATTTCTTGGTTTGTTTTGCTTGTATCTGGAGCTTTTTGCTTTATCTATTAAACTTTCTCTTAACCCACAAGTTTTCTCCCTTTTACTCTTCTGATTCTCTCCCCAGCCTCAATGGGGAGAGTGAGTAAGCAGCTGTTGGTACTTGACAGGGAGCATCCCAGGACTTCATGAACAAGAGTCAGACTGCACCATTTAGCCTGTGCATATATTGCACAAAGCATTTCACAGAAGACTGTGCTTTGGCCCTACATTTCCCTCAAGTTCTAATACATGTGTTCTAATTAGGAATGGAAAAAATAAAAAGAACACACCATTAAACACTTACCTCCTTGGCCTCCTCTTCTTTTTGGCATAACTCAGGGTTCATCTACAGCACATCTAAAAATAATCCAAGGAAACACACAATAGTGGAATCTAGTCCACATATGGCGAATGGAAAATCTGATCCAGGTGGTGACTTTCTTACATGAATTAGTACCTATTACATAGATCACTAACATAGTAATACATTTTTCAGAAGGTTCTGAAGGCCCCATGCTCCAGTCCCAGGAGTGGAAACACCACAGAAACTCATAGGTTTTGAATTCACTTTTGGCCCCTCTGTTTTACTTGTATTAGGCATACCACACTTGTTTCTGCGTAAGAGATGAACATGTCTGTAACAGCCACACACACAACTGCCTGATGAATCCCATAGTACCATACAAAAGCACAATTCATCTCGGCTACAATTTTCCTGGACAAGAGTGATATAGCTTCCACTTACACCTACCTAAGTAAAAAGGGCCCATTTTGAATACTAAAAAGTAATTCACTATCACAAGCAAGGCTTTTAATAATTGAAACTTACTATATTTAGGTTTATTTTAATTTGCAGAAGCTTTCTTCTCAAAGTTCCTCAGCTGGTCCAACCTCCCCTCTAAGAGCATGATGCAGAAATTCTGGGAGTGAGCAAGACCCTTTTTAGACTAGAAACTAAGCTACAGCCTGAAACACAAGGCCTCAGCAAAAAACACACACAAAAATCACACTAATTTTTACCAGACAAACCAGAAACCAGATTAAAGAAAAAAAAGTAGATTTCAAAGCAGCTGAAAATGTTGCCTTTTTTTTTTTAATTTGCTTCCACTTCCACTATTTTTCTTTGCAGTTGGCACACAAAAGATGCTCTTGCCTTTCTGGCCAAAAGCCTTGGCATTGAAGAAGTATTTCTTCCAGGAACATGTGCCGCAGGTAACACAAGGTCACTGAGCTATCACTTGAACAGTCCCTCCTAATGTGGTACTTCCAAAGTTAACCAGCAGCAAAACTATCCCATTCTCTTCCAATACACACAAACTTCCATGCAGAAGGTAAGATAAATATGACCTTGCCTCATTCATTTCGCTATCAATTCCTTCCTCTCATTTTTGTGGGACAAGGCTGGATAAATGTTAGGCAACCCCCTCACTTTCTGAAAAGGATGAAACAGAGGACAAGAAAAAGCACCCTTCAGAATGTAATGAGGACTACTCCCAGTTCTTTTCAGGTGTAAAGTAGAATTGGGAAATATCACACTACTTTAACAATGATATGTTTAAACCTATTTTCATGGAAGTCAAAAGTACATACTTTCTTTTTGAAACATCAACCTTCTTTAAAGTGGTTGAAAACAGTCCCTGGCTTGAAAAGTTACTGTGGAGAAGGTAGAAAATATGAATAAGGTAATCAGGGACCAGGAAGGGATCTGATAACTAGGCATCACGGATGCTATTTCCTTAGGTGGCCTAGAACAAGGGACTTCCTGCACATATAAAAGAAGGTCCAAGATTGGATTTTTTTCCCATTTGTGTACTGACACACTGGCATCACTAGGTTCCAGATGTAGCTAATCTCATCTACCAATACAGTTCTTTGTTGCAGTCATTGCAAAACTTCACCAGAAGCCTAGAACAGTCACGCAAACCAACAAAACACAGGCAGTTTTTCTTGGGTTGCAGAGGCAAGAAGGATACACTAACAAGGCAAGAATGGGAACTTCAGGTACAGAGAAAACAAAGACAGCAGAAATATACAAACTTGGGAAGAGAAACTGGAAGGCCAGGTAAGAGCATTTTCTGGTCACAGATGCTTGGCCAGGGAGAAGAAACACAATTTCGCTTCCAGTCTTCACATTTGCTTCCCAGAGCAAACACACAGCAGCTTTCACTGTGATGGACCACTTTCCATGTCCGAGGAAACACCCCAGCCCCTTCCCATTAAATGCAAGCTTTTCACTTCAGGGACTCCACTAAACCTCCAATAAAGGCCACTTTTTCTATTTCTCCTCAAGTCTAACCTTCAGTGACCACCTTCAGTGGCAGGACACATGTTCATTTTGGACAGACATTCACAAAGCCTTTACATTAATGTAGCTGAGAGACTAAAAACTCTACTTGCTCAGATGAAAAGACTACCTTCCTAAAAATAATGAATTTGTATAAACTATGATCCATAATTCTTCTATATACTAGAAGGCTAATATTCAAAACATCCTAAATAATAGGAATCTGGATATTTAGGCCCAGTCTCCCAAACATTCACACTTATGAAGGACAGTTCTACTTCTGCTACAGAATCTCTCTAGAGGCATATACTGTATGTGTGTGTATATATCTGTAGATATATATATAGATATAAAACCTCCTCCAGAAGCAAAGTTCTAGAACTGATTTCTACAATTTCATTGAGTAACACTTAAGCACAGGATAGTGGAAGATGCAAGCAAACTATTTAAATCTAAAGAATGTGGTTCACTTTCATTTGAAATGAGTAAGAATTTTCTTATGTTAATTTAGTACTCATTCTTACAGAGAGAGTATCAAATGAAAAGCTGCACATGTAACATTTTTAATGCATGGATGTGTTTTAAGTATTTATAGATGTAATTCTCTAGAAAATGGCATTTCCTCTTAATGCCTCAAGCTGCTTCCCAGTGTAAAGTGAGAGGTCTCAGTCATTATTATGTACATGGTCCAGGTACCAACAAAGTACAAGACCCAAGCCAGCCCTCAGTGAAGATCTCAAATATCAATTTTGCTAGCATGGGAACACAGCACTCTCCTTGGTGACAGAGAGGGCAACTGCACCCTGCAGGGAAGCAACTATCTTGAATCTCAGATTTTAGGTTGATGCATGCCAGTATCTTTAGAAGCAGCATTGACAGACAGTAGCTGGAGGGGTGAGCAGCTGGTGACTGTTCTTCACAAAATAGGTAAGACAATAGCACAAAAAGAGATCAAACTAGGGAATAAGAGCATCCAAAGCTTAATCGACTATGCTGTGAATCTCAATGCATTTTTATTATTCCACGAGTCAAAAGAAGTGCTCAGAAAAGCGACAGAGGAACATTTGCAGTACTTTCACCCAGCACAGCAAACAATACACAATAGGGACACTGTAAACTAAATAACTTTGCAAAGAAATTCCATCAACTCAGCCATGTGCCTATTTTAATGTTTCCATACAAATTCACACTGGAAGTTTGACTCAGTGAAACATCTGAAGAATAAGGAGGAAAAAATTTCAGCATGAGACAGTGCCATAGACAATAATATGCCAGCAGTACCCCTTTTTAATTGGCATGATGCAACTTTTCTTTCCAAACTAATTCATAAAATCACAATAAAGACTTGTTTGCAAGATACGAGCTACTCTTGCCATTTTAGGTTTTCACAGATTCAGTAATACCAGCTCTGATTTTTACATCACTAAGATTAAGCTCTCCATTCCACTGAAGAAATAATCTTTTTGCCTCAAAGCCTGATGTTGCAGCCTCCTTCATGTAAATACGCTTTAAAAATTGGAAAGTTAAACAGTAAGGACTCCGAGTAGGACAAAGCTAAGCATAGAACTTGACTGGACTAACTTATGTATTTTGAATGCAAGTCTTGAGTAGTGTTCTGAACCAAGAAATGGATAGACAGCCTAAGAGCAAAGCTAAGCATCTTGTATACAATGCCAAGAAATAATTTACCTGTATGGACCTAAAAACTTACTAAGCAATATATAATAAAGATGTACATGGCCATGAGGACAAACCACTTCACGTATTACACATCTAACCAGTTGTCCCCCATCTGCATTATTTCAGTAGTACTATCTATTTTAGTACAAGTTTTTAACATGCTCCTGAACTCTGAAGTCACCATCCAGGGCACAAAGAACTAACTGTTCAGCTGGCAAGTGAAGCTTAAGGGAGATACTTTACACGAGATAAAACAATTAAGTGCTTAATGGCAACATACTCAAAACACATTTTCTTTCACTGATTTTCTCCCTCAAATCCAAAAAGCTATAAAGGGAGCCCAGATCTAGTCCTACCCAAGTTGCCTGAGCATACAGGGAAGACAATTTCACACAAGCCACCTACAGGCACTTTACCTTGGCTGAAAGACCTTCACTTCCTTTACAATCAACACACAGAGACAAGTTCCTTGTGAGCCTAATTCAGATCAAATAATGCTATGGTACTTGAAAGCATGATTTTTATCAGGAATCTACCTCTGCCTTCTCTACTGAAGAGAATGGGACTGGTGGATTAACTGGCTAAAATCGATGTCTAAAAGGTACATTGTGAAAATACCATCCTAACTTTCATATCAAACCTCAAAGGTCTGTGCCTGAGATGTGCTGTTAGGATGTGAAAAGCAGGCAGCTATAGTATTCTTTTTAACCCTTCGATTAAGTTGGAGGACAGAAAAAAAAAAAAAGGTATGTTTTAAATTTGCAACCAACAACTATGATTGCTATTTAACTTAAAAGAAAACCTGATAGTAAGAATGCTTACTGTGTTAGTTTATTAGTGAGCATGAGAATACCCAGCTTTTAAGAAGTTTACTTTATGACAGAGATTGAATTACCGGAATAACATATTGCACCAAGTAGAAATGAAGTATCATCAGATTAAACTTGTTCTCTGTGTTCTGCAAGGCACTTTACATTCAGCAGATATGAAAGGGCAACCTCTGCATATCTTCTGGACACACAGGAGTTCAAAAAATTAAAAAAAAAAAAAAAAGGCACAGTTAAACATCACCATGTTTCTTCTCAGTATTATAAATACATTAGAACCATGAATTAGGAGCACTACTAAGGCACAAACTGAATTTCAAGTGTTTAGCTAGAGCTTTAACTTTCACTTTAAACTCAACAGATTAACCTGTTAATAGTTAGGTCTTACAAAGATTGAAGATTTAACTTTCATTTTTTAAAATACAGGAGACAGTTACACACATTTATTGTAAACATTTTAATATATTCCATGTTTAAGCCATTATAATAAATGATTAACACATTAAAACTCATATGAAAAAAAAAGACACCCTTAGCCATCACTGTAAATATTCTAGCAGTTTTAATTAATTCACAACATAAAATTCATTGGTTTGCTTTTCACAGAAAGTCAAAATACACAGCAAAGATATCTCTGAAGTTCACCTAAAACTGTTAGCACCAAGCAGTACAATTAGTCAACTATACTGAAAAATACCTTCTTACCACTACAGTGAAGTAGTAATTACATATTTTTGCCTCAGAAAAATATTCAAGACTTTTTACCACTCAGACAAAAGCACTTAATACCACACACACGAGGTTTGCATATTAGAACACAAAAAAATACACATCTGTCAATGACCTTCATCCTTACAAAACAGAAAATCCACCTCTTTCAAGGATGCCAGGTGAATAATAAGGTCTAAGTATGAGAAGAAATGGAGACACTTGCTCTTCAGCCCAAATTCAGGTGCCCTCCAGCCAGCGTGAAACTTATGATTTTTCATCCAGCTCTGTGAAAGAAGCGCCATCCTAATGATGGGGTCGAACCCCACTGCCCGTCTCGGTGGCCAAGGTTAGATTCCTCCTGTAGCACTAGGAGGAGACGGAACTGTTGCCACCTCAGCAGCATGCGATCCCGGGAAAACAAAGGGAATTCCCATTGTCATTGTCTTCATCTGCAGCTGATCATCACCAGCACTAGCAAGGCAGTAGCTTGCGCAGTTATCTCCACAGCGGGCAATGTCACAACCCGACCAACAGCACAAACTACTACCTCAGCCAGGGCCCTGGTGCTCCCGACCCCTCCTGAAGGGGGAAACGAGCAGGCAGACAACACAGAAGTAATAAGTGAAATTAGAGGGAAAACCAGAAGAAAGACAAAAGGGCTCTGGGGTCTTTTGATGATCCTCGTCTCCTTTATCTGCTGCAGACATCAACCAGACTCCTCTCGCCTGACTGTGAAAAGCAAAGGGAAACCCCGCCCAGCTCCCTCCCCAGCTTTGCCCTTTTCCTTGCATGACCTGAAACCGACTGGAGAGCTTCATTTATCAGATACATTACAGACCCCAGCTGGTACAGTAAA